>OX411558.1:35480349-36080349 GCA_948146395.1 Fragum whitleyi
TGTAGGTCATTTGGTTCTTGAGTTAGAGTCCGGAAATGAAAATTGAACAAAGGCTGACTGTGACCTTGACCTTTGACCTATGTGACCCAAAAACAATAGGGCACTTCCTTGGGTCATAAGGAACATTTGTATAAAGTTTCATGATTGTTGGTCATTTGGTTCTTGAGTAAGAGTCTGGAAACAAAAAGGTCTACGGACGGACGGACGGATTGACGGACGGATTGACGGACGAATGGACAGACAGACAGACATGGTGAAACCAATATACCCCCCACCTACGAACAATATACCCCCCTCTACTTCGTAGGTGGGGGGTATAACTAGTCTAAACTGAAGCATCAAATGAAAATGAAAATTCGCTACAACTTAAAATGAAACCATTACATGTTATAGAAAAATATAGTACATTATGGAGAAATTCCTTGTCATAAGCAATTTCTCCTTTTCTCACAATTTTTTCTCAAGTTTAAAATAAAATGGAAGTGAAATTCTGGGTTTGTAAAGGAGAAGACATAAAGTGGAATGCAACATTGCTTGGAAAAGGACTGTGTTTGAATTGATAAAGCTTACGGTCATTTGAAGAATTCTTAAAATGAAATATCTAATTGGCCACCAAAATCATGTATCTTCAGTGGCCCAATGACCAAGGACTAAAATAAGACTTACCAATATTGGTAGGGACTTGTGTCAAAGGTGGACCATCATTCAAAGCTTTAGGTCTAGGTGATGTATCTTTCTTTTTCTTTCCCTTTATTTTGTCTGTAAACAAGTAGAATTTAATTCATAAATCGAAATTTATTCATGAAATGAGCCAGTGCAAACTATTTCAGTAGACAACAAAATGTTAGTGTCTTAAGATATCAATTTTATCTGGTCAAGGTACTGAGAATTTATCATGAGGCGACTTGATAATTCCTTACAGTCAAGACAAGAAAACAACAATATTTTAGACACTTAAATATCATTCTACTTTTAAAGCAATCACTTTCGAGCACGTAAATTTGATGAAACCCTCAAAGTCAAAAAAATTCAGATGAAAGTAGTTCTGGTTATGATCATGAATATGCAAATTGATACTAACAATAGAAGCCTGATATCACATCAAGTTATCAGGCAGATGAAATCAGGTCAGCTTCATAGAATGATAAAACTTATGTACCTTACATGGAAACACATAGCAGACTGGATGTTTTTTTCCTTCATTATAAACATTCAGTGAAAACATAAATCAGGCTTTGACACTAAGGGAAGGTGAGGAGTAAAAAACTCCTTATTTTTCAGCAATGACTCCTTTATTTTGCAAGCAAGGAGTCAAATAGTCTTCTTAATCATAGAATATCTGCAACAAATTAATGAGCATGACATTTTCTTTTCAATCATACTCATTTAAAAGTTTAGATCAGTTCAAATACTTATGGAGAAAACATTAAATTTGCTTTCATCTACAAGTAATTTTCAAAGAAAGCCATTATATTTGTGGTGAGTAAATACTATGGCAAAAAAAATTAGCAATTTCTTATTTTCAACAATATTTCTCCATGACATGATTATTCTGATTTCTTACATTTGGCTTAGACTACTCGACTTTCCAAACTTCAGACTCTGCTAAACTCCTTATTTACTGGGGTTAATGTAAAAGCATATTGATTTAGTAGACTATGGGTCAGTGTTAGTACATCCAAGTTTTTTCTTGGCATATACGGAGATAGGTAAGGTCATAACCCTGCTGCAGGCACTCAGAGAATATTTTCATTGCATTATGTCAATGGCTTAGTGCAAAACAGTTGTAACTGCCTATATGTCTATCGGCAGTTACAACTGTTTTGCGCCGAGCCATCGTTGTGTTTTTCCAGGTTGTTCAATGTCTGTCTATAACACACAAGTAAAATAGTTGGATATGTCACACACTTGCTAATATTTGAAATAGAAAGAACTAAAGTCCAATCCCTCCTCTATCTATAGGCCTAGGGCCTGTTTTACTTAACATCTTAGATAATTTTTTGCGTAAGTCAAAAATTAAACTTAATCCTACAGAAGTAACTAAATATGGAATTCTGCCATGCATCATTTCATTGGAATTGTCTCTTTGAGAAAACTTCAATGAGATATTGCAAGGCAGTATCTAATGGTGTATGAAATCACCAGGTATAATTTGTTATTTTGACTTACCATTAATTTTCTCGTAAGAAGTGTAGTAAAACAGGCCCTTGGAATCTATCCTACCTTTTTGTTTAGATTTGAGATGTGTTAGGATCTTCTCACAGGTCTCCATTTCAGTGAAGGCTGTCGCAACTTGATCTTCTGAGTCTGTAGAATACAGCGAGTAACCTGCATCCTGTCTGACTGGGGGTTTAGATTTGGTCACTTTGCCATCTGGTTTGGTTCTACAAGACATTAAACAGATTATTTTAGAACTTTTATGACTTAATCTAAATCTTCCCTTAATTTTCAAGAGACACTTTTATATTTTGTAAATAAATAACCTAATGATCACTTCAATTAAGTTTTATTGATATCTGGCAAATTTGGTAGTATCTTTTTTGTTGTTGTGTTTTAGAAGGACAAGATGCCAGATGTTGACCTATAAGTCAGATTAAATTAAGTGATAATTACCAAAATAAAAAATCATACCTACTTGCTTGAAAGATGAAAATGCATACAAGAAACAGCCCCTCATACCAAAATCTACAGGAAGGGGTTAGAATATACCAATCTATATTAAATATTAAATTGGTAATTCAGAATGGTATAACTTTTTAATACATGTAATAAGCATCAATTACAGCTACCCAAAAGCAGAACAATACCCCCACCCTCATCCGTTGGTCACCAGCACTTTCTCCTGGTTCTGGAAACATTTTTTTGAAAAAAGTTCAACTGTGACCTTGACCATTAATTTTCATGACTTGAAAACAATAAAGCACTTTTTTTATTCTTTTTTTTTTTTTTATCTTTTTTTTAATTCTTAGGTCAAGGGCAAAAATTGTATAAAGTTTCATTATTCTAAGTCACTTTGTTATTGAGTAAGAGTCCAGATCAAAAAAGGACTTCAGACAGACAGACAGACATGATTAAAACCAATAATATACCTTCCTTTAGTGAACAATATTCAACTTCAGAATTTTGCTCAAATCTTCTTGTTCATACTTATGTCCAGAGCCTTGCCACATATAAAATATGTACCCAAAACTTATTTTCACCCAAACAAACTTACTTTTTTGGAGGCTGAGCTTTGATAATCCCTGTTTTCACACTGACTGTTTTAGTCTTGCTACCAGGCTAAAAGTAAAAATTTATTTACTACATTGTACACTCGATATTGTTTAAGCCCCCACTTCTATTAAGCAACCATATGACACAAGTGAAATCTCAGAAAAAGTGGAATTCTTTAACTTATTATTATTGAAAGTTATGTTGTTGGAATCCATTTGAATTGTCTTAATGAGACGATTCTTGTGGGTTCTAGCACCATAGTCTTCAGTTAAGACATATGCGACTATCTATTTAGGCTATCAAAATGATATGTATTCCTTGTCATGAAATATGGTATTCTCTGACCATTCTCATTTTTGGTGGTCCCCTAAGTGGTTTCTCAACACAAGTTCTTCTGTATATGTGCTTTATTAGGTTTTATGCTTGGACAAATATCAATCTATACATGATGCATCAATTATTACCAGGTTGGAAAACTTACAAACTTATTGTTGATTGGGTGAGTTGTTAAAACAAGCAGGAGATGATGATTACATCAGTCTGCAGGCCAGAGACCTATGATTTTTAAGGAAAACTGACACTTCATTCTATAAAAGGGAGGTGCCTTTTTGGGGGTTTAAAATTTTAGGATTTTTAATAGAGATTAAAGGGCTGAGTGTATATTTGCAACTGAATTGCACAAGATATCCTGATTAAAACCTAAGATATTTCAAAATTCTTAATCTAAAAAATGCAACACATGTCCTTCTTGCCTGTGAACTTGTATCAGTGGGTGACCTTAGTTCTTGAAAACTGTGCAAGCCACATCCTTTAGTTGTGAGTATAAAGGTCATAAGATAAAAGGAAAACTTTGTGGGAAAAGAAGAAATTGATTGTATCAAGCAATTTCTTCTTTTTCCCCATTGTTTTCTTCATGTCTAAAAAATTACCTCATGTTCAATATCATACTTATAACTTGAGTAATGTATTGATTTCAAATTTTGAGAGCTTTGAAAGATATGGAGGATCTGTGGTCAGGAAAGAGGATCTGAGAAAGTTTTGACTAACTGGTCCTGAGGGTCTGAGGCAAAAATTAAGTTAGTGTCAAACCCTTACAAGGCCCCAGTTGACTTCTATAAACAGAGTAAGTTTGCAAATCACAGTAAGCAAAAAAGTGTTTTCATCTAGTATATAATTCATGAATATTGCCCTGGCAGGAAGGAGCCTTAGTAACAGGTTGATGCACTTAAGTTTTAGGAAATTCAGCATTCATTACAATAACTTACTTATACAGATTGTCAACTTAAATAACTTGAGGCTGTCTATCATAGGTTGGTTACCAAACCTTTGTACAGTAACTTTAGTTTGTCCAAATGACTGTGGCTTTGGTAACCAAATGATGAAAAATGTTCACCTTCTCTAAGCACCCAAATCCTTATGGTTTGAGGGGACAATTATTTGCACACATTAACACACAAATAGGTTTCACTCTTGACATTTGTCTCCCGTCAATGGTTAAATACCCAAATGAATGGGATTGCATTGTTAATTTTTTAGCAATTATTTCTAATTTGGGATATAATGAAATAGGGTTGAAAGGCTCTTATTTCCATTGTGGTCCTTACTCATTCCAGATCTTATCATGCACATAGAGAGGAAGCAATGGATTCTATGCTACCTATATTCTACAGCTTGGTTGACTGGGGCTCTGTCTATAAAGTGTCCTGCTCAAATACACTACCTGCCTCCAAAGAGGCTCTAACCCACAACCATTAGATTACTAAATGAAAACACTTACCACTCAGCCAAAGAGCCAGATTGTTCAAAAGAACTCAGGGTTGGACACTGGGGAGAGTCTGGGAGTTTGAGACTCTTTATTTTACAGGCAGGACTCCTTTACTTTGCAAGTTAGGAGTCTGATGGACTTCTTGGTAATAGAATATTTACTCAAACAAATGATCTGTGAAATATCTTTCAAGTTTCTACCCATAAAACCTACATGTATATTTATCAAAGTTTAAGATCTCTTTGATTTGAAAGTTGTTGCATATAACACTTGGAGGTATCTACTAACTAGACTATCGCAAAGCAATCTAACATTCCCCTACAAGTGCTTGTCTATAATCAAAAGCCATTTTCCATCAAAGGGCCATAACTCTATCAAAAGTGAATGAATCATAACAAAAATTTCACTTGCATATCTCTGCTATATACAGATCACATCTGTAAAGTTTGAATGAAATCCATCCATTAGTTGCTGAGAAATTGAGCTACAGATAGATGGACGGACCAACTGACAGACAGACCTACAGACAAGCTGACTCCTATATACCCCCCAAGCATAATTCTGGGGGTTGTAATTATTTTGAAATAAAACCATCATATAGTTCTGGGCAATTTATTGTGGAAAAAGAACAATTGCTTGCTACAATTTCTTCTTTTCCCACAATAATTTTACCCAAAATATGAAAATTTTGACTCCCAAAATTTTGGCTTGGACTACTTGATTTCGTAAGTTTGGAGTATGCTTAACTCCTTTTTCATAAAAGTAAGAATCGATCCCTTGAACTATAGTCCAACTGGGGTATTCGAAACGCGGGAAAATGTGGATTAAACAGAAATTTAACAAGCGTGAGATAACGGTACTTAATTACAAATGAATTCACCTATTTACTGATAGAAAACACTCTTTTCTTCATATCGATATTCAATGCTTTTTGTCGTATCAATTTTAGTTTTATCTTGATGAAGTCCGTTTCAAAAGCATGTTACTTGTACGCTATGACACATGAAGTTTACAGATGTAATTCAAAGGATGGTTGATATACCAGTAGCTTTGTGTTTCTGTGATCTTCCAGTATAGTTAGAGACCGTTACAGTAAAAAATTCGATGGCCCCAATTTACCTTTATTAACTCGTCGAAAGTCTGTTTATAAAAATTCGAATAGCATAGTTTACGTATAATATACCATAATGGCACTACCTATCTCAGTGCATTTTTATAAACAATTATTAAAATTGACTCACTTTTACCTTATTCCCAGGAGCATTATACTACTTTGTTGGTTTTGATGGCACTACCTATATCAGTGCTCAAACAAACAAACAAAATATAACATTTTTATAAACAGTTATAAAAGTTTACTCACTTTTACCTTATTCCCAGGAGCATTTTGCTTCTTTGTTGGTTTTGCAAACATTTTTGACTAAGCAGAGAGATCTTCAGTTACAGAAATCTGAAAATAATCTGAAATTATAAAATGAAGACTACTAGATTCTTTATCATTACTTCAACTCCATTTACTGAATACATCAAGAGTGAGAGTAAACAGGAACACACTATGACACCAAAGCTGGGCTGTTAGGTGATGGAAAGTGGACAAAAATTCTGTGTCAAGGGACCATCATTTATATACATTGTATGTCTAATAATAAAGTCTGATGGAGGAGGAGTTATATACAAAAGGCAAAATCCTGGGGCTCTGCCCTGGGATTTTGCTTTGCATATAACTCCTTCCCCCATCAGACTTTATTTATTATGTCAAAAATGAAATTATAGCCAGCAAGGCAAAAGACGGTGTGCGGTAAAAATGCCAGAGGTAAAAATGCCATAGGTAAAAATGTCAGAGGTAAAAATGCCATAGGTAATAATGCCAGAGCTAAAATGGTAAAAATGTCATAGGTAATAATGCCATAGGTAAAAATGCCAGAGGTATATTATATCTTTCTTTTTTAGACTTTAGTAAATAGAAAAATGATTTCATTTTCATGCACAAAAGGAATTGTTACAATAACCTTTTGATGAACTGTTCGATTCATTCTTATTTTTCCAAGACTTTGATAATGAATGATGCAAAATTAGTGGCTGTAAATAATTGACAAAGATTTGTATATATGAACATTAACCCGAAAATAGATAAATAAATTATAAGAAATAGCAGAAATAAACAATGCCTATATTCTTATTTATTCACATATATAATTCAGCTTAATTATTCATTAACTTAAGTATAAAATGTGAATAAGGCAGGATACAGTTAAAGGTAAATTTCACAAATTATTGTGGTATTTCACACTTTTCTTAGTAATATTTTTGTAAATCTGTCACATTTAAAAACAATTTTCTAAATCTTCATGTTAAACCAAATGTATACTAAATTTAATTAGTTTTATCTTTTTAACGTAGAAATACAAATGATATTATGGTACTGATTAAGATCATGTAATATAATTTATTTCATTTTCATTTGATCAATATTATCATATATTTTTCTTGACAATTATACAATTACATAAATGAAAATATTCATTTTATTTGTTAAAAAAAGTCTTAATGACAACTTAAGAAATTAACAAGGTTTTCATAGAATTAAAGAAAAATAATCTCATGTTATTATATCATCATATAGTTTTCATATATTCTGGCATTTTTACCTATGGCATTATTACCTATGACATTTTTACCATTTCACCTCTGGCATAATTACCTATGGCATTTTTACCTCTGACATTTTTACCTATGGCATTTTTACCTCTGGCATTTTTACCTACATTCCAAAAGACTGACAATTTTTGCTTGATGGTGAGACTGAATATTTAGCAGTTTGGGTATTGACTTTGGTTACCAGTCAACTAATCCAATTCTTAATTTAATGATTCTTAGATTTTGATTCATCCTTTTCAATTTGCTAATGCAATATGTAAAAACCCACAGAACTGAAATGGAGATTGAATATGCTTGTTACGGTAAACAGAAAGAAAGTAACAGGAAAAAAAGTAACGGAAAAAAAGTAACAATTTTAGCTAGGAAAAAAAGTATCATGAAAGAAAGTAACAACTTTATAAGTTATACCAAATTTTGCTTATATTTCATTCAAGTTTATTTCGTCTTTTGGTTTCTTTAATTTTTTAATTAACAGAATATAAAACTTAAATATGAATTTTGACATTAAATTGGTAAAATATAATAGATATAAGAAAGGCCCATGCATGCATTAATCCTGTCAAAATTAAAAATTCATTTATATAAATGGAAAAGACTTTATTGATCTTAGAAAATTTTTTCACTTTAACGAAAAAAAACTTAGAATTTAAATTTCCTATAAGATGAATTTAGGAAAGGAGAAACGAAGATGAAATGGGATTTTGTTGTTGGTGTGGTTGTTTTTAAGAAAGATTACATTTGGGATATTTTGTTCCACTGCTATATTTGTAAATTACAAACAGGTCAAGATCTAAGAAAGAACTTTTCATACTGAATGTAGAAAGCATTTCAACTGAGAAAAATTATCTGAAACTTCAAAATTATTCACATTTACAATAAGCAATAAGCATTACTTGGGTAAAAGTGTAAAAGTTCACACCTATGATCACAAACTAAAGATCTTGACAAGTATAGCAAATAATGACACCTGACCAGGTGATTAATTCTTTTTACTGAAATGCAACCCACAACATATTGAATCATCAAAATTGTTATTAAATTATTAAAGTAAATATTTATTTTCAATATGTCCCTCTAACTAAAGCCAAAACGTAGTTATATAGTGCTGCTTTTATGTAAAACTGTTACTTTTTTTCCTGTTTCTTTTTTTCCTGTTACTTTTTTTCTGTTACTTTTTTTCCTGTTACTTTCTTTCCTACAATCGCTTGTTACATGTATGTTTCATAAACAATTGTTTGGGGCCAAGTAATACATTGGGCTATCTTGCCGAGTTTTAATACTAATATATAATGACTAATATATCACTATAATATGGGTAAAGTTCTAGATGATGCGTGTGAAACAGAGGAATAACAAAAAACAAAGAGCAAAGCATATATCATCAAAGTTTTATTTCATGTTTGCAATGGCGGCCTACATGGAGAATGAGTTTCTCACGAGGTTTAGCCATTTTGTTTTATTTATACTTTTTTTTTTTTTTTTTTTTCATCACTTGTAATTTTATTGATATTTATCAAAATGTTCATTCTTAAAAACAAAAATAAGGATTAGAATCAGTTTAAATCAAGGAAAAGTTGAATGATTTTCCTTTGAATCTCATCTAAAAAACATTTTGTTTTACCCTAAGCAAATAACGTCATCTATGCTTTGGGGGAACTAAAATGTCAGTCTTTCCCACTAAAATAACATCATTATTGCTATTTAATGTCGAGGTAAAATGCGCGATATGGACTGGAAAGACAATCCATAAGAATTTTAAGTCCACTATAGATGTGATTTAATGAGACTGCAGTGAACTCCTTTAATAATTTTGGTATCCCATGACCACTCATTCTATATCCTCTATAAACCCAATAGCAAACCATGCCATTATTGTCATGTCTTTCCACACACATTCAGGGTTGGCAATCGACCGGTCGATTGGAGTATTGGCCAGACCGGTGGTCAATACTGGTTTTAACCGGTCAATACTGGTCGATTGGTCAATTCATACAACCATCCCCTATTATCTTGCCATTTAGTGCCATATTCTTTTATTATGATAAAAAAGAATAAAGCAATATTAATAAGTGATGTAGTAATAGTAATAAAGGAAACAAGTTATTCGATTTTGAAAGGCTAAAAGCAATCTGGTCCACACATTGGTGTGTTTTAGTTTTATCAATACACAAATACTGGTCATTGAGATGATAGTAATTGTGCTTGACATCTGATTGCAATTTGAATTGTGTGACAGTGTGCTTCAATTTGATAAGTGTGAAAGTCTTGTAAATTAAGTTACCTTTTCCAGTTCAGGGTTTTCATTAAAAATGACATTATAATAGCTCATGGCCAGCTCATTGATAAACCAGTATATCCATATATAAACAGTATGTGCATGATATATACTATATTTTATATAGTAATAAACACTAAATTGACGACTCAATCTCACTCAGCCAACTAAATTATTCAATTAACCAGTATTAACCACCTGTTTTTTTGCAAATGACCAGTATTGACCAGTATTGACCACTTCCAGGAGTATTGACCGGGGCAGTTTTAACCGGTTAAAACCACCCGGTTAAAACCGCCCGGTCAATACTTGCCAACCTTGCACACATTTGGTGGAACGTTCCGATTTAAAAAAAAATACTTTCACAATGAATTGAATGCATACCAGGATGAAAATTTCAACTAATTCAATTGATTCTGTTCTTGTAATAAGAGCACCTAAGTCCTTATGTGTTATTTATTTTCAATGGCGAGCTTCAATGGTTTACAGGCAAGTAGCAATTCATGGTTGCTAGTTCTACATGACTAGTTGGGTTTTTAAGAAATTTCAACTTTTGGTAGTGGTCTGACTGCAATTTGTTAAGTGGGAGATGGAGTGGAGTGATCGACATTGGGTAGACCAATGACCAGGTGCTCTGTTAGCTCAGTGGTGTCCTGTCAACTCGGTCTGTTAAAAACTCGGCCCACGTAAAACTCGGCCCACGTAAAATTCGGCCCGTCAACTCAGCCTGTATATAACTTATATAATATTAAGTCTAGTAAACGGATATATAAGCACACAATTTATCAGATAGTTAATCAATGTGTACAATGTATGTAAAGGAGGTGCAAATTCACAATTGATGACTAAAATCTTCGATCTTCATATTGAATACGCATATAACTTGTCATCTTTTCTTGTGCTTAGAAAAAATAAATTGGAATTAAAGGTGAATAAAGTATTTAATCATGTCTAATTTATTTCACATTTACACAAATGCCATATAATAGTAAAATAAGATTATTCTTCTTAAAAACCTTTTAAACAAGTGATCATTAATCTAAAAAAGCACATAGGGTCCCCAAAATATTTACATTGCATCGTCATACATGTACCTATATGAAATATAAACAGGCCCAGTTGACGGGCCGAGTTATTCACAGGCCAAGTTGACTGTGAACCAGCTCAGCTGGTAGAGCGCAATGCTAGTGTTTCGGTAGCTGCAATAATGTACCCCTCTTTCTGATATGCTGCCGGTCGAGGGCTACAATTTCCACCCTATTTGTTTTTAGATGCAATTATCAAATTTCTGTTTTTCAAATTGAGAGGTTATCTAAGAGCTAATGTCATACCTACCTTAGTTTTGAAAGCAAATAATGAAAAAGTAACCAATACATCACTTGTATTGTTCTTAAAAAAGTGTTTTCTTTTTCAATTGTTCAAATTTTCGAAGTTCGGAGGCCATGACAGTTATGTTGATCATGTGATTTATTGTGATGTCACTTTGTTTACTTATTCCATGCTGTCAAAACAGGTGCTGGGTAAAAAGCATAGTAGCTATTTTTACCTACCTTTCAAAACCTTTGCGAATTTGAAGCATCTAGTAGCCTGTATCTGTCTACTACCTTACCAATTTAAGTGACTTTACAATATTTTTCATTCAATTTTCATATTTTATTATGATCAAAGCAAGTTTGTTTACAAAAAAATACTATGGCTCCCAAATATGGCGAACTCATTTTTCATAAGCTGAATTTTGGCGGGAAACGGGAGAGCTCACGTGATTTTCAATAACATCAACCAAAATGGCTGACTCTGAAGGGAAAAAGTACGATTTTCAGACAGTGATACTAATTAAAAGTGAAATTCTTGGGATATTTAAATTTGTGGCGATAAATTTTTATTGGGACTTATAAATTAATTACCAAGGTAGGTTTAGATTGTAAAAAAGTGTTTTTAGCATTAACACATATTCCAAAAATTGACCTTAAAGTGCCCGGAGTGAATCACTCCGGGCGCTGCAACATAGAATAAAGAGGGACCGCGTCGTATCCCTCCCACATCAGATTATCAAAGGAAGGATACGTTATCGTATCTAGTGTTTCGGTATCCTGGGTTCAAGTACCATGGCAGGCACATCTTTTCTGCCCTGAATTACTTCATTGTTAAGAGAGAATGGATGTTTTTATAGGCATCTTTGGCTCCTGGAGTTCTGCCTAGATATCATCAAAGAAGCAGGTCCAAACTTGTTCGTGCAACTGTTGGACACATTTGAGGTCGGTTTCCATGGGAAAGATTGACTGATAAATAAGGACAATGGCTGAGCTGTCAGAATTTCTTTTATTCAAAATATGTTTGGGTATCAGCCTGCCAAATACAAACCTCTCTTAATTTTCAAGATTGCCTTTCCGTTTTGACAGTTGAATTTGGAACCATTTTGTGCCGAGCAACACCCATGTTTGTTATTGATCCGACTTCCGGAAAAGTAATTCTTCAACATTCGCTGTTTTCATTTGTTAATGTATTAAAGATTTTCTCTGTGGTGTAGAATGACAGAAGTAACAAAATCTTTCTTTTTATGTTTTTTGACTTAAGTGTTTAGATTTTGATGCTTTCAGAGAGATTATACACAATTAGTATTCCTGCGCCCCGATAGAGAAATTAGACTGGAAAGTCCGGTAAACTCGGTCAATAGGACTCAAAAGAGGCAATTGACAGAAAAACACGGTCCAATATATGTCAAATACAAAAAAAATACTGTCAATTTCTGTTTGTTGTTGTTTTAAGCCCAATGAATAATCTGCACATATCTTTTAAGACAATTAGCTTTAGGTTTAATACCTTTATTTGCCTTATGTACAGATTCGATCCCTTAAAAAGCATTTTGGTATGGTGAACATGTACAAAGTACCAAATAAAATCTCAGGATATATGGAGCAATTGACGAAAAATACATTCCACAGTTTGTCACATGATAAGAACAATAAGGTATGTGACTCAAATCATTGTCACAAACACCTTTAAAGCTGCTCTTTCACAGATTTCCATAGGAAAAATACAAAACTTGTTCTTAGATTTGGAATTGTGTGTATTTTCAGACGATTTAAATTGACCCAATAGCATTTGCACTAAAAAAAAACCACATATTTCAATATTTTTGTAACTTATCTTTTTGAAGCGGCATGATCAGGGAAGGGATCCAGTCTATTAATTATGAGTGTATAAATTTCAAAATATTTACTTTCCTTGAATAATCTTTCATTTTTGCTTGTAATGATATGAAGTTTCCAACTGTCAAATACTTTCACCTTTATCTTTTATTGAGTAAGACAAACATGCAGGACTCACATGCGTAAATAGTTAGCTCGAAATTGAAGGATAATTTTTAAGTAGTTGCTTCATTTTTTCAGAATGATTTTCGTTAAATTCTGGAATATCAATCTTTCTTACCATGCATTACCATATTAAATTGTATTATTTTAAAGGCTGCAACATGATGAGGTCGTTACTTCCAATTGATTTAACGAAATATTTCAAAAATCACATTTTCCCGATCTGTGAAAGAGCAGCTTTAAGTCCAACCTAAACAAACCCTGGCTATCAACAGCTAAATGTGTTCCTAACTTCTATAATTGGGGCCATTTTGTCAATATCATAAAAAATATAAATATAAACTGGCTACATGAACTTTGTATATGAAATGTAAATATGCTCTAATCACCTTAGGTTCGATACGGACAATATAGAGGGGTAGTTTCGAAATAATACATCTACCCTAAGCATAAAAATTGAGGCAATCATGAGGTAATATCTGAGTATTCAATTTTCATTTAATCTCCAAGGACATTTAATCGGACTACTGATATGAGTGTGTACTTTTAGGGATGAGACTATTTAAGTAGTCTGGATGCCAGACTCTTCTTTACAGTATTTTTTCAAATGGAATTAAATGTGTCAGTCATAACATAAATTTCAATTAAGTCCCCTGTCTCTGAAAAGAAGAGTCTGGCCAAACGCGTTTTTCTCCTGGGTGGAAATCTGCCCAACATACTTTTAATCCTCGTTCCTCCTCATAAATTATTGATAACACCACCAAAATAGAACGGTAACCTAATCTGTTGAGTAAAAAGACCCATCAAGAGAGCTGATTAGCTAATTTACCTGTGTCAAAGTCTAGATCTTTATACATCAGTGCAATACATAACTTAGATTATTATTTTACAAGTTGTTTGATTAAAAGATTGGTGTTGTTATTAAACAAGACATTGGAAAACTTGGTCATAATTCTATTAGACCATGTCAGGAAACTGTCGTCAAAGGTTACCTTGAGGATGTTTTATTTTGTTCAATAACTGGTAGTGGAAAGAGTTTAAAACTCAAAGTAGCACCAATTTAAATTCTAAACAATATCACTTATGCTACTGTTTTCATTGTTTCGCCTCTTGTTGCTTTAATGCAATATCAGGCAGAAGGACTGCAGAATAAGAGCTGCCGGAGGACAGCAAAGCTCGACTATTCCTAGTGTTTGATAGTAGCAGCATATCAATATCGACATTGGAAATTCAATTAAATGAAAGTCGAGAAAAAAAGAATTTTAGTCTAAAGGCTGATATTTTGGTTACGGAAGCATGTTCAACGTTTCATAGCAATAGCTCAAGTAGAAATAGATATAAAACTGATATTTGCATGTAAAACTGATATTTGCATGTAAAAACTTAACCAAGAATTTCTAAATCCAAAATGGTTCAAATTCCACTAAATTCAATATCAGAGTATTGAATCTTTGTCTAGAGGCTGATATTTTGGTATCAGAGGCATGTGCAAAGTTACCAAGCAATAGCTTACGTAGAAATAGAGATATAACTGATATACATACAACATTTGCACGTAAATACCTAACCAGGCATTTCTTAGTCCCAAAAGGGTTTAAATTCCACTTTATTCAATAACCGAGTAATGAATATTTTTCTGTGGGCCAATATTTTGGTCACAGAAACATGCGCAAAGTTTCCAGCAACAGCTTTAGTAGAAACAGAAATATTACAGATATACATCATTTGCTCGCAAAAAAAACTTAACCAAGATTTCTTAGTCCGAAAAGGGTTAAAATTCCATTAAATTCAATAACAGTGTTATGAATCTTTTTCAAGAGGCTGGTATTATGGTCAAAGAAAAATTTGCATGGTTTCAAAGCAATGACTTTCGTGGAAATAGAGATTTTAAACACTTGCACGCAAAAACTTAACCCAATCATTACGCTTACGCTGACACCGACGGCCGGGTGACCGGAATAGCCCCCCTATTCTACAACTAAATCAGATTGCTGAAGTTTTCGAATATTTGGAATGTAATCTGGAAATTTTCCAATTGATAACACGACAGAAAATAAAACAAATAGATACTGTAGCAGGATTTTGAGAATGTTTCATTTAACAACTTCTAAAAAAATTAGAAAGAAATTTGTAGATCTTTTAAGTACAAAAATGGTTGTATCAGAGTCGTATTGTTATTTTAGAATACGTTATTGCACAAAGATTGGCATCAAATGAGCATAATAATGATAATTTTGGTGTGACGTCGACGAAAATGTTGAAACTTCATAAAATCGAATTTATTGGAAGAAATCAAAACCAAGACATATAATTAAACAAGAGGACCAGGATGGTCCTAGATCGCTCACCTGAGTCTCTTTGAACCCTGGGACAACACATCAATTAAATAGGCAGATGTCATCAAGGAGATAATTTCTAAAGATAACCAAGTTTCATGAAGTTCGGAACAAATTTGTGGCCTCTAGAGTGTAAACAAGAAAATTATCATTAAGGCCCCTTTTCCCATGAAATGGTATGGATCCTTCCCAATTTCAAAAGGGTTCTTCCTTGTGACCTGGCCAAAATTATGACCAAGTTTCAAGAAGATTGGGCCATATTTGTGGCTTCTAGAGCATTAAGAAGAAAAATGTCAATAAGGCCCCTTTTACCGTGATATAGCATGGACCCTTCCCATTTTTGATAGGGTTCATCCTTGTGACCTTGCAAACATTCTTACCAGGTTTCATAGAGATTTGGCCACATTTGTGGTACCATAGTGTAAACAAGGAAATTGTCATTAAGGCCCCTTTTCCCTTGATATGGCATGGATCCTTCCCATCTTTGATAGAGATCATCCACGTGACTTGGCCAACATTCTGACCAAGTTTCATTAAGATTGGCCCATATTTATGGCATCTATTGTGTAAACAAGAAAAAATGGTAATAAGGCCCCTTTTACCCTGATATGCTATGGATCCTTCCCATTTTTAATAGGGTTCATCCTTGTGACCTGGCCAACATTCTGACCAAGTTTCATGAAGATTGGGCCATATTTGTGGCCTCTAGAGTGTAAACAAGGAAATTAACAATAAGGCCCCTTTTCCCGTGATATGGCATGGATCCTTCCCATTTTCGATAGAGATAGAATTCTGACCAAGTTTCATAAAGATTGGATCATATTTGTGGCCCCTAGAGTGTAAACACTTAAATTGTTGACGCCGGACGACAGACGACACACGACGCACGACGGACGACGGACATTCAATGATCACAAAAGCTCACCATGAGCACGATGTGCTCAGGTGAGCGAAAAATGAAAAGCAAATAATTTCATATCGCTACAAAATAATAATAAAAAAAATCAATAAAGGTCACAGAACAAAATTTTGAGAAGTTTCTATTTCTTTACAATTAAACGGAATGAAAATCAAATCTTAAAATGTATCGCAAAATAAATAGGTTTTCTGGCCTGTTTTTGGATGGACATCAAAGGACAGGATTAGGCTTTCTTGGTCAATGAAACCTTTTCGTAACCGTGTACTCTATAAGTTATCATCGACCGGGTTCCGGCTGATTTCATACAAATCGTAGACGGGTTTTTCACCGTGTCCGACCTTTTCACTTTCGTTTGGAATCACCGATAAGTCGGCAATGCATCGCCGGATTGTCGCCAATATCTCGCCGAGGATCGTCAGCATGCTCCGTTAAATCGACTACGCAATCTTTTCGACCATGCAATTCAGTCTTCGTCATATCTAGTGAAAAAATAACACATAGTCACATCTACGGTTTTATTTGACCACAAAATTAATTTTAGTATTAATCGTCGATGCATTGCCGGCATAATGCCGACTAGTCGATGACGTAATGCCGGCGGCATTGTCAACACGCTATATAAAATCAACCATGCAACTTCAGTATCAACACTGATCAAGAAATTAGATATCGCCATATCGGCGGAGTTACGTGACTGCAAAGTGAGTATTTTGTCCTGATATCGTCAGCGCCCGTCCGATGCTTTTTTTTTTCTTATCGGCCGATAAATTTCGCGTCGCCAATTTTTATGTGAATTTAGCATAAGGAACGACATAACATCTATCAAGTGAAGGGGTATCTCTGATAACCCTTTAGATAATGAATGGGTAGTTTTTGTATGATTTATTCTGACAAATCAAAAGATCAAACGCGATTTCCAGTGTGACTGCAGGGACTAATCCGTAAGTTATTTAGTATCGAATTTTTCAATTCTTGACTTTGAGAAACCATTCGTTCATGAATGAATCACAGCATAAATGGTGACCATTACAATTTCTGTATTTCCTTCTTAACACATGTTTATTTATCAAAAGAAACATACCCAACTTGAATCCCCCATCCTGTCCTAAAAAATAAAATGGCATAGATGGAACAACTATTTAGCTTTTACTCTTTTCTTGATGTCGCAACTTTAGTTGAATTATTCATATCTTTATTTTCCCATGTTTACATTTATAAGAACTTTTAAGATTTGTAGGTGAACATGCATATATACTCAGTTCCAAAAAGAAAGTGTGCACTTTTTAAATTCAAATATCTCAGAAGTTACACCATTTACCGTCGCAAAATTTTGCAAGAAAAATCGACCATCGATTCTTCCAGAAATCAAGCACACGACACTCGATACGTTTCGGCTAGAAAATAACAAATTCTTTTGTGCGATTTACTTGTGCATCCTACAGTTGGTGAAAAATTATTCTGGAATCACAATCAGTAGAATTCTTGTGTCCTACCTTGCAAAAAAAAAAAAAAAAAAAAAAAAACAATAAAAAAAACCAACAACAAAACACAACCACAAATAAATGCCAATTGTACGCTATGTTACAACGTAGTTTGACCAACAAATTCTGTTGTTTGGCAAAATTAAACCCCATGCGAAAAAAACCCCCACCCAAAATGAAATAAGAATTAATGTTTAAATTGAAATCTTATGTATCCACTTGCAAAACTTCCTTTGAATACCAATGAATAATGTAGAACACCACTGCACTTTTTGTTCTGAAGTTACTGACCAATCAGCGTAGAGATGTCTAACGTTAACACAAATGTAACATCTAAATGTAAAACCAAACTTACGTTTGTATCTGTTTTTGAGTCTCTTTTCAAACTCAGAAATGCCATATGAGGAAATATCTCTTAGTGTACTAGAAAAGAAACTTCAGATGGGCAAAACTGAACATCGTATGTGCTGACCATAAGTCCACAGTTTCGCAACTTATCGAAATCGGATTAAATGCCTCGTTTTTGATGGGTCAAATATAAAATATACAAATAATTTTACAAACAAGAGCCCCTTCAACTTTGTAAAAAAGAAAAATCAAAAGTGAAAGTGAACAGTTTCTTTTGGAACTCAGTATATGTTGAAGGATAATATGGGTCGATGGTATTGAATGTGACAAAAAAAGGTACAAGAGTTGAATGAAAAAAAGGTTGATTAAGTTTTCCAAGAAATGTGACAAATGTTTTTCCAACATTGTTCGTTGAAGAGGGTTGGCGAGAAGATATATTGATTTCGATTTTATTCATAATAGTTTGAAATACGGAAAAATATAGTATCAAAAAATTATGGTATACAACAAATAAATCTATGGTTCTGTAAGTTCACGATTTGCTGAGTCACTACTGAAAATATCATGAGCATTTCTTGTTCACAAATTAAAAATATTGATCGATATTGTAAGGGGGAAAGGGGTAATTATTTCTTTAATGTATACATGAAAATATATTGGAGAATTCGTTCGGGACTCGTGATATCTGTCGGGCAACTTCCTTGAGGTTTTTTTTTTAGCAAAAACACTTTTGGATAACACGATCAACAGTCAATGGACCCTTAATTGTTTCCATCTTGATCATACCTTATTCCAGTTCGAATCATGCGCATAGAGACGGATATAAGGATTCATACCACTGCTATTAAAACACGTTTAAAGCTGGGTACATCAGGGAGCAATTTGTACCCTTTTCACCTCCTGTATAAGGCTTGAACACGCATTCATCAGCTTTCGAGTCTAGCCAATAACCATTCAACCAACGAGCTAGACAGTGTCTACAAAAAATGTAACTCTAAACGAATCTAAAAATTAAATTTCTATTAGGGACTGTAAATATCCAATGTATTTTTAAAACGAGTCCCTGGTAAGGGTTCCAGTCTACAGCAGGTGCTCGTAGACTGTATTTTTATTTTTACCTTTAAAATGCCAGTAAAAAGTTAGAAACCAGACTTATCGTAAATTTATATTTTTTTAAAGAATAACCAAAAAATAAGATCAAACAAAAGATTATTTATCGCTACAGATAAATACCTTCAAAATGGTGTCGAAATACCTCTAATCCTTCTACTTGAAGTAGAAGTTAAACCACCCGTTACCTGGCAACAGGGAAGCCAAATGTCCACCATTTTGTTTCAAGTCAGTTATTTTGTTTTTTAGTTTTGCACGAATGACGGATTGACAGCAAAAGTTGAAGCTTCTCATTTAAGGTG
The DNA here is from genome assembly GCA_948146395.1 of Fragum whitleyi. Lineage (NCBI taxonomy): Eukaryota > Metazoa > Mollusca > Bivalvia > Cardiida > Cardiidae > Fragum > Fragum whitleyi. The sequence goes on from OX411558.1 coordinate 35,500,068, forward strand.
AAAAGATAACAAGGATGGCTGAACTTCAGGTATTTGAAATTGCCCATAAATCTTCATAATCAATTTGTAAAACACAGAAAACAATCTTAACCTTATGTAAACACACAACACTCGCTTACAAGAACTAAATTTACCAACACTAGAATATAGTCGACAGAGAGGAGACATGATTCAACTTTTTAAAATCATTCATAAGCTAGACGAATATGACTTTACCAAGATGTTTACGCTTTCTACAAAGGAAGTGGCTAGCCGTACGGGTCCGTACGACTAGTCTTGTAGGCTAAACGTACGGACCCGTACGGCTAGCCAGTCCTCACTGGATAGGCTAGCCGTACGGGAGTTTTTTAACCAATCAGAATACTGTATTTGATATCTGATTATATACCATCTGCGGGTTCATCTATCAATTGTTCAATGATTATTTATATTTTATTACGCGTTTAGAAAAAAGAAAGATAATCATAAAACACTAGTAAGTGCCTGTAACAACAATTATCCTGGTAAAATGGTCTGTTACCTAAGTCTTTTGCAATCAGCAAACTAATTAACTACTGTATTTATGTCACGTTTCCCGAGTTTGTTTTTCACACCGTTTTTGAATGAAACAAACATTATTTCATGATTTTGAAAGCCCAATCGGCAATTAATTGTTATTAATTAGAGGCCAATAGCATTTTATACCTCAATGTTAGACCTACCGGTTTGTCATTTTTGTTGAAAATCTTGTCTAATGTGCAAACGTGTCGGAAACTTGTAATAGGATTTACTTACTTCACCAAATGTTATAGAACGGACGATAACCTGCAAACATGCACAGAATAGTTTCAACGTGAACAAAAACGGGTGTTTTCCGATACAAAAAGAATATTCGTGGTTGGAAAAATTCACTAGAGACGGGCGCTAAAAAAAATTAAGGTAAAAAATAAATAAGCATTCTTTCTATTTCCTTATTTGAAGATTGTCGTATTAATTTCAATTGATGAAATTCACACTTAAATATGCTCAGACCTTTAGTTTTTCCCATTATCACAGTCATATAGGCACTGAATTAATTGTCCGACTTGCAGATTTTGGTTATTTGAATTTTTCGTATTTTGATTTTATACTTCCAACAAAAAGTCATTTTAAATGTGTAATTTCTGAAATGTTCCAGCTACAACAAAAATTTAAATATCCTTCTTTCTAGACCTCTCCCACAAAAATAATAACATTGTAAATCTCCGGTAATAAGAGTTTTGTAGAAGATCGTATTTTAAGAATTATTAAATGCAGGGACTTAGGGTCCGTGATCAATGCGATATTTTGATTGCACAGCGAATAATTTCCTTATCAATGAAGATATATTTTTACGCTTTTGTCGTCTGGTAATAGATTTAAACTTTTGCACAATATATATTTTATATACTTTTATGCCACAAACAGAAAAATATCGAAGTAACATATCATTTATTATTCATTCCCGTTCTGTATTCTGATTGGTTGAAAAACTCCCGTACGGCTCGCCTGTCCAGTGAGGACTGGCTAGCCGTACGGGCCCATGAACTAAGAGGTAACATATATAAATTGCAAAAACCTCGTGCTAATAAATCAGTCAGACTCAATTCTTTTTCTCACTGGGTTATTAACATGTGGAATCTATTGCCAAATGAAATTATTTGCTCCGATTCCGTAAATGCTTTTAAATCGAGACTTGATAAAGTGTGGATAGAGAAGAGATTCAATACTAGCGACATATATTAGTATACATGACCTAGTGGAAGACCACGAGAAAATGGAGACGAGGGGAATAACAAGCCGAAAGGGCTTACATATTTCCCTACATTCCAAAGGTATTCCAAAGGTATAAACAACAGATCATGCGCACTTAGATGGTTAAGTTCAAATAGTTTCTTATATACAACAAGAGTGCCATCGTCACAAAATACGCCGCCACTTTGCTGCTGTTTCACAAAAATAATTGTAGACACTACTTATTTTGACAGAACCAAATTGAAAATGACCAAGTTTCATTTAAATCAAGACAAAAAGTTAGGAGGAGTTGCCTTCACAAGGCTGCAATTTCAATAAGCCCCAGGCACTAAGTTTTAAGGGGACATAATTCAGGGAAATAAATGAGCCATAAAATCCTTGATCCATGTACATCTACAAATTATGGTGATGACATTGACCAATTTTCATTTAAATAAAGACAAAAAGTAAGGAGGAGTTATGTTCAAAAGGCTGCAATTTCAATAAGCCCTAGATACTAAGTTTTAAGGGGGCATAATTTAGGGTAAAATTAATAAACCATAAAATCCTTACTTCATGCTCATCTACCAATTCCAGTTATAACATCCACCAAGTTTCATTTAGATCCAGCCAGAAACTTAGGAAGAGTTGCATTCACAAGGTTGCAATTTCAATAAGCCCCAGAGACTAAATTTTAAGGGGGCATAACTGAGGCAATAAGCCCAAGAGACTAAGTTATCAAGGGGCATAACTCAGGCAAAAATCAATGAACCATAAAATCCTTACTTCATGCACATATACCAATTGAGGTGATAACATTGACCAAGTTTCAAGAAGATCCAGCCAGAAACTTAGGAGGAGTTGCGTTGACAAGAAAAGTGGACCCAGAAACTAAGTTATCAAGGGGCATAACTCAGGCAAAAATCAACGAAACGTAAAATCCTTCCTTCATGCACATCTACCAATTGAGGTGATAATATTGACCAAGTTTCAAGAAGATCCAGCCAGTAGTTTAGGAGGAGTTGCGTTGACAAGAAAAGTGGACCCAGAAACTAAGTTATCAAGGGGCATAACTCAGGCAAAAATCAATGAACCGTAAAATCCTTCCTTCATGCACATCTACCAATTGAGGTGATAATATTGACCAAGTTTCAAGAAGATCCAGCCAGTAGTTTAGGAGGAGTTGCGTTGACAAGAAAAGTGGACGGACGTACGGACGGACGGATGGACGGACGGATGGACGGACGGACGGACGGATGGACGGACGGACAGACGGAGAAGATGACGCCAATATACGTCCGCCTCCGGCGTATATTGACCAAGTTTCAAGAAGATCCAGCCAGTAGTTTAGGAGGAGTTGCGTTGACAAGAAAAGTGGACGGACGTACGTACGGACGGATGGACGGACGGATGGACGGACGGACGGACGGATGGACGGATGGACGGACGGACAGACGGAGAAGATGACGCCAATATACGTCCGCCTCCGGCGGCGTATAATAAAAAATCAATACACATCCAAACTCATCAACCATTTTGGCTATGTACAGCATATTTCATTGAGGCAAGACCAAAATCAAACTTCACTAGCTGGCAACCAATTCTTGCCTCCTACAAGTTCTTGCGACCTACCAGTTCTTGCCAACTACAATGTTTCATTGTAAAGACATGGTATTACTTGAAACAATTTTTTCCTTGATTATAAGAAGTTGATGTCAATATAACTTGTAACTGTGAAAGGACTCTGTGTTTTGTGTTAACCCATAGGCATTTGAATTCAGGATTTTATAAGAACTTTCATATATCACTATAATAAATAATACACAAGGTATTGCAGCCGCCATGTTTAAGAGAACGGATGTTTTTACAAGCATCTTGATTTTTCGGCTGTAAAAAGTTGAAGTTGTACAAAATAAATTCAAACCAAGCAGCTGTCGACAATCACTACCTCTCCTCAACCAGAAATCTCCAACTGAACATCCCACACTCCAAAACAAATGATCATGCAAACTCCTTTTTCCCCAGGACGATAAGACTTTGGAATAGCCTTCCAATTACCATCCAGTCAAGTCCAACCCTGCCTATATTCATAGGCAACCTGGACTCACTCCCCCACCCATAACTCACCCTTCTGTTTTTTAACCCCTGTATTTAGTATTTTAACACTGCACTCTATCCTTTTATCCCCTAACTAACACTCTTTTATTCTTATTTCCCCAGTACTAACAACTGTTTTCCAGACAGCGCCAGCCACAAGTAATCATCACTGATTTTTCGGCTGTAAAAAGTTAAAGTTGAAGTATCTTTGGCTTCCGTCACAGGACGTGTTTACTCGTGAGAATCAAGTACCAAATTGCTTATAAAAACATCCAATCCCTTTAAAAATGGTGACTGCACCACCTTGTGTATTATTTATTATAGATAGTTAATAGTGATATTGGTAAGTTGTTATTGAATCCCCCATCCAAGTGCCTATGTGTTAACCTTGATACATGTTAGTATACGAGAACTGGTCATCTACCAGTGCTAGTTTGTTGAAGAACAGTCACCATTGTCCTTTGTTTCTTTCATTTGAAGAACTCTTATAGTCAACATTGGGTAGTATTACCACTGGGTACCTGGTTGGCTCAGTTGGTAGACCCCTGTACTAGTTTTTTAGGATTCATGGCTGTAAGTTCCATGTCAGGCACACTTTTATGCCTTGATTTACTTAATTAATGGCCAAGTCTGATGGTGTTATAAGACCACTGAATTCAGCTTTTTTTTTTGGGGGGGGGGGGGGGGGGCAAATATGATATTGGCTCCAATTTGTTACAAGGGCAATCAGTGCACTTGTCAACATTAAGTATAACTACATTCCTTTTAGCTCAGTTGTTAGAGCGGCCTACAAGATTCTAGGGTCACACATTTTGTTTATATTGAAGTAAAGTACCAATACAAGTATAGTGTATACAGGAATATATTCTAATGAATTATAAACACATATGTACAGCAACAACATAACAAACTAAAACTACATCTATTGACTATGTATGAATGTTCTCAAATAATGAGAGCGGGTGGTTTATATACTAACTAATTTTAGTATATAGTCTGTTTCATACAAAGCATTCATCCATTCATACAACAATGGGTTCCAATCCCATTATTTACTCTAGAATGTAGCTGTAATGTCCATGAAAACATAGAGGGAAACCACTTAATAGCAACACCTATTTGCTATGAAGCAGAGGTTTTTATTATCCTATAAACCAGTTTCAGTCAGAAGCCCAATCTCAGAAGTGAACAAGTGCATTGTTGGCATTAGAATTTTCCGTAAATACAAGTATAAAAAACATGTACATTTTGCCTGCTCTGATCAATTGTTTATATTCGTGAACTTCCAATTCTATGGAATTTAAAAAAAATGTATTTTAGAATGCATTCTTAACCTCTTAATCTGATGCGACTTTATCATAAAACGACACTTACTCACATTAACGGAGTGATTTTAAACACACCTAAATCCAAATTTTAAACACAACAGGGCGGAATACATACAGTGACGTCATAGCTTCTTTCGTATGTGCCTATTCAAGCGATGGGGGAGAGGTTTACTAATAACCAGATGGCTAGCTACCTGTTAATTTTACAAATATCTTGTAAACAAGATTTTAATAGGATAAGTCTTTTTTTTAGCTCCACTGGCTGAAAGCCACTGGGGCTATTGTCATGGCGTTGTGTCCGTCGTGCGTCCGTCCATACGTGCGTCCGGTCGTAAACTTTTTCTTTAAAAATCTTCTCCTCAGAAACTACTGGATGGATTTCAACCAAACTTCACAGGAATGATCCTTGGGTGACCCTCTTTCAAAGTTGTTCAAGAAATTTTGATCCAATGAAAAACATGGATTTAATGGGCGTGGCTAATTTCCAAATATGGTAAAAAGTGAGTTTTCTCAGATTCTAATTGATTGATACCAATTAAATTTTACATGAATGATCCTTGGGTGACCCTTTATCAGTCTACCAAAAATGATTGTGATTGGATGAAAAATATGTATTTTATGGGCAGAGGTCATTTCTCTATATGTTATTTAGTGGAAACTCTGAAAATGATTTTCTCAGAATCTAACAGATGGATATCAACCAAGTTTCACTGGAATGATACTTGAGTGACCCTTTATCAGTCTACTAAACAATATTGTGATTGGATGAAAAATATGTATTTTATGGGCAGAGGTCATTTCTCTATATGTTATTTAGTGGAAACTTTGAAAATGATTTTCTCTGAATCTAACAGATGGATATCAACCAAATTTCACTGGAATGATACTTAAGTGACCCTTTATCAGTCTACTAAACAATATTTTGATTGGATGAAAAATATGTATTTTATGGGCAGAGGTCATTTCGCTATATGTTATTTAGTGGAAACTTTGAAAATGATTTTCTCAGAATCTAACAGATGGATATCAACCAAATTTCACTGGAATGATACTTGAGTGGCCCTTTATCAGTCAACCAAAAAATATTGTGATTGGATGAAAAATATGTATTTTATGGGCGGAGGTCATTTCTTTTTATGTTATATAGAGGAAACTTTGAAATTGATTTTCTAAGAATCTAACAGATGGATATCAACCAAATGTCACTGGAATGATGCTTGAGTGACCCTCTATCAGTCTACTAAACAATATTGTGATTGGATGAAAAATATGTATTTTATAGGCGGAGGTCATTTCTCTATATGTTATAAAGTGGAAACTTTGAAAATCATTTTCTCAGAATCTAACAGATGGATATCAACCAAATTTCATTGCAATGATACTTGATTGACCCTTTATCAGACTACCAAAAATTATTGTGATCGGATGAAAAATATGTCTGTTATGGGCAGAGGTCATTTCTTTATATGATATTTAGTGGAAACTTTAAAAATCATTTTCTCAGAATGTAATTGACGGATACCAACCAAATTTCGATGGAATGATCCTTGAGTGAACCTTTATCATGCAGCGAAAAATTAATGCCCTGGTTGAAAAATATGTCTGTTATGGGCAGAGGTCATTTCTCCATATGTTATTTAGTCGAAACATTGAAAATCATTTCAACATCAGTATAACCCAAAATATTTTTAATCTAGTCAAACCTTAGATTTGCTATTTCAAGAGCCTGTGGAGCGACTCAAGCCATTCATGGCTTTCTAGTTTTAAAACCTAGATCGAGATGTCAGCTGTATACCTAAAATGAAATTAGCGAAATTCCCAGCATAGATTCCTAGGGCATCAAGTTTTCCCCCAAAAGGCGAAATACCAATCTTTATCGCTATAGATCATTCGATCAGAATGAATCAAACAAAGAATTTGTTCAATTCATCGATTCTTCATTTCTCTATAAATTATGTGAAATACCAACAGCTTTCAAATCCAAAGGTTGTTGATCAGGAGCTTATGATTTTTTCGCGTCTCTATCACTCGGATAATTTGAGTAGGAATATGATTTTAAATTTGGAGTCAGTAATTTTTGATATGAAATGACTTTGTAGCAATGATTGGTTGCAAATGGGGTAATTGCATGTGAAATTTTTTTCATCTAAAAGAAAGAAAAATAAAAAAAGAAGCCAGGGGTTATGAATCTGCCATCAAAATAATAACCAGCAACAAGCAAAAGATTAAAGAAAATACATTTGGCAAAGCATTTGTTCAAACATTTTATTTACATGATCAAATGACAATTACAAATCAGCTAAGGCTGCTATCAACAACTTGTCTTGTTAACCCTTGTCATGCTGAACCCGAAATATTCCTGCTTTGGCAGGAGCTATAGACAAACATCAGCCTGCACATACAGTCAAACCTGTCTTTAGCAAGCACCTAAAGGACATTCAAAAAGTACTTGCTTAAGACAGGTGCTTGCTTAAAACAGGTCAATTTCAGAGCAATTGTTTCATTTGGGAACTAAGTGGCCGCTTGCTTAAGACAGGTTGCTTGCTGTATACAGGTGGCCGCTAAGACAGGTTTGACTGTATATGCAGTCTGATGTCAGTCTACACCACCTGTTTCTCACTTTCAAACCAGAATTGGCGACAGACTTAAATTTTCAAATAAAAAATGACCTACCATTGGTACTTTCAGTGCTTTTTGCCCTTTGATTTTGATGAACATTTTTAGCCAAAATTTAATCAGCATGACAAGAGTTAATGCATACATGTGTACTTTCAGAATCATGGCGTCACCTGAAATTCATAGTCAAAAGTTGTTACCGATAATTTGTATTAACCCTTGTCATGCTGAATAAATTTTGGCTAAAAGTTTTCATCAAAATCAAAGGGCAAAAAGCACTGAAAGTACCAACTGTAGGCCTATTTATATTTGAAAAAGTAAATCTATTGACAATTCTGGTTTGAAAGTGAGAATATATCTTATATCTGATAAAAAAGTGTCATGGTGCAAAAATAATTGCACTTCATAGATTTGGAGTTATAATCTTTCGTGTCATGCAGAGCCATAGCTCATGAAGATTGGACAAGCCCATGATAACTAATTATCATGAAAAAGATTTGGACATATTTCCTGAAGACATAACATTATTTTTCAGGCCAGCCCTAGAGCTGGAGGAGGCAGTAAAGGGAAAGGCACAAATGACCCGATACATTTCCTGCCTGTGCTGCCATCAAAACGTAGTAAACCAGCATGGCAACAGAACCCTCCATCGTTCGTCTTGTCTGGCAAACTGCCTGAAGAAGACAATAAAGACCAGATTGATCTGATAGGAGAACTCACAGCTAGTAAGTATCTTACCCTGCATTCATGATGCAAAAACACTGCAAACCAGGGCTCGACACTAACTACTTTTAAACACCAGCCCAAAGGACCTATAAGCCTGAGATCTTACGGTCCTCCCTGATAAGAACAGATCCTCTGGGAAAACCTTATGTATTTGGGGGCAATTTCAGGAGTAAATTGTAAGAAAACAGTGTGAGAAAAGAAGAAGGTGCTTGAGAAAGCAATTTCTTCTTCTTTCACAATGTTTTTAATAAGGAATGAAAAAAGTATTGATATTGGAAAGGCAACTTTATTTCAAGACTGGACTGATTGGGAATGATATGGTCAATAACTACAGGCCTTAAGCACCTGCAACTTGGTAGATTCTACCAGTCCTCCCTAAAATCCACAGGCCTCGGGCCAGAGGACTGGTGTTAGTGTCAATCCCTGCAAACAATTAAGATTTGTTTCCCTGCTTTGCAAGAAAATAAACATGCAAAGCGGAGTACTATTTCTTAAATGTTTCAGGAATGTTTTCATTTTGTATGTAGAGTTTGTAACTCTTATCCACATAATAGCTCTAGATAAGAATGAGTGATAATGATCTAAATCTGCTATTTCTCGTTGAAATTCTATGTTGTTGGTACTCATTGGTATCTTCTCGAGAAGACAATTCCTACGGATATTCACAAAATAGTATAAAACAATACAATACAAACATTTATTTGCATTCATATGTGCTATCTGCACACAAATTACAAACGCTACAATAATTGTCAACATGATGTAGGAGAATTTCTAAGTACTTGTAGGTGGAGAAAATGTTTTACCTATTTGTCTTTAGAATTTTATTTTGTCTCAAATTATTGCCTTAAAAACTTAACTTGTTAACTTTAGAATTTTTTTTATACTAAAAGGGAAACAAGAATTAACATAATTTTTTTGTCCAGTAACAAGCAATATTTCTTCTTTTCAAAGAATAGAAATGTGGATTCTATACTGTTATCTTGATTTTTTTTATTTCATAAAGTTGAACTCTTTTCTCCTAGAAGTCAATGTTGAAAGTTGAAATTTTAAATTTTGTTCTAAAGATAATTCAATATCTGATATTTCATTTTTCTGTAAAGTTTCAACCAAAGCAGCAGAAGAACTTGATTTCCTGGAAAATAAAGCTAAATATCCAAACTCGTTTCAAGTTCTTGAACCAATACCTACACAAGGTATAAAGTAACACTGGCGTAAAAAAGTAATGTTGTATTGTAATATGTATTGTACTTACCATATGATTAATAGCAATGCTTACTTTGAATTATAATCTGAAAAGAGTTGGTTTTTCTGAGGCCCTAAGATATCAAACGCGCCTTTAACCTACTGGTACAGGGTTTCAAAAGTATATCGCTATAAATGTGATTATAAGTATTAATGTGTTTCTCCTAATTAAGGCTCCCGGGAGCTATACATAACTTGGTCAGGGAGCTTTTATTTAGTATGCATTTTCTGATTTAAAATTGATGTCTAAGTTTTACACCCTTTTCCCTTTAATTCGAGGTAAATTTCCTCTAAACAATCATATAAATGATTGTTTAGAGGAAATTAATCTCGTATTAGAGAAGGAGTCTTAAAAAGTTCCTACATATTGGGCATTTGAAGTGGGTTTTTTTTTTGCGTGTAAAAAATGTAGGGGTGCCACTATTAGGGAGGGTGCTATTATTAGAGGAAATACGTAATATTCATAAACATATACATAATATGTAACATGAAATTTAAAAAAGATAGAATAAGTAAGGAAGTTAAGGGTCCCCAAGAACATTCGCCTGCCAGACACAGTAAGCAAGGTGTGACAAAGACTAAATCTAGAGACCTACTGAATTATTTAGTAATCGGGAGATGCTGTTATAAAATGTTGTATCTAATATAGTGATGTGATGTCAGTTGGGATGATTTGAAATCTTTTTTGAGGTCTACTAAATAACCTTATGTCTTGTGGGCACAGAACATTTAAAAAACTTGACACATTAACATATATGTATAGCAAAGACACTTTTATATAAGCAAAAAGATCAAAATATAAACAGATTGAATTGATAAGTTGTTGAATACAAAATTTGGATTCCAAATGAACTTTGACTAAAACACCTTCTTAAAGATTTAATTTTTCTTTAATTGACTCTTATTGTTCAAGGTGTTACCATTAAATCTTTTGAGTACATGATTTAAAAAGTTTATGAAATACTGCTGCAAATGAGAACTTAGAACAAAATATGAACCTGTGCATGACATTTCCAACAATTTGAAATGTTTGTGAGGGGCGAACATTGAGTAGTGTAGAAAGCCACAAACTGTAAATATTAAGTTATCTGATGGTCTAAAGACACTTTGAGACCTGTTCTATCTACTCCGCGCAAAGTTAAAGTCCCTGGTCAGACTGTGTGAATGCACAGGCTGGTCAGAGTCTTTGCTTTGCGTATATTTGAAATTGATAGAAATCTCACGCACAGGCTCATATATATCTTTCAATGACAAAAAATAGAGGAATTCATTTCTCATGCTTAGTAATCTAATTTTCACATTTGCCTGAATTCTAAATTTTTGAATATAGATTTTAAGTTCACAAGTAATGAGGGAAAAGAGCTGAATATTTAATTAGCTTTAATTTACCTGAATATACCTGGCTCAGAAGTAGTATGCCTACAAGGATTCAGTTAAAACATAAAAGTGGGAAATTTGATCATTGTTACAAAATACTTTTATAAGATATAATTAATGAATTAAAATCAATGCTTACCATCAACTATAAAAGATTTATCAAAAAGTGTAACTAATTTTATTTTGCTAATCAAAATATTAAAAAACTGTATATGGTTATTAATGAATTATTTAAGTATTGTCCTGTTGCTAAGAAAATGGAATTTTTTGTGTACTGAATTTAAAAACTAGTTAAATAAAGCCATTACGCTATTAAATAAATATTGTAAATATATACTAAATTAAAAAAAAAAGTTTTTTAAAATGATGGAAGACAAAATGAGTGACTCAGAAGTGGATGATAGTTTTTGCATAACTGCTCTTATGAAAAATGGTTGGGGTAAGTAGATATGCAAAGCTGATGTTGTATGTTGTACAAGTGTATAATTTGATATGAATTAAACCATTTCCATGACATATTACAGATTTCTCATGCATAAATCAACCATATGTATTTCAGTATATAAAAGACAAGATAAAATCAGAAATTAATTAAAACAATACTTCTGTATTCTTGTCATAAATGGTATCAGTGACTGATTAGATTGATAAAAAAAAACCCAATTGTCCTGCACTCTGAAAATATATTGATTTCAGTACTAATTAGATTTTCCTGCCCTGCTTTCAGGATGAAAACGTTAGCCAAGTGCTTTCAAAATGATACCTCACTTTGACTAATGTACACATGCAAAGCCGGGTATCATCTCAAAGTGCTTGCGAAACGCTTTTACATCCTGAACACAGGGCTGGTCATATAGACATAGAGGTAAAAAAATGCATAGAAAAAACACACTTAAACAAGCAGAAATTCAAGCCCAAATTCAAAACATTCAGTTGAATAAAATGAAAAAAAATCCTTTGTTAAGAAGGGTTAGAAATAAATGCGGATTATATTCAATTTTTATTTTTGAATAATAAAAATGGTCCCAGATTATTTTTTGTTTCTAAAGGTTAAATATTGTCTCATCTTTGGGGTTTAGTGAAAGTATTTTTTACATAAATAATAATTTTGCAGGAGAACCAAAGAGAAGAAAGCCAACCAAACTAAAGCCCATTGAAAAGCCAAATGGAGCTGATGTCTCTCAGTTTCAACAACCAAAGAAAGACCGAGAAAACTTTAGAAAAGCTCTTGTGGATATTATCATGTAAGTCTTGTCAATTTAAGAATTTGAAACAGAGTTTGGTTTAAATTTTATTTTTCTGTGTGTCATTTGGTCAGACCGAAATATAATTAGTGTCATGCTTATTACAGAGTATTTCTATTTTGATAGGAGGCAAAGACAAGATGAGTCTGCAGACTGGTTTTAGTCTATGCCTCCTGTCTTTTGTTAAAATGGCTGCATTGCTCGCAAAACCTTGAACAAAATGTTGGACTGCTATCAGCCACTTCTAATTTATTCAATTTTGAAAGGATTTTTTTAGCAAAACTATGAGTATTGAAGCCCTTCATCCATATATGATATACATTTACTGCAAGAATTTTTTAATCGATTTAATAAAATGTAAAAAGTAATGAATTAACACTAAAGAACTTATAACATACAACGCAAATGACATTCATGTTGGTTCAAGGCTTGATGGAACAACAACAAAAAAAAACTTAGCAGTATAAGTGTTGACACTGCACTTTTATGAAAATGAAGAAAATGTTTAGATAAGTGGTAAAACTTCATGAATAAGAATTTTGTAATATCTTAACCCTTGTCATTCTGAACCTGGAATATTCATGCTGTAACAGGAGGTATAGACAAAGATCAGCTTGCACATATGTGCAGTCTGATCTTAGTTCATACCACCTGAATTTCATTTCTTAACCAGAAAGGTGTAAAACAATGCATATCCAAAATCAATACACACTCACATTTGGTAACTTCCAGTGCTTTTAGCACTTCGATCTTACATTTGTTTAGCAAATATTTTTATTCAGCATGACAAGGGTTAAAAGATGATCACTGCAGGACTTTAGTCACAAAGGAGGGATTATTTCTCACTAGAACTTCTTTCTATTTTCAGGCAAGAAGAAGGGATGTTACAAAGTACCACAGCCTCAGCCAATGGTGTGAATGGTGTTAATGGAGTAAATGGTGTAAATGGTGTGAATGGAGATGCTACAGCCAGAACTGGGTCACCAACATCTGCCGAAAAAGACATTCTTGTGAGTGGTTGTATAAAAAATTAAGGTCACTATGAGCTTGTTGTGGTTTCTGTAGTCTGAAGGTAGAACCTCGGCTTCAAGAACAAGGTCCCCAGTTTGGTTCTAGAGAGCCACTACATATAAATAACTTTTTTAATACAATAAGAGAGGCCTTCTTTGCTATAGCTTTACATACACTTTCAACTAACAAAAGCAAACCGGAGTTCATTGGAATCGCAGAGTTGAAGAGAATATTTTTTTGATTCAAGGAGCTATAAAACTAAAATCCTTATCATATATGAATTCATGCAGTGTTCTCATTAAGTTTGAGAAATATTAAAAAGAAGTAATGTTTCCATAATGCCGGCCTATAACTGAATTATTATTGGAGGTGCTGCTTAATCCCTATGCATTAACCAATTTGGTATCACATTAATACTTGTTTTATTTTACAGAGGTACTATTATTACATTCACCATGGTATAGACACAGAACATGTGGCTCCTATGGAAGATTCATGGCTGGACAATGTACTGAGTTTGGTGTCATCAGAACTTAAGGTAAGCTTCACTAACGAATTAATATTCACTTTTTCTAAAATAAAGAAAAGTTTTCAATGCTGAAAGATTCTTTTTTAAATAAAATTTGGAAAGATTAAGAAACCTGTTTTCATTCAGTGATCTCTTGGATCCTGTAAACATACTTTTATGCCTCCATATCAATATGTTAGGGCATATTGTTTTACTGGTGTTCATCTGTCTGTCAGCCTGTCTTCACTACACTTGACCTCTGAGCTAAATATGTCCCTATAACTTCAAGCCTGTTTAAGTAACAATGCTAATTTCTGGAATGCAGGTAGCCTGAGCTAAGTCTCAACAAAAATCAGATAGGGAGGGACTTTTCATCAAGCTCAATTATCTTATGTATTTCTTTCTTGTAAAGACTAATGAGGGATTTAATGAAAGCAGATTTAATTAAGTGAAAATAGGCTAGAAGCTAGTGTTTATCTTGTTTATCCCCTATTTTTCAGTCATTTTATGACACTTTAACACATGGTTCAATCTTGATGTGACCTCCTTTGTTGCTTGGATTTTTAAATTTCTATTGATTTAAATATAGAAAAGTATAATGAACAAATTCTGGTGCAGAATATAAAAGCAAACTTTCTATTTTACAGGATGGACATTTAGAGACCATTGACAATTTATCAGATGAAATGAGAGAAGATTATTTATTGAGTGTGAAGAAAGCCATTGGTAAGTGTGAAATTGGATAAATTTAAAAACCCTTTGACCCCATTGCCAGACAACATAATTCTAGAACTTTTGATTTACAAGGAACTTTTTATCTTGTGTAAAGTTCGATCCTATTCAGCCTGTGCAATCCGCTCAGTCTGACTATGGTCGACACTTGACACACTACCCTGATGGTCCCTTTTCTCGTGACAGCTCACAAATGTAAAAATATAGAAATAAATAAATTTCATTTTACCATTCCAGTTGACTTTGTGCTGAAGGATCCTAGAGAGAAAGATGATGACAAGAAGGTCAAACTTCCTCCACATCGTGAAGAGCTAGAAGTCGTACCTAAACCCTGGAACAGATCCTACCTTACAGCTCTAGAACTGATGTCCTATAATCTACATGTTACAAACCCCTGTATGCTGCAGGTCTTGGATCTGTGGCATGTCTCTTTTGGGTGAGTGTTGGCATGATTTTCTGAACAATGCAGAGGGACATATTAATGTGTTTAACACCAGACTATTCTTTATTTCGTTAGTTTTGTATTTTTTAAACTCACCTGAGTACAGTGTGCTCAAGGTGAGCTTTGGTGATTGGTGATTGTTGATTGTTTGTCCTCTGTCATCCATTGTCTGCTGTGTATTGTGCATTGTCAAACTTTATCTGCTTAGGACTCTGGAGGCCACAATTTTGGCCATATCTTCACAAAACTTGGTCAGAATGTTTACCTGGTAACAAGGATTTTATGCTTTTAAAAATGAGAACATTTCATCTCAAATCATGGAAAAGAGGTCTTAATGACAAACCCTTGTTAGCCCTCAAGAGGCCACAATTGGCCTGATCTTCTTGAAACTTTGTCAGAATGTTTGTCTGAAACAAGCATGATTCCTTTTGATAATGATAATGTACCATTAAATATCATGGTGAAAAGGGTCCCTAAAGACAAAATCCTTGTTTGCACTCTAGGGATATTAATATATTGCTCAATTTTCATTAAACTGGTCAGAATATTGTCTTGTCACAGGGAAGAACCCTATTAAAAGTAGGAACCATCTGTTGCATATCTTGGGAAAAGTGGTCTTATTAACAATATTTGCCAAATTGTCACAAAACTAAAGAGTTCACTATCACTACAGGAATTTATATGCATATATTTTATAGTCAATTTTACTTGAGGGATCTTTTTGATTAAACAACAACTATTTGTATTGAATCACCACTTTCAATGATTCCTGTATGTGATGCATATCCATCAAAAAGAGGACAATTGTAATTTGTTTGTTTTTACACTGCTTTCAACAATCTTTCAGTTATAACACTGGGGCTGGAGCACCTTACAATGGATTCCTGGTAATTCTCACACCAATACTATCATTACATCCTTTCTTAGCATCCATCTATTCCTCATAGGTCTACGACTGTCAAACCATTGGTGGAAGACATATAGTCCAAAAAGATGAGTGCTACCATGTGGAATTGAATGCAGGATTTTTTTAATGATAGTCCACTGCGCTATGACAGCAGCAAGACAATTTTAATATTAAGTTTATTATAGTAGTATTTTGTTGTGGGAACTCGGAAGAAGTGTTTAGATTAGACATTCAAATATTTTAAAGAACTAATGGAGAATAAAGTTATAGTTTACATAACTATGCTGTCAAAGTAATCCTTGAAATTTGAGGGCTTGTAATAATCAGATGTAGTTTATATTGGTTGATGATACAATTTGAATAAGTGATTTCTACATACAGTTATTACATAGACTAATATGCCTTTTGTCAGAATTTTTTTTCTCTTTTTCTCTATACATCTTATTCACTGGTATTTCATTTAACAGAAGTAGAACCGACAAGTAAGAGAAATTATATATATCTTTAAATGTATCACACATGAGCATAATAAGCAAGTTACAAAAAAAAAAAAAAAAAAAAAAATCACACATAACTGTAAGGGATATGTAATAGAACACCTAGAAGCACTAGCACCTTGCAATCAGTTCTTTATTTCACTTCAGTTGTAGATGGGCTTTCTCTGCAATTTAGATAGACAAATCAAATAATTCAGTCAGACAAGAGTTGTTATGTTAATCAAAATTACCAATGTAGATACAGTTTGTTGTTGAGTAACTTGAACAGTTTAAAACAGATCATTCAAGCTTTTGGACAGTGAATAGGCTTTTTTCTTAAAAAGTATTGAATGAGATCACAGAAATAGAAAACTTACTGCATCCAGTTATATATAGTTAAATAAACTGTATTTTCATTCTGTTTTGTAGCAAAGTAGTCATGTCTAAGATACATTATTAAAGCTATTGATACTTAATATTCAGCATTAACACAAACTTTTTTTACTAGAATTCTGTAACTCATTGAATAATAATGGTGTCATCTATTAGTTATAATATGAATATATGTATATGTGTATACACTTGACACACTAGTACTTTAGCATCACTAAGTTCAGGATAATGAAGCACATCTAAGCACATCAAAGTTACCCAACATTACCCAGTAAAACATGTCTAAAGCATGGAAGAGGTAGTGAGCCCTTTTCTCTGAAGTTTATAGGGCTGGTTAATATCTAAGGGCTTGTGCTGGTTTTGAAGGGGTCATAAAAGAGCAAAACATCAAAACTTATCAATATTTAAAGTAATCCATATATCTGAAACAACATCAACAATAAAGTGTAGACACACTTTATTGTTCATGTTGTATCACTTATATAGATCTTTTGTCATAGTATGAAGAAAAGAATTGATCTATAATCTTTAATATTGCTTAGGTTACACCACTGGAAATTCAGGGGGTCAAAATGACCCCCTGAAAGAAATTTTTGAGGGTTAAAATGGGATTTTTGGAAGTCAAAACCCTGCTTTAAGGGTCAAACACGAGCCCTGTAACTTTGTTGTAAAGGAAGGAATGTCATTTCAAATTCTGGCTTACCAGACTGCATCTCTTGGGTATGATCAGAGGTTTTGGGACAAAAAATAAAACTTGTCTGTCACTAAGATTTGTGATGATTGCCAAGGTAGACTATGGTTGATATTTTTTGCAAGTCCCAGATGATTTGTTTTGCTTCACAAATGAGACCAGACAAGCAAAAAGTAGCCCTCTGGAAATTTTTGTTAAAGATAAGATCCAGCAACTTAACATTGCATGTTTTGTATAGTTTTATTTTCTGACCCTTCTGACCAGGTTTGAAACTTATTTACACTCTTGTGATGGTCCCTTTATGCATGACAGGTCTCAATTTCATTCCTAGAATAAAGATCCCTGTTGATTTCTGTTGAAGCCGATCTTTTTTTAAATAACTTAAACAATCTCCAAGATGGCCTTTCTTCATGAAATTTTCATCTTTATTTTACAGAAAACTGAGGTTTATTGATATAGAAGAATTCCACAACAGGCCTGACTCTATGGAACTTGGAGGCTTTCAGAATCTATGTATGAGACATATAGAGGCAGCCAAAGAACGCCTATTGAAAAAGTGAGTTGGTTTATTTTCTCTTGCTTATGACTCTTACAGGAATGTTGTTATGATTTGACAATTAATTTTGATCATGATATTTAAAGGAACGGTCATATATGTAACTTTCCTATGCTTGTTTAAATGTAAATATTTTTGTGTATGTATAAGTACAGCGGGCTTATATTAACTTGAACCTGACCTTTATGCAGAATAAATAATTTGGCTCATGAATACAATTCCGATGATACTTCGGCACGTTACGATCAAGCATGCACATGCCGTTATATTGTACAAATAAGGGGAATATATATGTTTAGATATACAGGGTACCTAGTCATGTAGCAGACTATTTAATTTCAAAAACAATTGTTTCTGCTTGTCTGAAACTGTGAGAGGGGATTTCATTTCCAATTAAAAAAAACATAAATTGCAATTTAAGAAATTCGAAAAATTGATTTTTCACCAACATTTAAAGATTGTAAAGATAGGCAACTCAATTTATGTACTGATTTACTAGTTCATGAGGGTGACCAAATATCTCCGTTAAGGTAAAAAACATGGGCTATAACAGGTAAAAAAAACACAGCGAACATGTGCAACCCAACTTTACGATTGAATTCCGCAGGTAAGTTTTGTTTTGCTGACGGGAAAAGACCGATATTTAATGTATTTAAATCACAAAGGCCAGGTTCAGGTTAATATGCTTCCACTATACGAGACTTATATATACTTGATACTTTGAGGTACTCTCAATCATTAATTTCAATACACTGTTAGAAAAGTTGTTTAATCCTTTGTGGAAAAGTTTAAATAGCTAGTGACAAGCATTTTCTCCTTTTTCATCATTGTTTCCTTTTATATATGGCAGTTTTTTTAAAAAAAATTATTTTACTACTTTTCTTAATGGGGGCTACATTATCTTTCAATACTGATCAGAAAAAGAACCTTTCATACAATTATAGGTGAATTCATTAACTGGTTCAGTTAATTTATATTCGGTCCAAAAAAGACTGAATGCCATATATTTCATAACAAACAAAATTCCCCTATATTTAGTCCTATAAGTGTACATGAGGTTGACAATTCAAGGCTTCAGATAGAGGGGATATTTTGGATTTTATATTCCATTATTCAAAAAAATTGGAATAAAACTGTGTTGTGGGTACTCATTTGAATCATCTCAATGAGACGATTCAAATGAGTACTTACAACATAGAGTTTTGTTTAGGAATAGTGATTTTAGACCTGTGTTACCCCTTTTATCCAACCTGTGGTGTGATAAATAAGAACAGATTATAGATTTTATCTTGGCTAAACTCCAGGACATTTA
This sequence comes from Fragum whitleyi, assembly GCA_948146395.1. NCBI lineage: Eukaryota > Metazoa > Mollusca > Bivalvia > Cardiida > Cardiidae > Fragum > Fragum whitleyi. The sequence continues at coordinate 35,519,460 of OX411558.1, forward strand.
AACTTATTGTATTGATTTTACTGATTGATCAGTGGTTATTGGCACATGTAATCAATGACCTCATTTTTAACTCTTTATAAAACAAACCATTGCTTTCATAATTCATATGGAGGCTAGGAAAGGGATGTGGTGGTAGTACTGGTGTGAGAAATACCAGGAATCCATCGTTAGGTGCTCCAGTCGTCGCGATATAACTGAGAGATTGTTGAAAGCGACGTAAAACCCCAATTCAAATCAAATCAAATCATAATTCATAAGTAGAATGTGCTAATTAAAAAATGTTGGGAAAAGGAGAAATGTTATTGCCACAAGCAAATCTTATTTTTTTTCATCTACAATGTTTTACATCATAACACATACTGAAAACATGGTATATTAGTGTTATTAAAGATAGATTGATATGTTGTTTCAAGATTTTTTTTAAACAAATTGGTCAATTTGGCCATGACAATTGTGCAATTGTCAGCACTTCAGGCCCATGATGTAACTCATGGTCCATTGTCCGCTTTCAACCATCTTTCATTTATATTGCGGTTGCTGGAGCATCTAACATTGGATTCCAGGTATTTCTCACATCAGTACTATCACTACACTTTCCTACTCTCAAGCTGCTATCCCACATAGGTCTACAATTATCAACCAATTGATGGGACACAAATAGTCGGAAAGAAGCAATTAACCTCAGTTTAAATCAAGAATGATAAGGAGCCAATATTTTACTGACCTATTTAAACAGCTTTGTGTAGCATTGCAATTTGGTTGTGTACAATCTATATGACACATGATGTAGTACCCTGCCAAAAGTTAATTGCGTCTTGGTCTTAAACTGATTATATTCTGATAAAGGGAAACAACCCAGATACTCTTTGTGAACTAGACAAATTTTGTAGACGGGATTAAGTTCAAAGAGAATGCAGACCACAAATTTAGGTGCATTTAAGTGCATTTGATAGGGTTCAACACTTTATCTCAAGCATTCAAGACTGATAACAAAACATTCATGATTTCCTTGTTGAATTTACTCCAAAATCTCGCAGGTGGCTATGTAATGGCTTTGCACTATAGACATGTAGGCACCAAGTCATGGTTCTTGGAATCTTTGACTCTTGGACTCCCCTTAGTGTGAACCTTGGCCTGTCAGTTTTCAAAATGTATATTTTATTTACCCTCAACTTGAACCAATTACCTGAAAAAATGTTTTTTATTAAATTGATCAAAATTAAAAGAAGTTGCAGATGAAAGTTTAGAAATTAAAAGACTCAGACAGTTTATTCTTTGTCATCCTGAAGGTAGAAAATAATGAAAAATAGAAAACTTTCAAAACCTTTCCTACGAAATCAAGATTGTGTAACTTGTGTAGGAATATTACATTGACATTCAGGGGTTGACACTAACTTCTTAGATTAAGGAGTCACTTGGACTCCTAACACATGAAATCAAGGAGTCCAAGCTATAAGTAAGGAGTTCGAATTTTCACAATGAGAGAACATTGTGGAAAAGAAGAAATTGCTTTGTTATAAGCAATTTCTTCTTTTCCACAATGTTTTTCCAAGGAAGAGTTTTTTTCTCATAACACTACAGGATGGAAGCAAATGTTTTCTTCAAAAACTTTTGTAGTTAAAAGATCTACAGAAAGGACACTGCTCTGTGCATTTGAATTTCTCATATTTTCTCTCAAATATTCTCATAAGACCATTGGAGTCCAGCGGACTCCTTACTTGCAAATGGAAGGAGTCCAACTGGTAAAAAAGGAGTCTCGGACTCCCGGACTCCCCTTAGTGTCGACCCCTGACATTGAAATTTTCATGATGCAAACATGCTTATCTTGTTATTATTCACAGATGGTTCCCAGAAGTGCAGAACATTTTCTATCAAGGTAACAAGAGAAAGCAGGTCCCCAGTAACCAGGACCAGGAGAAACTTGAGTCCTTCTTTAACTGTGCTGCCACCTTGATGACAGAAAATCTACAAAACTTGACCTTGAACTCTCTGTCAGACTACCAGGACCTCTTGGTACAGCCTCCAGTAAGTATATGCTATTGTTCAAACAACCATACTGTTAATGGTGTTTGACTATAACACCTGTCTAAATATCTGGCATTATCTCATTTGTTGCACATTGTTCAGAACTGTAAAATTTTCTCAGTCATTGGCTTTTAAGTACAAACCATGAACATTTCTTCTTTCACCTGATAAGCATTTGACCTGGTCCAATAGAACACCATATGAGCCTGTGTGTGACATTTCCAACTATTTGAAATGTACATAGGAGGCAATAATTGAGCAACCAAGACAGTCACATACTGTAAATATAAAGTTACCTGATGGTCTACATATACTTTGAGATCTTATCTATCTACAAAACGCATTGTGATGACTCTGGTGAGACAGTGCGGTTGTAGAGGCTGGTCAGAATCTTTGCTTTGCTGTTATTTGAAATTGTTGGGGTTTTTTTTAGGGGGGGGGGGCTTTGTTGGAAAAGAAAACAATATCTTGTAACAAGTCCAAATTTTTGCAGTCCCAGAAATTATACATCCCTGTGAATTTATACTGAAGAAAATATTTTAGTGAAAGAAGAAATTGCCGCAAGCAATTTCTCCTTTTCACTAAATACTTTCTATCACAGACGATGGCTTCTTTTCAAATTTCCTCCTCTTTTCTTTGTCGTCTACAATCTCTTACAATTTTTTCAAGTCCAAATTTGTAAAAAAAAAAAAAAGAATTTTAATGAAAGGGTTAATAATTTGTATTCATGCTATTTCAGACATCCACACGAGCCTATGAACATCCTGGTTTCATTATGAGACTGATTCTAGATGGTACCACTATAAAATTTGAGCCCACATTTAAGGACTTTGAGGTTGTCCTCCTGAATGTGTTTGATGTCATGATTAAAGCATCAGGGGTTGTTCCTAGAGTGGAAACTAAACTCTACTCTGAATGGGTAGGTAGTTAGACTATGTTTATTTTGTTTTGTGTTACGTTATAGACTTTTTATTTAGCTCTCTCAGATGAAGGACTTTGTATGTTATTTGAAAAACAAACAGCTGAAAAAAAACCAAGGAAAGCAAAGTTTAAAAATAGTTCAAAGGAAGCTTTTCAGCTTTAGAACTTTGCAAAATGAATGTTAGCATGTTTGATATTGTGATAATAAGTAATCCAATCCATCTTTAATCAGGAAACTAATCTTACACATAAAAATTAAGACCAAGCTTTCTCTTGTGTAATATTGAAAGCTAGGCTCTTTATCTCCCAGTTTTAGAAAAAATAAAGCAGAAAACAAAACAACAACAGTTAGCTTGTCAAAATGTATTTTTTTTTTTGTCTCTGGTAATTATTATATAAAATGTAACCATCAGTATTTCATATTTTAATATTCGAAGTACACTGCAACTCCATTAAAACGCTGTGGTCGGGGTCAATATTGATAAAGATATCGGATATCTAAATAGGCCTATACATGTACATATTTAGGCCATGGCATTTTATATTTTTAAAACTCGGCAATGAATTGGAGAACAAACGCGGTTTATTACTTTGATATTTTTTATTTTAAGATCGTTTTGTTGTCCCCAAGCTAAACAAAAATATCTTTGATAAAGTAATCTAGTTTGTAGGGTTAAACGATCGCAGACTCCTCTTAGTTCTCTGAATCCCGATTTCTCGGGCCTACCCGCCCGGCAGCTGAGAAACACCGATAATGACGATCTCAAAAGGGTTAATTTAGTAAAATCTATAAAGTTTCATAAGATCAACGAATTTCATATTTTAAATGTTGTCTTCTCGAAAATAGGAGAAAATAATTATCTACGCAATCCAAATAAACAATACCCTAAGTGCGATCGAAACTATACCAAATTAATCGAATCTCTCGGAGATCGGGACCGCATTCTTCGATTAGCGAGAAAAAATGCCGTAAATTCAATTAAATGAATCTGTAGTTACGACATTTGGATCGCAGGTTTGCAAAGATCATCTTCACGAGTCAAGGGTTATCGAAAGCTTCTTCTCGAAAACCGAATAAGTAAAACGTTCGTAACCCTGGGTTTGACCAGATATTATTTCACGGCTTTGATTATCAGATAGTAGATCGTCAGGAAAGAAAGTCCAGAAAGAAAGCGAAGTTACGCGGTCAACATCAGTTTCACGCCATTTTCAGTTTCTTTGTTTAACTCTCTCAAGCGGCAAATGTAGGTTTATATATAGCTTCCTGTTTAAAACTCAATGAAGTTGTCTATTTAGTGAGAGATAAGAATCAACGACAATAATTCAATCGGGCTTTGAACATGACTATAATATGAAAAAGTTTAATGAAAAAGAACCAAAATTTTATCATATATTTACCAAAAACGTAATATTTCTAAGAAAATTCAACGAGATTGGCAAAGGGAGGTAATAAACCAATAAATTGGGTAAGGGGCGAGTCGCTTTTTGAATCGTTTGTCAACAGCGGAAAATGTTCAAGATTTGAGAATATAAAACGAGATTAGCTCATTTTGCGAAAACACGGCTTCTTCAGAAGTTAATTAACTTTGATTTAATTGCATGCGATCTAGACTTTTTGCTGTTCAATTGCGTCCCTGCCGTCGACAAAGAGCAGTTGGTAGCGCGCCGGACTGTCAATATTGGGATTCCGTGTATCTCTGACGGCAGCACTCATTCTTTCTGACTATAGGCCGAAGTCACTCACCCATGGATTGATAATCGTAGACCTAAGTGAGATAGCAGTTTGGAGTTAGGAAAAGATTGTTGTACTCGTGAGTTTGGTACTCCAGCGGTGATATAACTATATGTCTGTCCGCCATCAACTTAGCCATTTCTCTCTGACCTGAGACATTTATCGCCACCACTGCCCCGCGGGAGGTGTGAAAAACAATTGTATTGATTTACCTGGCTTCGCTCAGTATCGATTTTTATCTCAGTGTTTTCACCCTGCGATCTCAAATCGCGATCAAAACAGCGTTAACGGTGGATCGGGTAACATCGCCGCAGCATCCCAAAATGGTCGACCCCTCAAATTTCGGGAGCCAAGCAGACCCCACGTTATATTGGATTTAGCGCTCTAACAGATTTCGTTATAATGGAGTTGCAGTGTATTTTGAGTCCTTGGACTCAAGTACCCCCTTGAAATACCAATTAAACTCATTAGATTTCCTTTTCTCTATCTTATATGAACCATTAATTTTCATTTTTTTGTCCTTGACAGAGTGGAGACAAGTCCAAGGCCACATTAAAGCCAGTGATTCTGGATGATATTCTGGAGAACCATAAAGAGATGGTCCGTGATCTCATCAAGAAGGAGAGTGTTGGACCTATAGAACACTGCAAGATATATGACAAATATAACTTCCTCATCTCAAAACAGGTACTTCTATTGGCTTTCAGATTTTCTATCTGTATAGATCATTTGTCCTTTTGAACAAAGTTCAGTGGTGTTTTTTTTTGATGTATGTAAAGTCAAAGTCATGATAAATATAAAGTAACAAATTTTAAATAAATACCCCTGTTCCTAGTCAATGTCATTCAGTAGCCTTCAATGTGGTGAATTAAATTTTTTTCTGACCAGCTCAGAGGAGCCAAACAGTGTTAGTATGATGTTTTTCTTAGTAAATGTGAGTTGTCGGGCAAAAAGTGACCATCTGGGTAGTGTGTAAAGTGTCGACCCTAGTCAGACTGCACAGACTGCTCAGACTGAATGGGAAACTTTTCGCACTTTACTACTTTTCTGATTCTAGACTAATCAATCAACCTTCCTGTGAAAGAATTTCAAAAACAAGACCTCTGGTTGGCCTGTAGAAGCAATCTCTTTTTTAAAATGTCTATTTCATGGAGTTCCCAGATGGTCCCTTTTTGGCGTGACGGGTCACAAATATATTTTCTATTCCTCAGGCTGAGACAGATGTAGAACAGTTCCTAAAGGAGACTCACACATTTGATGAATACAAGAAGGAAGTGGAGAAGTTTCACAGACTTGTAGAGGAAATTACTTATAACTCTATCAAGGTAGGCATAGGCATTACTAGGATTTTGAAATTTATACACACTCTGAAGGCGACCAACAAAGAATTTAAAGAAAAAGGTGATATGTGGACTGTGATGAAAGATGAATGTCCAGAGTCCCCTCCTCTTTGCTATGATTTGAGCGTTGGTGAATAATCAAAACATTAAAACTAGAGCTTGAATAAGCTGTAGTTACAATGTTATGATCCTTCATCAACGACATTTTTTGAAAGAGGATTTATTTCTATTACCCACTTGCCATTTGTGCATAATGGTAGTTATGCCCTTGGTAGGTATGTGAGAGGAATGGGATTAAACAAGATATAAGCTTGAAATGTCATGGTTTGAGTTTGATAAGATACTGTTTTAAGAAAGAGGAAAGGAAAACAGATATGGAGGGTAGATTTATTTATTTATCAAGTCCAATATAAATTAGTGACTGTGTGTCTGTGGTCTATAAAAAAATGAAAAAAAAAACAAACAAAAATAATAAAAAAAAACAAATAAATTAGTTTAAGAAAAAATCTCAGTCAAAAGGGAAGTCATCAAAATTTAAAACTAATCATATGAAATTACTGTAGTGGACTCGTTGTAGTTCTGTAACATTTTGGAGCTCATGATCTTTTACAATGCTAACTGAGGTTTCCAAATTAGAAAACCTCAGTAAACACTGTTAAAGTGCATGCTTTCCTAACATTGCAGAACTATTATGGGTCCACTACCTTAACACACAGCATACACCCTCCTGCCCTCTTTCATTAAGAAAAAAATATTTTTTATTGATATTGAAATTTCTTCTTGAGTTAATTAAAAAAAAATCCCTCAAAATCTTCAAAAAAAAAAAACCTTAAAAAGAGTAGTTCTGTTGTCAACTTATTTGTCAATTCCTTTTGAAAATTGACTATGTATAGATAGAAAAAGCATTACGTACATTCAAATGGTTCTCAGTCTGTAAGCTATGTAGTTCTACCATAAAAAAGTTAATTGTTGCCTTAGATAGTTTGCTAATTGAATGTAACCAGCTATTGATAGATAGAAAGTATGGTGCTCAAGTAGAGTATTTTTTGTTTGTTAGTTGGATGTGAAAAGTAATTCTAATACTTAAACCTGCATCCTGATTCGTTTGTACACAGTTCAAACTCAGAGATAGAAAAATAAAGATGTATATCATTTGTGCACAAAGCATTCTGAGTTGTTTTTTTTAATTTCACAGTACTCTGAGGATCAAATGAAATAGCTCATTAGAGAATTCATTATTGACTCTTGATAAAATAAAAGTAGTTCAAAGAAGAAAACAAAATGAACTACATTAAACACCAAATAATTTGTCAAGCAATATTGGAGCATGTAGATATAACTACAGATATTTCAAATAGATATGAAGTGTCTCTCATTTTCTACTGATAAGCTTTGCATTAAGCTTCCATACAGCATGTCTAAATTAGTATCAGAGCATACTTTTGCATGCAATGGTTGTTAGTTCTATAAGGTGAAAGGTATTAACTATGGTCATTTGATGTTGGGATATATGTAAGTATCTTTTAAAAAGAGATAGGATTAAAAATGGAAATTAAGTTCAAAATAATTTGAAATTTAGGTAGAAGTGTATTCAGAGATAATGCTAATTTGGAGAAATTGAAGTTACCATAAAGGGCTGGAAAAATTGAAAAATTCAGTTATAAGTGTTGCATGTAGTAACAATGGTAGAAATTTTTTTTTGGTGAATTCAAGCAATGTTTAATATGTTAAGAAAATAAAAGGATATTTAAAAACAAAGTTTTAGATTGCTGTTTTGCTTATACTTTATGTATAAACTTGTGAACATATATAGTTGATTTGTCTACTAAATGCACCACAATATTTCAGGGAGAACAAATTGAGAACAATCCAATTATGATAGAAGTTTGTAGAAAATTGCAATAAGTCATATGTGATTTTATTGTTACTGTCAGAATAAACATGAATATTGCTTTCAATCAAGCTTAATATACTCAATAATTATGCATTATAAATTAATCTGTGTAAAGTAAAACAACTGTTGTAAATTTCACTTTTACCCTTTCCTGTTGTTTCCAATTAAGACTGGTTTATATTTAAAAAAAAAAAAAGGTTTCAGAAGACAGGGTAATGTGGATGCATTTTGGAAAAAGCACACACAATGTAGTAGAAACTGTTATGGAAAAGAAGAAATTTCTTTATATAAGTATTTCCCCCTTTCCACATTATTCCTGAAGCATGAGAGCATGGTGATTAAAGGAAAGGGTAAAAACACACTAACTTGTTGTTGACTTCATCTTGTGCAAATGTCTCATTTTGTTTTTAGAGTTGAGAAACATTTTTGTGGACCCTTATTTTATTAAGTTTATTTTTTTCTTAACCAGAAAAAAAGCCCTTAATGAATCTTCATTAAGAATGCATCTGAGTCAAAGTACTGAAAGAACTGATCTTTTTCTTCTTGCATAAAGAAAATATTCTAGCTTCAGTAGGACAAAGGTTCATATAATGGTAAACAAGACTGGACCAGTTACAACCTATACTTGCTAGTTGTAATTAAGCCTTGAATATCTTGAACTTTCACACCCAAAAATTATTTTTCCATGTTATTCATATCCTTGACTTCTATGAAAGTTGGTACATTTGTGGGCTTAAGTCAAAGCTTTTAGCACCTGTCCTGAAACTGGATGATCATGTTTGTTAAATCATTTTGCAAATTCATTAGAAACATGTTAAATAAACTAATTGATGAGCTACAAGCAGAAAATGTACCTTTTCCTGATTCAGGAATTTATATTTGTTGTTTAATATGTAAAAGCTTGCATGCAACATATATGTATTGTTTAGCACATAGTCATATGATATTTTGTTTAACTAATCACAGACAGGCAAGGGGAAGGTATCAGTGCAATCATTTTCCTTATTTATTCTGCATGGTTTAGCATTATATAATACCAATATAAATATTGTTTGCATATATTTTTTGCTCACCTTAGAACAGTTAGTTCTGATGGCGTTTTTGTGATCACTCTTTGTCTGTATAAGGAATTTACATGTCTTATGTCCTGAACTTTACTGCATAGCAGTGGGAGGCTAGGAAAGGGTGTAATGGTAGTACAGGTGAAAGAAATACCAGGAATCTATTGTTAGTGCTCCGGCTGCTGCGATGTAACTGCAAAATTGTTGAAAGCGGCTTAAAACCCATTCAAACAAACAAACAAACAAACTGAACTTTACTGCAAAAGATTTTTGGGATAGCACCAAAGCTCATGGCAAAAAGATTATTTTCTCTATTTAATTGTTTTCAACCAATTAATTGTCTATTGAGTGTCAAATTGTTAAATATTTGTAAAGGAAAGCATAATGAATACAAATGCATTTACTGTTGGAGCTTTTAACTTGTACTCATAGAGAACATTTCTGTCCTGAAGGCTGTCTAATTGATCTCTTTTTTCCCAAATTTGAAAAAAATGAAAATTAATAAATGAATTAATAAAAAGATCAAAATAAAGCTTAACAAAACCATAAAAAAAAATATTGGCCTGTGCATGAGATTTCCAACAATATCATGCATGTGCATAGCAAAGACTCTGACCAGCCTGTGCATCTGCACAGTCTGACCAGAGTCTTCACTATGTGGCCGCCACCATAGCGCAGTTGGTTAGGCATAAGACTTCCAATCTGGGGAAGTCGTGGGTTCGATCCCCGGTGGCGGCAAATATCCTTTCCGACGTTTGTCTTTCACCAATGGGTAAATAATCGTAAACCTATGTGAAATAGCAGTCGGAGGCTAGGAAAGGATGTAATGGTAGTACTGGCGTGAGAAATACCAGGAATCCATTGTTAGGTGCTCCGGCCGCCGCGATATAACTGAAATAATGTTGAAAGCGGCGTAAAACCCCATTCAATCAATCAATCAATCAACTTCACTATGTATTTAGTAGTTATAACACTATGTGTTTAGTAGTTATAAAAGGTCTCAAAGTATTGTACACCATTAGGTACCTTTAATTAATTGTCTAGGCTGCTCAATAAATACATTTTACGCACATTTCAAATTGTTGGAAATGTCAAACACAGACTCACATGTGATGTAAGAATGAAATAAAGTAAGAAAAAAATTGGTTCTGGTGAGCGATAAAGAGCAATGGGCTCTTTTAACAACAAAATGAGTTTGAAATAGTGTAGATGTTTATTTTGTAGCTCTCCTGCCCTATTTTATTTCACTTGTATGATTTGACAGTATTTTAATCCCTTGTTATAAGTAAGACATTTTGTATTTCCATAGACCAGATGTCTTGATATATAGGGGAAATGTCATTTTAAAATTGTCATTTCTCATTGAGACCATTTCTTCTGGGTTATTGTGTTAATAGTTTTGACAAGATGATTCCAAACTGTATCTGCAACAGCTGCATAATGGCAATATCATCAATAAAGACAAATGTGAAATCCATATACCCTTCTATCCATAGCTTTTGATGGACCTTATTCTTCAAAATACAAACTGAAAATCAAAGGCTTGAAATTTAAACCCCATTTGAATGAATCTGCCATCTTATGTCAACAAAGCCTAATTCACTGTACCTGTAGATATTGTCTTTTTCTTTGGCTGTAACTCATTTTTTATGATTTTTTTTATTGTCTAACTATAGCAGGCGTATATTAACTTGAACCTGACCTTTATGCAGAATAAATAATTAGGCACATGAACAAATTCCGAAGATACTTCGGCACTTGACAATCAAGCATGGACATTCCGTTATACTACACAAATTACAGGTATGCGTGGAGTTAGTAGTTTACCTATATACGGGCGCCTAGTCATGGAGCAGACGATTCGATTTCAAAAACAATTATTGCGACTGAGAGAGGGGATTTCATTTCATTTCCATTCAAAACACATAAATTGCATTTAAAGGAATTTGAATTTTTTTGTATTTTCTCACCCGCATCTAAAGAATTTTTAATAAGACACTCAATTTATGTATTGATTCACTAGTTCATGAGGGTGACCAAATATCGCCGTTACATAGAACAGCATGTGCGATAACGGGTTATCAAAGCTAACAGGTGCACTCCAGCTTTATGTTTGGATTCCGCAGATAAGTCCAGTTTTGCCGAGGAGAAACGACCGGTATCTAATTTATTTAAATCACAAAGGCCAGGTTTAGGTCAATATGCTTCCACTATACCAAAGCTTAAATAGGTGAAGGTTTTTATATATGACATTCACTGAGGATGGATTATATATGGGATATTCATTTTTAAGGTCAAAATAACTTGAAACGATTAAATTTCAGGTAGCTTCGCTTTTTCATCTGTTCACACTATTGTCCACTGAATGATGTATCATATCTGACAATGTTCTGTCTTCTTGCTTTCACCCCACCCTTATATAAAGCATGTGTATTGTGATCTTGTGTGAATGTGTCTTTATTCTCAATGTATACAATGGCCTTTCATTGACAATGAGCTCTCGTGAATCTATTAGCTCTGCAGTTTCCAAATAAAAACAGTATTGCAATAGACTTACCTTAGTATTGTTGTTGCCGCAAACGCTGACATTATGTGATATTTGGCATCACATATTGCATTAATCGATGGATCAGTGCAAAACAATTGTAACTGCCTATATGTTTATAGGCAGTTACAACTGTTTTGCACTGAGCCATGGATTTATTTGAAACTTGAAGTTTAATTTATAACTATCAAAAGAGCAACACATACTTTAAAAAATTATGTGTAGAAACATTTTTGTGACAAGTAAAAAGCCCTTTTAAACATTGAATTTTCTTGCAATATGCAGCACCTAACAGTAGGTGCCCGAAGGAGTTTGTTCTTCAAGTCTGTATTTCAGTCTAAATCAAGTGCCTGGCTTTAAATAAGCGCTTATCTCTCTTCAATGTTTCTTTTTAGTATTATATAGTTATAGTATAAGTTAGGATAGCATTTATCATTCACAAGGCCATCACACAATACTGTGAGATATATAGAGGATATTGAATGAGTGGTCATGGAATGCTGAATTTATTAAACGAGTCATCTATAAACAGATAAAAACAAGGCTGCGCCGAGTTTTTATCTGTTTTAGATGATGAGTTAAATAAATTCTGTATTTTATGAGCACAAATTTGATATTCAATTTATAATATAACCCGAATTTTTGCGAAAAACCTTTGAAATTCTTGAAATTCAACTCTTCAATTTTCCGCGAAACTTATAATGCTGTTTAAAACTGATGTCACAATTTATACATTATGATGTCATTTTCATGGTTACAAAATAGCGTTGTTATTCTCTTTGAGATCATTTGCATATTTATTCCACTAGTGTAATAACACCCGTGTAATATCAAAAATATTCAACAGGTTAATTCACTCTTGCGACATAGGTCATATTATAATGAAACATACTCTTTATGAATTAAGATGATATTTAAAGTTATCTACCAATGTCCTTAGTTATACATCAAGATCAAGTTATTAGCAAAACAAATGCCTTGATAGAAAACTCATCTTGTCATTATCTAGCAAAACAGCTGGCATAGGTAATGTAAGCTTTTAATATCACACAACACAGACTTTGAGTAAATGAAATGGATTATAAGTTTTGGTCACTTATTGCTTTTAAGGATATTTTCAGTTAATGATGGCTTTTTTATTTGAATGGAATTTTTGATTACTTATTTTCTATAAAACTTAGTACTTTTATGTTAGTTTATTCCCCAAGTCAACCTATATATTTTTAGCTCATTACATGGTTATCTTTTTTATTTCTCAAGTTGGTGATTTATTTAGATGACTTTACAATTAAACCCATTTCCTCTTCTGTTATGGCTATTTGTTGTTTTTCATTATTATTGAAATACTTTATAGAACCAAAGAGATAAAAAGAGTAAAATGATTGTGTCCCTGTTTTGTGATGAATTTATGAAGTTAATTATGATGATAGAATTTATAAGCCTGTGTGTGACAATCCAAATAATTCCACATGACCAATATTTCATGCCTGCAGTTTGCTGTAGATACAGTCAATCTTGCTCGAGCGACCATTGTTAAAAGTCATTTACCAAAAACAAATTATTTTAAGATAGTTGACATTAAATTTCTAAACTTCAGTATTGCTTATTTCTTTGCTCAGTACAAACTCTTTAGAATTGTCTAAATGGAAATTATGAAATAGCTTGCATATGCAATCAATATTATTCATTTTATGTCTCATTTGAAGTATATTAAGCAACCATTTGCTTAAGCGACCACTTTTGGTGGTCCCATGGTCACTTATTACAACTGTACATAATATTGGTTGCCCATCAAAATATGTATGAAGTACAAGCTATGAGCAGCCTGGTCAGACACACAGGATCACTGCTTTCATAAAGAAATTTTAGTCAGCAAGTACAGGGTGTGTGTTTCACAAAATTTATTGAAGATGTGCATATGCATGCTTTGATGTGAGTCTTGGCTTGAAATTATTTACTTGTAACACACAGGCTCATATTGATAGCTCTTTACAAAACAGCTGTAAATGACTATAAACATATAGGCAGTTCCAACTGTTTATGCTGAGCCATTGATTTAGTCAAATTCAAACTGTTAACTGTAATTGTTAGGCTAGAATAGAAAATATTGCTGTTTCCCAAACCAGATACATGAACCTTGTCAAGTGATAGTATGTCTTGTGTTAATGTTCCTTTAGTAATTCAATATTGAAATGTGCACTAGTATTTAAACTCTTTGATTGAAGAACCTGCATAATAATTATTCAAGACAAGAAATGATCATTATACTAGTTTTAACATGTGCTTCATAAAATGTTCTTTTTTTTTTTTTTGACAGATTTTACGTTTGGGTATGTTTGAAGTACACTGTGATGATCTAGTTAGAGCACTGTCAAAGAGAGCCGATGCTCTCTGTACCAAACTACTGGCTAGAATGGCTAAAGACCACCAGGAAGAGAATAAAGCGTAAGTTATATCATAATTTAAAAGGGAAAAATCGTCAGATTCTACTAAAATCTCGTAACTACAGCTTGTTTAAAGCTGTAGTTACGAGGTTTTGGTAGAAAATCAAGGGTATGTTTTTTGGAAAAAAAAGGCATCAGAATGTTAACAACCACAATTGGATCTTTTACAAGTACATCATTATGAAACAAAGGTAATCCTACAAAAAATAATTTAAAAAGGTTTTCTTGAATAAATAACATCAGAGTAAAACTTTAATCTATGAAGCCTCACTGGAAGCAATCTACTTTAATCATGCCTTACATCATACTATGTTAACACAAGCATTGTAAGAATATGAACCAATCTGTCATATGCACTTCTATACAAGAATGAATTATATTATTTAAGTTTAGGTAGATAGATAGATTTTATTTAGTAAAAGATGTTGACAATACATGATAAAATGTAATAATACATTAAGATAAAAATACATCACAGTATGTTACATAAATCATGTCTGCCACCACCAAACCTGGGTTAACACAAAAAAAAGATCTTTGCAATTAAGGATGTTCGTTAACAGATTTGATATATTTTGCAGTCTATGTGATGACTATGAACAAATTGCCGAGAAGGCTCTGACAACACCATCTAACACAGAACAGTTGATGGAACTGAAGGAATACATTGCTAAAGTCGAGTCAGACATTATATTTACCATGGAGAAGAGGCTGTACCAATCACAAGAGAGACTCGCGTTCTTGTCTGATTTCGCCCAGTTCTCGCCCGCTGAGATACGCCTGAACGCCAACGTGTTTATGTGGCATGGTAGGATGCCAGCCATCTTTGAGGAGCACAAATTGATTATATCTGAAAAGAGGAACCAATATGAAGATGCTCTAAAAGTAAGTCATGCCTTACTCAATGACTTGGAGACCAAATTTGTTGACTTGTCTAAATTGATAGAAATTGCAAATACAATTTCAAGGTAACATATTTATGTCTTAGTGTAATGCTGTTCTAAGTGCTGATATTTTAAAGGTAAATGACAATGATGCTCAAATGCAAGATTTATGGTATTTAAGATTGTTAGAACAGGAGAAATTGATAGGTACCTGGAATTGCTACCTTCCTAAATTTAAATTTTTATTTGCAAACATTTTATTTATACAAAACTTCAATCACTAGATCAATTGACTGGTAACTAAATTGATCATTAAATAGATTTGCATACACATCTTAAGCTAATTTGTGTAGTTTGGAAACAAGAAATTCAGCTATTTAATATAATGGTTGATCATTTTAACTGTTTCATGAAACAGCTGAATGAATTGGCTTCTTCATGAAATTACTATCCATTTTGTGAAATGGTAAAAACTACTGTTTAATAGAATCACTAATAGAATATTCATTTATGAGCAAAGGAAAAGAACATAGCCAAAATAGTACATGTATATAACAAATTTATCTTCCAGCTCAAAAGAGACCGATTTGTTGAGGAGTTGGAGAGTTACACCAAACAAGTTGAAGAGTTCCAGACATTTGGTGACATGTCTGAGATACAGAAATATCTGAGAAAAGCTCAGGGACTGGACGGTAAACTACAGGCTGCTGCTGAAAAGGTGAGTTTTTAAGCCCCTGCATCTATAAGATTGAGGGCATATTGCTTTACTGTTACCTTTCTGCATTTTTTTTTTTAAAAAGAAATAAAACATTGCTCATTACTCATTATCATGCCAAAGAAGAACATTTGATATCTTATATTGATGGCTCAGAACAAAACAGTTGTGACTGCCTTTAAATATATGGGCAGTTACAACTGGTTTGCACTGAGCCATCAATATAAGCTATCAAATGTTCTTTTCTGGCATGATAATATATCTCATTGATTTTTAGTATCTGTTGTTACCAAGGTCAAGGTCATTTATTAATGTCAAACTTTATAGAAAATTTTTGGGGCAAAATAGTTCCATATATATTTATGTGTCTTGTTTGTTCTAGATAATTTATTAATGTAAATATGACAGTATATTATTCTGAAAACTGTAGCTCCAAACACATAAGAAATGTTTTACCCATTCTCTCAGTTTAAATAAGGATTTGAAGGTAGTGAACTTGTAATAATACCTCAACATTTGGGTATGCATGATCTTTCAAAATATTAATTGAGGTTTCCAAATGAAATCATTAGGAAACCATGGTGAACACTTTTAAAGTTCATGACTCCGACATGTTGGGGAACTATTATGGGTCCACTATGTTAAAGTATCAGAGGCAGTAGAATTCTTGAATTTCTCATGTTAACTCTTGTGATGCTTAACCCAGAATATTCCTCGCTTGACAGGAGCTACAGACAAATATCTTTGTCTATGCCACCTGCGTTTCCTCTTTTGAGACCAGAACTTTAAAACTAAATGTTCAAAATGACTACTAACATTAAGTGCATCTAGGCTTTGAGTACTGATTTCGATGCAACTTTGTCAAGAATTTTATACATCATGACAAGGGTTAAGAAAGCTAAAGCATGTTTTCTTTATTCCAGATTGAAGCGTTTAATGCTGAAGAAGAAGCATTTGGCTGGCAGACTACAGCATATCCACAAAGACAACAGATTATTAATGTACTCAAACCATATCTACAGCTGTATGAAATGACAGTAGAGTTTAACAATAAGTACAAGTAAGTGAAAACATACTTCCAAGGAAATAGAGAAAAAGTATCAATTCTAAGAATCAACATTTCCCATGTAGTTTACATGAGATATTGACGTAAACATTAGTTGGAATTGTGTGTCTAGAGACTATGTTACATGATTTTGAACAAACAAAAAGTAGACAAGTCTTATTCATTACAAGTCTTCTCTGAATGAAGCTTTTGGATAATCAAATATTTAATCAAGTAACTGCTGCAATTAAGGGATCACTAACCATGTTTGCACAGGTTTTGAAATGTTATTCAACTTCAATGTATGAGCCTTTGCGTGACATTTCCAACAAATTTAAAAGTGTGCCAAGCAAAGACTTTGGTCAGCCTGTGCTTCCACAAAGTCTGACCAAAGTCTTCACTGTGCGCTTTATAGATAGATAAGGTCAGAAAGTATCTCGAGACAGTCAGGTTATCTTCTATTAGGACCATATAGCTTTCTAGGACGCCCAATGTTTGCCCCTTGCACGCATGTCAAATTGTTGGAAATGTCACTGACAGACTTATATATGTTTGTGGACATAAAAAAAAAAGAAGTGAATCAATATTTGGCCAACATAAGCTTCTTAATTACAGCTTGAATGAATTAAAGTTACTGTGTTTAAGTTACTATTCATTAAAAGTGTTAAACATGGAGGAAAGTGACAAAGGTTGAATAGTTTTTTGCTGATTGATCAATGTTTACTTTCGACAGTCACATTCTAGTTAATATGTCAGATGGCTCCTAATTTGAAAGTTAGAAGAACTCTGGTTAACCGAATCTCACGCCTAAGGTTTAATATTCATTTGTATTTATTCTACCAGAGAATGGATGGAAGGTCCTATGTCTGGTGTAGATCCAGATGAGGTAGATCAGGAGGTTGGTAACTTCTGGAGAGGCCTGTATAAACTAGAGAAGGGATTTGACAGTGTACCATCAGCTAAAAAGATTGCTGGAAAGGTGATAAAGCTTGGTCTTCTGTTCTAAATTTGATTTTTATGCCCCCGCATCGAAAGATCAGGGGAATATTGTTTTACCTTTGTCCGTCTGTCTGTCCGTCCGTCCGTCCGTCCGTCTGTCTGTCTGTCTGTCTGTCTGTCTGCAAAAGTTAACCAAAAAACTTAACATTGCCAATATCTTCAAGCCTATTCAAGATACAAGGCTAATATTTGGCATGATGATAGATCTCAATGATCTGCATCAGCTGGTACCAAAGTCAAGGTCAAGGTCATCTGTCAAGGTCAAACTTTGAAAAAAAATGCTGTTACGGGGGCATTCATGTTTCACAAACACATCTTGTTTAATAGGCAGTGATGACTCTTGATAAACTATTTTAATGCAATAAGTGCATTGATAAGATCAGGGCATAATTATATTTCCTTTACTGTTGGCCATCTGTATGTCTGCCCGTTGAAATGTTGCCCAAAGGCTATTTCAATAGAGTACTCATATTTAGTAAGGTAGGTTTTGTCTGTTTATTTGACAATGTCATAGTAATCTATTTAAATCAAAATAGAAAAAAAAGTTTTCTTCTGTGATCCATATCTACCACAAATTCAACTTGTTTTTTCATCATTTAAAGTTCTTATTCATTCTTCATTGTTTGGAACTTTTGTATATGTGAGTTCCTATTAAGATTTTTTCATTGTTGATTGATAGAGACATTTTTTTCTGAAAGATTTCTTCACAATTTGTACTTTCACTGTTGAGAAATGAGAACACTTTACTTAAATAATGCAGACACATTTGAAATTATTATTCTGTTAAGCTTTCTCATTCTGTTTCTTCATTTGCTAGGAATTTTCTCATCCTAAATGGATGGTTGAGCAGGTGAACAGTGTAGTGTTTTGTAATTTAATCACAAAACTCTGAATGAATATGAATTATGATACCTTTGAAAAGTTGACTCATTAAATGTATTAGTCTTTTACAATTGTACACTTTAAATATTTCTATTAAGGTAGTGCAACCATAATAGTTCAGTACCACTGCGGAACACATGACCTTTCACAATATTGACCGAAGTTTTCTAATGAAAATCATTAGGAAACCTCAGTTAACACTGTTAAAGTTCATTACTTCCAAGACATTGCTTATCAATTACGGTCCACTACCTTAAGTATTCACAGATCATCTGGCATACTTTTTGAATAAGAAATCAAGTCAGATGCCTCTTGTGTCTTATAGAACCAATGTATATTGCATGCTAAACTGAAAACTATTTTCAGTCAAATTGCATGTCATGTTAATGGAAAACCAAATATTTTATCATTTACTTATGTTTTAAGTAAGGGTATATTTTCTTCACAATTAATTGCATGAATTCACCCATTCTCCCTGCATGTATGTTCATTTATGTGATCAGTCAGAGAAAAAGGCACCTACTTGAAGACTGCTTGGGCAAGCTGACTTGGGCTGAAGCTTTTTGTCTTCTGTATTTTTTTCTGAATCTAGGATTGTGTGACGTTTCACATATTTTAAAAATATGAGCATAATATATTCATCATAATTTAATATATAGCATCGATAGCTTAGATTAATTTACATTTTCATATCATGATCATTCATTATCTCAAGGTTACAAGTGTCAAAAAATTTAGATAAAAATAAAAGAAATTCTTCATCACTTATGTGTTCTTTGATGAAAATGAGATCAGTAGATTAACTTTGTTTCTTGCTAGGACTTTACCAGGCAAAGAAAAGTAAATGTGAATTCACATATTTATCACGCTTGAAAAATAATAATGTTCCTAGCAATAGTTAGATGGATTGTCCTTTGAAATTATTTGAAACTTTCCCTTACAGGTAAAATCCAAAGTAGAAGAATTCCGTGAACACATGCCTCTGATATCTACGCTCTTTAATCCTGGTTTGAGAGATCGTCACTGGGAACAGATCAGTGAGATTGTTGGTTACAACATGAAGCCAGACGACTCCTACTGTCTGTCGAGGTTTGTGGACATGAACCTCGATCAGTATATACCCAGGTTTGAATCTATCAGTGAGGCGGCCAGCAAGGAATACTCCTTGGAGAAAGCTATGGACAAGATGAAGACAGAATGGGCTCCGGTAAGAATAAAATCTTAGATTTTATGTTTCCACTAAATTTCACCTTACAAGGGCTCTTTCATTATTAAAAGATTATTATCAATGGTCTTTTTTGAAAACCAACTTAATTATAATTCAAAGAAGTTTGTCAATTTTGAAGATAATTTGAAGAAAAAAAGAAAAAAGAAAAGAAAGAAAAAAACTGGAAAAATCATTAGATTAAATATAACCGTCCCCAAATTAAAGCTAACAAAACAAACTCTTAAGAACTTTTTTACCCAGGACAATAAGGTACAAGCTAGAAGCGTTGTTTGTATGTTCTTTGCAAATGAATAAGAATGTTTATTGCTTAATTTGCAACTCGAATTTTCTCTGTGAAGATTGAGTTTGATTTATAATTATACCATATTTTCTGTCTACAGATTGAGTTTGTGATAATCCCATACAGAGACACTGGGACCACCATCTTGTCATCTGTGGATGATATACAACTGTTGTTAGATGACCACATTGTTAAAACACAAACCATGAGAGGATCTCCATTTATCAAACCTTTTGAGGCAGAAATCAAGTATGTATTGTAACCAGAAAGATGAAAGATTTAAAGACTGAATAGCTGTTACATATTGGCCTATGCTTGACATTTCCAACAACTTCATGTGTACATGATGGACAGACATTGAGCTTCCTAGATGGCCACACACTGCAATAGAAATTTTCTACTATTTTGAACAGAGAGAATGGGTCCCTAGCTACCAAATTACTTCTTAGCAAAGACTCTGATCAGACTGTGCAGCTGCACAGGCTGATACAAGTCTTTGGGGTATACACATTTGAAATTGTTGTAGATGTCTTGCACATGCTCATTTATCTATTACATCTATATTCAGTATTTTGTGAACGATAATTACCAATTTTTGTGTTGAATCAAGTAAAACAATCATAAGGACTGTAACATATGATAACAAAGCTAGGTTTTGTGTCTGAAGTCACAGAACAAACCATCGTTATTTCCAGCTTTAGTAAAAAAGTACATCTCTTAGAATTCTTTTCTTTTAGCTACGGTTTTCTATAAGCAGAATAAAAACGATTATATAGTGAAACAAATAATCATGTGCATTAATTTTTTCACCGTATCAAAACGGTCTCCGTTAATTTGTGGGACAAAAGTAATTCTTATGAAAAATTAATTTTGAATAGATTCTTTAACTCAAGTATTTTAGATCATAATTATGAATATATCTATTACCCAGAGACTGGGAGGGTAAGCTGATGCTCCTACAAGACGTACTAGACGAGTGGTTGAAGGTTCAAGCCACCTGGCTCTATCTGGAACCCATCTTCAGCTCACCGGACATCATGGCCCAGATGCCTGAAGAGGGTCGACGCTTCACCACCGTCGATAAGAACTGGCGTGACATCATGAAATCTGCCGTCCTTGACAAACATGTTCTCGAGGTCATCAAGATAGACAAACTTTTAGAGAGACTGAAGAAATCTAATGAACTTCTAGAGTTGATTCAGAAGGTATGAATGCAGGAGATCTTGTCTTTGCCCTAAATAATGTACCGTCGATATTGCTCAAGCAACCATCTCTATTAAGCGACAAATATTACTAATCGACCATAAAGTCCCTTTGACTAGAGCAAATTCTCCAAAAAGTAGACATTCTTAAATGAAAAAATGCTCATTATTGAATCTTGTGACATTAGAACTTAGAACCCATTTGAATCGTCTCAATGAGACAACTCTTATGGGTTTGATCATCAAAGGATTCAGTAAGAATTATAAGACAATCTTTGTATGCTATCAAATAACGCATCTTATTTATCATTAAATTTTGTATTAAGCGACCATTTCCATATGGGAACAATTTTTATTGGTTCCTGAAGTGGTCGCTTAAGGCAAGTTTTACTTTATAATGGAAAATACAAACAATAAGATTTCTGACGCATCTTAGGCTTAACAGCCACAGGAAATTGTGAGAGCTATATACATTCAGGAATAAAATTTAGAGGGATGGACTATTCTTAAAGCAAAACTAAATGGCGATGGCTGATTATATAGTGGTGCCTGTACATAGATATATCTACCAGGTCAAAACTTTGTAACTTGCTTATTTGGTAATAGTAGCATGGCTCACTTGGCCCTTGCCCTAGTGACTTTCAATCATAAGATTCAGGGCTTGAATCCGGGTCATGGGAAATATTCTTTAAAACATATGCCGCCCACCAAATTGGTAGAGGATCATGAACTCAAGTAGGATTTGCAGCTTGAGGCTCTGTCAGAGTTTGTGCTAGTACTGATGTGTAAAATGTATTAGAAAATCCAGGATAGGTTTTATTTTTTGTGACCAACCACACAGAAAGGAACTATCTGGGAACTCTGTCAAGTAAATATTTGAAAAAGAAATTGGGTCCAGCATAGGTCACATTTCAAAAATTCTTCCACTGTAAGGTAGATTAATCATTCTTTATTCAGAAAATAAGCAAATTGCGAAGTGTTGGACCCCAGTCAGTCTGCGCAACCCGTGCAGTCAGACTAGGGTCGACACTCTAGGCACTACCCAGATAGTCCCTTTTCCAGTTACGGGTCACAATTATGTTTAGATATGTTCCAGCTTAAGGTCCATGTTGAAGTCTGATTTATTGTTTCTGCTAAAAAGTATTTAATTACCTATTATATCTGTGTTCCAGGGTTTGAATGACTATCTAGAAAAGAAGAGATTGTACTTCCCAAGATTCTTCTTCCTGTCTAATGACGAGTTGTTAGAAATCTTGTCCGAGACCAAGGATCCAAAGAGAGTCCAACCTCACTTGAAGAAATGTTTTGAGGGTATTGCCAAACTAGAATTTACTGACGTGTTGGACATTACACATATGTTGAGTAGTGAAGGAGAGGTTGTGTTGTTAAGAGACGTGATTTCAACGTCTAAGGCAAGAGGACAAGTGGAAAAATGGCTGCTAGAACTGGAGTCTGACATGATTGCTTCCATACATAAGGTAATTGATGGTACATGGTTGTTTTTTGGCTTTAAAAATAAAAAAATATCATCAGATCTAACAACTTTGTTAAGTTTGGAGGTTCTCCCCTTTTGGTGATTTCGTGGGAAAGGAGATAAGGCAGTATCTTTCCCTGGGAAATTTTGACATTTTTGGTAAGTGAACAAAAACTGCAATTGCAAGGTTGCATAGATTTAAAGTATTATGACCCACGCCATATATATTAAGAAATTACTGTTGACTTTGACATGCATATTTAGCACAAAAAGACCTATCCCTTGCCAGAAAAAAAAAGTGTGGTAAAAGAACAAAATCTTTAGTACAAGCAATTTCTTTTGTTCTCTTATGGGTTTATCTGATTTGTCTCTTCTTTTTCTTATTTGAATGACCTGAAACTTGCTCTGCTACTTATGTAAATATAACTAGTTCTTGCACATAAACAAATATATCTCTACTATAACATATCTATTTCATTATCTAGGTAACTGGTGAATCCCTAGAAGCCTACAACAAGACACCTAGAGGAGAATGGGTCAAATCCTGGCCTGGTCAGTCTGTACTGGCGGTCAGTGCTAAATACTGGACACAATACATCCACGAGGCCATGAGAACAGGTGGTGATGCTCTACAGAAATTTCTCGAAGTTAACAATGAACAGATTAATGAAGTTGTTGCTATGGTTAGAGGTAAACTGTCCAAACAGAATCGTACCACGCTACAGGCCCTGATTGTATTGGACGTCCATGCTCGTGATGTGCTCGCCACACTTGTCAGCATGAAGATTTCCAGTGAATTTGACTTTAATTGGCTCAGTCAGCTGAGATACTATTGGGAGGTAAGAGGTTCAAGTCAAATAGAAAAAAAGGATGATTTATTTTCTTTAATAATTCAAAGGGATATGAATTGTTGCAATGATACCTAAAGAAAACTATGTTAGGCTGATCTCAAAATTTTACATTACTCTCTACATTAAACATATTTTAGAAATTAAATTTTTTATCTGCCACCTCTGATTGACCTCCTTTATCCAATCCTTTCTCTTATATTTTTATGCCCCCGTATCGAGAGATCGGGGGCATATTGTTTTACTCGTGTCCGTCTGTCTGTCTGTCTGTCTGTCTGTCTGTCTGTCTGTCCGTCTGTCTGTCTGTCTGTCCGTCCGTCCGTCTGTCTGTCTGTCCGTCTGTCCGAAAACTTAACCCGAAAACTTAACCTTGCCAATATCTTCAAGCCTATTCAAGATACAAAGCTAATATTTGGCATGATGATAGATCTCAATGATCCGCATCCGCTGGTACCAAAGTCAAGGTCATGTGACAAGGTCAAGGTCATCTGTCAAGGTCAAACTTTGAAAAAAAATGCCGTTACGGGGGCATAGTGTTTCACAAACACATCTTGTTCTTTTAGTGTTCAAATGTCCCCTTTGTGGACGACAGGTAACATATTTTGTGATTTAATGTAGGCCGTGTAAAAGGACTACTTTTGGATTTGTGACACTAAGTTTAGAATACCATTCATTTTTGTGTGGATGGAAAAAAGACCATTAATATACTACACATTAATATATTCACTAATTCAACAATTGTATTTGTGTGCAGGACAACCAGATGATTACAAGAATGATCAACTCCATGTTGAAGTATGGATATGAATATCTGGGTAATACAGGACGTCTGGTCATCACACCTTTGACAGATAGGTGTTACAGGTAAATATGAAATTTTAGATAGATGGGACTGTGTAACTCTGTTAAATTCCTAAAAATTTATTCACACTTGCAATAATTTCTAGTTAAGACTACTTGGTACCCTTAAGTTTCCATTATACTTTACCCACAGTGAAAAAATACATCAAAATATAAAATGTTTTACAGTGTTGATTGATTTCATTTATAGTATGTTAAATTTTACTTCGGACAAATGAATAATTGTCAGCATTCCCTGTCTGTCCTCGTCATGAGAAAACATCTACAAAATGTGGTCATTCTATAACTGTAATTATCTTAGTTTGAATTTGTTGGACTTAACATAGTTATAGTGAAAAAAGTTCAATTGAATTGCACACACACAACACCAAAATAAAAAACCCTAAAAAACTCCAATGTTATCAATGTTAACAAATGTTCATGATTATTGGTACTTTTTGAAAGTCCAAAGTGCTCCCCAAAATGATTACTCGTGTGTCTCACAATATTAATGATAGATATCTCATCTTTCAGAACCCTATTTGGAGCCCTACATTTACATTTGGGAGGAGCCCCTGAAGGGCCCGCAGGAACGGGGAAGACAGAGACCACCAAGGATCTGGCCAAGGCCGTGGCCAAACAGTGTGTTGTGTTTAACTGCTCTGATGGTCTGGATTATATAGCCCTGGGAAAATTCTTCAAGGTCAGTCACATTGAATTCTAACATTATCTAATGTCTTAAGCAAATCTCCCACAAAATAAAAAATAGGAAATATAAGAAATACTATTTATCTTTGTTCATTTTACATTTGCTTTTTAGAAAGATTGAGAATAGGATTGGCAAAAAACAATCGATCAAATTGTATGGTTGGGAATTATTTTTGAGAATTTCCATCGGCTTGCAGGGCCTGCAACATGTCAGTCTTTTCTGATATTGATGGGGCTCAGGATAAATTAGTTGTACAATCTGTGCAAACTACTATGATTTCTTTAATGCTTTTTGGTGGTTTATTGAGAAATAAAGGTAGATTATCACTTGATTACATCAGCATAAAAGCAGTGAAAATATCAAAAACTTATACCCTGCTTTTGTGCATTTCACCCTATCTGACATTATCTATTTGGTGCGAAATAAGTGACGTCACAATAAATGTTGGGTAGCAATCACATGCCGATGACTCACTATACAAAAATATGTCCTAGAAATTTCAAATTTTATCTCATTTTTGCATAAAAGAAATAGAACAGTTGTTTGTTTTAGAGTTAGATCCATTAATATTTCATTTCGTGAACAACACTCAATGAAATATAAATTGATCTTACACAAACAATTATCCTCTATATATTTTAGGGATTGGCCTCATGTGGAGCCTGGTCCTGTTTTGATGAGTTCAACAGAATTGATCTGGAAGTGTTGTCTGTAGTGGCCCAGCAGATTCTAACTATTCAGAGAGGTAAGTTTATGGTCTTATTCAGGGTTCTACTTGACACAGCCTAGACAGTGATATACCTGTCACAAGATGATGTTACTAGCTTAAATATACACTGGGGTAGTCATGGTAGAGATGTTTTTCACAAAAGCACACATTGACATATTACACATTTTCATATAGCTATGTATGCAAAATAGTATTTCAAAAGCATACAACATTTTACCTCAAAGCACCATTTTTCACACATTACGATCAACTTTATATATGTGTTTAATGTATTTTGGATTAGGATAACCTTTTGTAGAAGTATTGTGGGTGAAAATACACCTTTTCTTAATCTTAAATAAGCTGTAGTTAAAGAATGTTGGTCATCTAGCACATTTATATGATCTATATCTGTTCCTTGTTCAATTTTCTTACATGTTGACTGTATTCTCTTCCAGGTATCAACTCTGGAGCTGACTCTATGGTGTTTGAAGGTACAGAAATCAAACTAGATCCCACATGTTCTGTATTTATCACCATGAACCCTGGATACGCTGGAAGATCGGAGTTACCTGATAACCTGAAAGTAAGTCAGTTGTCTATATAAAGTTAACTCCCCTTATAACAATATTAGTTCATACGACATACTGGTTGATGCCTTGGTACAGACAGTCTCTTTTCGAAGACAACTGTCATTATTTATTTCTTCTGATTGAAAGCTATTGCTCACTGAATTGAATTGAATAAGCTTAAATTATGTTTTTAGTTTATTCAACAAATATTCTTATTCCTGAATATTCATATTGGTAATTCATGCTTTACCTTGAATAGATTTAATATTATGATAAAATGTTTCTCATAGAATTTTTAGTCCTTCAACATAATTCCTTGAAAATCTGCATTATTTAAAAAAATAATAGAAAGAGCATACAAGTGGGCACTCCAATTCCCCCATCATCTCCCCACCCTCAAATAAAAACATCTTTATATTTTAAGGTATGTAAAACACTTTTTAAGTACCTTTATATTGATGTGCAAATCAGCTTCTTCAATATTTGATTTGATTCATTCTATGTATCTACTACTTTTTGTGTTCAGAACTTGATATATTCTCTTTCCAGGCTCTGTTCAGGACAGTAGCTATGATGGTACCGGACTACGCCCTGATTGCTGAGATCTCTCTCTACTCCTGTGGGTTTGTCAATGCCCGTCCCCTCTCCGTCAAGATCGTAGCGGTATACAGATTGTGCTCAGAACAGCTGTCCTCCCAACATCATTACGATTATGGTATGAGGGCCGTCAAATCTGTACTCACTGCTGCTGGAAACTTGAAGGTAAAATTTATCAGCTTTACTTGGTTTTAGCTTGGTATAAGTGATTGTCAACCCATACACCAACTTTAAAATTGAATTATTTCAAGGGTTCAGCGCAAAACAGTTGTAACTGCCTATAAACATATAGGCAGTTACAACTGTTTCGTGCTGAACCATTGATATTTTGATATGTTTAAAGACTGTCCAGTGTAAGAAAACTCCCTTTTTATATTGTCTCAAACCTTCAATACTTTAAAGATAATAGATAAATCCAGTGCTATTTTTATTGCCCATAACCATTGTAATTCCCAATTTTTGATGGACCCAGTCCTCAACTATGATTTTAATAAAACTGTAGTTGTTAGCTGTATTCGTTGTGCATAGAAAACATGCATTTCAACAGTTTTGCTATAACCCATCACCATATGAAATCATTTACAGTTGAAATACCCAGAAGAAGATGAGAATATTCTCATGTTGAGATCCATCATTGACGTCAACTTGCCCAAGTTCTTGAGTCACGATTTACCACTGTTCCACGGTATCACATCTGACTTGTTCCCAGGAGTCAAACTTCCGGAGCCCGACTATGAGATCTTGAATGAACATATCCGAGACAACTGTGAGAAGATGAACCTACAGTGTGTAGACTTTTTCTTAGAGAAAATACAACAGGTAAATGGTTATGTCCTTTCACATGAAAAGGGACCTTCTGGGAACTTAGTAAAATAAATTCTTGATAAAGGGATCAAACCCAAAATAGAGACAAAATGTAAACAATATCGGGGAACTTGTTTATATGCAATATGAAAGACCAGGCAACATCAGTATAAATTGCTAAAATTACGTCTTTAGATTGTATCAAAAGAACAAAAACTAAGTTTAGTATATCCTAACAGTTTGACTAATACTTTGATAAGTACACTTTTAAGGCTAGGTAATTTTAAAGTGATCTACTGAGGAATCTCTTTCATCAACTGAAAGGTACTGAACATATGATATAATTGCATGATTGTTTGATTTCAGATATACGAGATGATGATTGTACGTCACGGTTTCATGATAGTTGGTGAACCTTTTGGTGGTAAAACATCAGCTTACAGGGTACTGGCTGCTGCTCTGGGAGATATTCATGAAAAGGTAGGTTAAATGATATATGGGTTAAACAAAGTTATCAAACAAAATGATATTATCCCTCAAGGAATTGTTACATTTTGAAAGATCATTAATTCAGAAATTTTGCAGAATTATTAAGTCTCCACTACATTAAAATAGAGTATTTTCAATTCAAAAGGCATAGTTCAAGGAATTTTAGGTAGATAAAAGTTTTGATGCAAAAGCATAACTACTCTTACTTGAATTTTGACGAAAAATCTGTAATTTATGAATTAGTTAAAAGTTGTGATATGTGCAAATAAGCTAATAAATATTATGTTATTCTACACAGGGTCTGATGGAAGAAAACAAAGTACAGATTACAGTGATCAACCCTAAAGCCATCACTATGGGTCAGCTGTATGGATGTTTCGATCCTGTATCTCACGAGTGGTCAGATGGAGTCCTGGCCGTGTCATACAGAGCTTTTGCTACTTCAACTGTAAGTGTTTCTTTAGTGTTATTAGCCCTTCTCATGCTGAATGAAAGTTTCGTCAAAATTGCATTAAAATCAAAGCACTGAAAATATTGAGTGGACTTATTGAGTCAGTATTTATTTTGCAAATACAATTTTCAAACTTTTCTGGTTTAAAAAGGAAATTCATGTGGTATTGACCAAGATCAGTCCGCACAAATGTGCAGTCTGATCATAGTCCATGCCTCCTGTCAAAGCAGGATTATTCCAGGTTCAGCATGACAAAGGTTGGTAAGTGATTTGAGATGCAATGCTCTTACTTGAAATTATAATAGATCTGATTAGATATCTGGTGATACAAAAGTCAAGGTCATCCTGTTTAGGGGGAGGGGGTTAGTGCTTTACAAACATATCTAGTTTCTTTCATGAATGTTGGTTAGTACTTACAAATACTGTCACTTATAGGTTTTAGAATAAAAATGGTGATATTTTAAAAGGGCATTTTAAATGATAACTAGAAAATGTGAAAAAGAAAAGAATGAAAGGATTGTTTGTCCTTAAGGTAATATTTAAAAACTGTGATTAAATCTTTATCAAACATATTCCTTTACCAAAAATATATTAAACAACTAAAACAAGATTTGATCATTTGGAGGCCAGATACACTTTTACACTTTCTACTTTTCCTGTAGACTCCAGACAGGAAGTGGTTGTTATTTGACGGCCCTGTAGACGCTGTGTGGATCGAGAACATGAATACAGTACTTGACGACAACAAAAAACTGTGTTTGATGAGCGGTGAAATTATCCAGTTAGCACCAACTACCAACTTGATCTTTGAACCTATGGATCTGGAGGTGGCCTCACCTGCCACTGTGAGTCTTTTATTCTTCTGAAAATAACAACTAGACAAAAACATGGAAATGTAAGAGAATTAAATCCATAGTTATTGCATGAGTAAAAGAGCAATGATGATTACACATATATTTTTGACAACATGCTTTCACTTTTAAAAATTACTTATTTTTTTTTAATTAAATATTAGTAATGTTCATCAAGATTTGTGCATTCTGGTTGGATGAAAAATTGGTTTTATTTTCCAATGAAAGCAATTTTGAGCATGCAGCAATTTTGAAAGCTTCCACATAAAGTAGTTCCATGAGAAATTTGTCTCATTTTTCGAGAAATGGTTTCATTTTTGCCTCAAGGTTTTAAATTATAAGATAGGAAGAGAATATTTGTTGATTTTATGAAGACATGAAACTAAAAATCTAATGACACTCATGTATGAATCCGCTTCAAGAATTCATACAGTGTGATTAGATTTTCAATTTGATATCTCAATGAAATCAACAAATTTTCTCTTCAACTCTTAAGCACTATCAAGTTTGCATCTTAGTCGTTTGACTAGTATGTTTTTTACGCTACAGAAGCCATTAGTATCATCTCCATCTGTTATTCCTGATATGTGTTTGGACGTCTATATATCCACATCTTGTTAACACAACTCCTCCTTCGTGGATTGATTGAGATGAAATTGTCACAAAATGTTCCTAGTCATCACATTATATCAAGTTTTAGTGATATTCTGCCCATAATATATGCAATGGTGTTTATTGTTGCATTCTTATTTATCCATCAAAAGTGTTCATGTTAGAAAAAATTGCGTTTATCATAAGAATTCTTCTTAACAAATTTCATTTGACCCTGCAGGTGTCCCGTTGTGGTATGATCTACATGGAGCCCTATTCTCTGGGCTGGAGGCCTATGGTGAAATCCTGGATGAATGAAATGCCAACAACAGTAACTGAAATGCACAAGAGTACCATCAACGATCTGTTTGAGAGATTTGTAGATGCCTGTATACAGTTGATTAGGAAGGGTGGAGTGAAGGAGAACTGTCCGACCACCGACGCTAACCTCGTCAAATCTCTGATGAACCTGATTGATTGTCAGATGGATGAGTTTAAAGATGAGGCCAAGATATCTCAAATGGAGGAAAGAGAGGTCACAACTTGGCTAGAGGTTAGATTATTAATATTTACCCTTTCTCGGTATCGGTAATTTTAAACTGGCTCAATAGGAAAGATGGCAAAAGATGACAATGAAAAACTGTTTGAATTAGATGAAATCATTCTATGTGGTAGAAAAACTTATGAGTAAAGGAGGAAATCAATGAACAATAAAACTCTTCATCCAGCACCATAATTACAACATTTATGGATGGATTTTGAAATAACTTGGCAGAATAACTCAATGGTTTATAAGAATTAAATTTTGAGCTTTTGCAGATAAGACATAAGTTGTTGTTTCACAACCATATTATTTTCTTTATATTTTAAAATAGAGCCATAAGATATGTCTTCAATTTGAATTTTGAAGAACTAACCACATATTTCATGAAATCAGAATTTGTCTTAAACATATTTTACGATATATTACAGAGTATTTTCTTCTTTGCCCTGACCTGGTCTATTGGTGGATCGTGTTCGGATGATGGTAGAATTAAAGTGGACAAACTGATCAAGGAACTCATGTCTGTAAGTTGTTAATGGACGTATTTGATGGACATTTATGAGCAACCAAATTTTAAAATTTACCCTTGCCCTGCTGTTCATGACTGAAAGAGCCTTTCCAGTCAATGTAGAGTAAGATCAGCCTGGACATTCTGATCTTTGCCTACACAATCTGTATTTTTGTATTCAACATTGGAGAAAAAACTTAAGTCAGACTATTTGAAATGTCCAAAAACTGTCAATTTATTTAAAACAGAATTTAACTTCAGCAGGATAAGGATTATAACATGACAAAAGATTTTCAGTTTCTAAAAAAGGAAACAATATATTACCTCAAAGGTAATTGATTTTTAGGGCGGATCAACAACTGTGGGGTGCCTATTCTAAAGACTGTGCCTCTTAAAGCTTTAAATATTTGTAATCTATGCCCATTCCAGATTGAATAGATATTTAGACTACATACCAAGATTTTCACAGATAAAAATCATCTGATATGGTACTCTATCTCTCTCTCTGCATGTAACATGGAAAACTTAGAAAGATTTTCCTTTGACATTGTATACCATATTTTACAGGGAGGTATGACAGAAGACACCAGAATCAAACTCAGTCTCCCAGAATTAGTAGAGCCACCCATGAAACCCTACATGAACCCCTTCCCACCTAAAGGACGTATTTATGACTACAAGTTTGTTAAAGAGGTAAATAGTCTCATATATAATACATACTTAGTGTTTTGTATGAGAAAAAATATCTTACGAGGTTGTGAGAATTGATCATTGTCAAGGCTCTGCCGATATAATTATCAATTCTTACAAACGAGTTAGATATTTTTTCATACAATACACTAAGTACGTATTATATTTATCTTGTAACCTCTATTTGCCTTGTTTTTGTATATGTTTCTAACAAAAATGCAAGTTTCTATAATAACCGCATTTTATCATTGTTCTAAAAATAATTATATGATATCATAAGAAATATCTAACGCGATGTTATCACTCAGATATTTGTATAGTTACGAGATAAATATCTATATCATATCAGTATTCCAGTATAGCGCAGTTGGTAGCGCGTCGGACTGTCAATCTCGAGGTCCCAAGTTCGATCCCCGACAGCTGCACTCATTCTTTCCGACTATTTGTCTCTCACCAATTAGCTGATTATCGTAGACCTATCTGAGATAGCAGCTGGAGGCTAAGAAAGGATGTGGTGGTTGTACTGGTGAGAGAAATACCAGGAATCCATTGTTAGGTGCTCCAGCCGCCGTGATATAACTGAAAAAAATGTTGAAAGTGGCGTAAAAACTCTTTTCAATCAATCATATTAATTTTATAATATGCCATCACAGAGGGTAAAGTTCATTTGTGCATTAACAACAAAAATTCTAATCACCTTATCATCAGATTTACAATTTAAACCTAACACATTTTTCCAAATCAAAGAGAATGAAGACATGCAATTTGAATTTTCTATCCTATGTGGAAGAATATATTTGGAAAAAAAGAGAAATTGCTTGTTAGAAGCAATTTCTCCTTTTTCCCACAATATTTTCTCAAGATAAGAATCACAGGGATATAAAATACAGGGGTAGTACAGGAAATGTTTAATACATATTCCCTTCAATCCACAGGGTGCAGGTAAATGGGTACCCTGGACTGAGGAACTAAAAGAATCACCCCCAATTCCAAAAGACGTGATGTTTAACGAGATCATCGTACCTACGGTTGACACCGTACGATACACATACCTGATGAATATCCTCGTACAACATACGAAAGCCGTGTTGTTCTGCGGACCGACTGGTACTGGAAAATCTGTCTATATTACTGTAAGTCTAATATGTCTTATTTCTTGAAAAACCGTGAAATTTTCACGATTCAAGTGCACTGTTTGATATTTAGTGGATCTTTGGTGTCAAGGGTCCCAAATTTGTCATGTAACACTCTATAGAGTGTTACATGACAATTAGGTAGGGGTCTCTAGGATTTTACTATCTGGGAGTCCAATGGACTTGTTGAAATACAATTAACAAATTGCCATTCTTGAGCAACAATAAATGAGGATCCTTCTTTATCAAAGTTTTAGACCTTGAATATACCAAAGCTATTGCAGACAGCATTAAAAAATATCTTGTGTTTGTATCTATTTGAAAAACAACAACAACAACAACAAAAAAAAATCAATTGTGTCTGGAGAAAATATTTCAGGAAAAAAAAAAAATGACTTGCAAAAGGTTTGATTACCACAATATTCTTCCTATCAAATTTTTTAAGATTCTTTTCATAAATTCATACCTCAAAACATTTACCCTTTCAAATACACCAACTTCAGTATTTTTTAAACAAATGAAAGTATATTTTTTAGGCTACATATTCATGTATTTTCTCTATGATTTAAGGACTTCATGTTGAACAGACTAGACAAGGAGGTATACAAGCCCAACATCATCAACTTCTCAGCCCAGACTAGTGCAAATCAAACACAGAATATCATCATGTCAAAACTGGACAAGAGGAGAAAAGGAGTGTATGGACCTCCACTGGGAAAACGGGCTGTAAGTATTGTCTGTTATTTATACCCCCCACCTACGAAGTATAGGGGGGTATATTGGTTTCACCATGTCTGTCTGTCTGTCCATCCGTCCGTCCATCCGTCCGTCCGTCCGTAGACCTTTTCGTTTCCGGACTCTAACTCAAGAACCAAATGACCTAATATCATGAAATTTTATACAAATGTTCCTTTTGACCCAAGGAAGTGCCCTATTGTTTTTGGGTCATGTAGGTCAAAGTTAAAGGTCACAGTCAGCCTTTGTTCAATTTTCGTTTCGTATGACCCAAGGAAGTGCCCTATTGTTTTTGGGTCATGTAGGTCAAAGTTAAAGGTCACAGTCAGCCTTTGTTTAATTTTCGTTTCTGGACTCTAACTCAAGAACCAAGTGGCCTACAATCATGAAACTTGATACAAATGTTCCTTATGACCCAAGGATGTGCCCTATTGTTTTTGGGTTACATAGGTCTAAGGTCAAGGTCACAGTCAATTTTTGTTCAATTTTCGTTTCCGGACTCTAACTCAAGAACCAAGTGACCTACAAGCATGAAACTTTATGCAAATGTTGCTTATCATCCAAGGAAGTGCCCTATTGTTTTTGGATCATATAGGTTAAAGGTCAAGGTCACAGTCAATTTTGTTCAATTTTCATTTCTGGACCCTTAACTCAAAAACCAAGCGACCTAGAATCATGAATTTTCATGCAAATGCTACATATGACCTCAATATTAGTTACAAACACATCATGCACTAATAGCACTTGCATTCTGACAAAGCGCTTGTGGGGGGTATTAGTCCGCTCTGCGACAGTTCTAGTTTCAACCTGGTGGCCTTAATCTTGATTTAATACAGCGTGGTCAATTCCAATCTATTGGTCCTACGAAATTTTGCATCAAATTTATCTCAACATGCTTATATGGCTGTATCATCAAATAAAAAAAGATATCTTTATTGGAAAATTAAGGAAACCTATTTATTTGAGGTTATTTACGTTAAAGTTATGTGGAATTCGTCATCCACTGATGACTCAACTTTTCAACATTTATTGTCTATAAATCTCCCTAAAATTCAAACAATTGCCAAATGAGGCGCTTCACCTCAGCATCATCATTAAGGAACCTCAATTAACACTGTTAAAATTCATTACTTCCAATTAGTTGCAGAACTATCACGGGTCCACTACATTAAGAAATATAATCTATTCATAAGTAAACAATTAATTATTTTTTACAGATTGTATTTGTTGATGACATGAACATGCCAATGTTAGAGAAGTTTGGAGCTCAACCACCCATAGAGTTGTTACGTCAATGGTTAGATCACTGGTATAATATGAGTGTATTATTTCTGTTTACAGATTGTATTTGTTGATGACATGAACATGCCTATGTTAGAGAAGTTTGGAGCCCAACCAACCATAGAGTTATTACGTCAATGGTTAGATCACTGGTATAATATGAGTGTATTATTTCTGTTTACAGATTGTATTTGTTGATGACATGAACATGCCTATGTTAGAGAAGTTTGGAGCCCAACCACCCATAGAGTTGTTACGTCAATGGTTAGATCACTGGTATAATATGAGTGTATTATTTCTGTTTACAGATTGTATTTGTTGATGACATGAACATGCCTATGTTAGAGAAGTTTGGAGCCCAACCACCCATAGAGTTGTTACGTCAATGGTTAGATCACTGGTCCTGGTATGATCTAAAAGATATCGTACCCCTTAAACTAGTAGACATACAGCTGATAGCTGGTATGGGACCTCCAGGTTAGTGGGATTTCTTTTTTTTAATTCTTTGTTTCTTGAATGCTGATTTTCAATTCTTCAAGTTTGTCATAATTCATAAGTAAAACTAAAAAAGGGGTATACATTTTTACTTTTTAGGTATGTCTTTCCATTTATTGGTCAATCGTTCTGTGTGTCTGTCTGCAAAAATTAACCAAAGAAACTACAAAACTTCAACTCTTTCAAGTCTATTCAAGATGTTTTGCTGGCTTTGTTTTTTTAGCTCACCTGATTATGAAGTGCTCAAGGGAGCTTTTGTGATCAATCAATGTCCGGCGTCCGTATGTCCATCTGTCCGTCCTGGCGTCAATTTTTTCTGTAAACGACATCTCCTCCTAAACTAATGGGTCAAAATCAACCAAACTTGGCAGAAATATTCCTTGGGTGGTCACTTGTAAAAATTGCTCAAATGGAAAGGATCCATGCCATATCACAAGAAAAGGGGCCTTAATGACAATTTTCTTGTTTACACTCTAGAAGCCACAAATACGGTCCAATATTCATGAAACTTGGTCAGAATAATGGTTAGGTCAAGAGGATCAAGTCTATTGAAAATGGGAAGGATTGGTGTCATATCATTGGAAAAGAGGACTTAATGAAAATTTTGTCAACAATTTCTTTAAACGACATCTCCTCCTAAACTTATGGGTCAAAATCAATCAAACTTGGCAGAAATATTCCTTGGGTGGTCACTTGTAAAAATTGCTCAAATGGAAAGGATCCATGCCATATCACAGGAAAAGGGGCCTTAATGACAATTTTCTTGTTTACACTCTAGAAGCCACAAATACGGTCCAATATTCATGAAACTTGGTCAGAATAATGGTTAGGTCAAGAGGATCAAGTCTATTGAAAATGGGAAGGATTGGTGTCATATCATTGGAAAAGAGGACTTAATGAAAATTTTGTCAACAATTTCTTTAAACGACATCTCCTCCTAAACTTATGGGTCAAAATCAATCAAACTTGGCAGAAATATTCCTTGGGTGGTCACTTGTAAAAATTGCTCAAATGGAAAGGATCCATGCCATATCACAGGAAAAGGGGCCTTAATGACAATTTTCTTGTTTACACTCTAGAAGCCACAAATACGGTCCAATCTTCATGAAACTTGGTCAGAATGTTTGTTAGGTCATGAGGATCAAGTCTATTGAAAATGGGAAGGATTGGTGTCATATCATGGGAAAAGAGGACTTAATGAAAATTTTGTCAACAATTTCTTTAAACGACATCTCCTCCTTAACTTATGAGTCAAAATCAATCAAACTTGGCAGAAATATTCCTTGGGTGGTCCTTTGTAAAATTTGCTCAAATGGAAAGGATCTGTGCTAATTACAGGAAAAGGGGCCTTAATGACAATTTTCTTGTTTACACTCTAGAAACCACAAATATGGTCCAATCTTCATGAAACTTTGTCAGAATGTTTGTTAGGTCATGAGGATGAGCTCTATTAAAAAAAGGAAGGATATTTGCCATATCACGGGGAAAGGGGCCTTAATGACAATTTTCTTGTTTACACTCTAGACACCCCAAATATGGTCCAATCTTCATGAAACTTGGTCAGAATGTTTGCCAGGTCACAAGGATGAATCCTAAGGAAAATGGGAAGGATTCATGCCTTATCATGGGAAAAGGGGCCTCAATGTTAATTTTTTGTTTACACTGTAGTGGCCACAAATATGGCCCAATCTTCATGATACTTGGTCAGAATGTTTGTCAGGTCTCAAGGATGTATACCTCGAATACGGTATTGTGACTTGTGATTACAATACATATGTATGCAATCGACGAGTCACAATAGCAAATTCTACTTATACCCTATTGAAAATGTAAAGAATTCATGCCATATCACGGATAAAGTGGCCTCAATGTCAATTTTTTTGTTTATACTCTAGAAGCCACAAATATGGTCCAATCATCATAAAACTTGGTCAGAATGTTTGTTAGGTCATGAGGATGAACTCTTTTGAAAATGGGAAGGATCCTTGCCATTTCATGAGAAAAGAGGCCTTAATGACAATTTTCTTGTAAGAGCTCCAGACGCCACAAATATGGTCCAATCTTCATGAAACTTGGTCAAAATGTTTGCCAGGTCACAAGAATGAACTCTTTTAAAAATGGGAAGGTTCATGCCATATCACAGGAAAAGGAGTCTTAATGATAATTTACTTGAAATATCAGGTGAGCAATTTAGGGCCCTCAGGGTCCTCTTGTTTTTACATGAGTCTTATGTCAAAGTCATCTATGAACGTCATAAACATCTGCGAATTTGCTGTATTTGGAGACATGCATGTTTCATGAACATATTCTTCTCTCTTTTTGACTAGGTGGTGGTCGTAACCCAGTAACCCCCAGATTTATGAGACATTTCAACATTGTATCAATCAATGAGTTTGATGATGAGGCTATGATTACAATCTTCAGGAAGATTATGGACTGGCATATCTCTTCAAGGTATGTAAAATTGACCAAATTATTGATATGATTATGTTATACTTAACATATTCTTGCTTTAACCAAACTTTGTAAAACATACAGTTGCTATTACAAAGATAAGAATAGAGTTAAGACTAAAATCAGCCTGCAAAGACATGCTCAGCTGGCACAGCATTTAGCTCTAAATTCTGGGTTTGTAAGTTTTTTCCCCAGCTTAATCACCTTTCATTCAATATTTGACAAGTCTTATGCATTAATTCTCTTCCACCAATTGGCAAATGATAGTTCCCTTACATGGGATGGTGAGCTGGTGACTTAGATGAAAAATAGTGGTGGGTCTGGTGTGAAAACAACAGGAAACAATTGGTTTGTGCACCAATCACCACAATAGAGCTGTAATTATGTAAAGAGTAGCGTCTAACCCAAAACAAACCAACACACAAACACAACCCTTTTGAAAATCTGTATCCGATTGGTAATTTTAAATGTACTCAAAGATTTGTGTATTTTTATCCACAGAGGTTTCAGTAATGAGTTCAAGCCCTGTATAGATCAGATAGTCAACAGCACCCTAACTGTATACAAGGAGGCCATGCAGCAATTGTTGCCTACCCCAGCCAAATCTCATTACCTATTTAACACTCGAGATTTCGGCAGAGTTATCCAGGGTGTGTTACTATCCACACCTGAAACCATGGAGGAACCAGCATCCATGAAGAGACTCTGGGTCCATGAGGTAAAAATACCGCTTTTGAATTCTATTATTTAAGACAAGTACAATACACAGTCAAGGCCACATCTGCAAAAGGTCAATATTTTGAGCAGTTTTGTGCAATACTACTGTATGTGAATTTTTTTTTCAGGCATTGTTACAATTACTCTATTTTAAGCACTTGGTTTATCTAAATTAAAAGGCATACAATTTGTATATGGAAGAGTTTTGAAATAAGATTTGCACTCATAACGAAGCATCTTTGGCATACAGTCTTCCACTTTAATGCAAAACTCAAGTAAGAGAGAATACTTCCTTTGCAAAAAATCAATGTAAGATAAAAAGATAACATGTTAAACAAAATGAGTTCCTGCATGGCATTTCCAACACAGTGTAAGACAAAGCAAATGAACATGTATTCATAATGTACTCTTTCCTTCAAAGGTTTTCCGTGTCTACTATGATCGTCTGGTGGATGACAAGGACAGAGACTGGCTATTCACATTTACTCGTGACACGTGTAAAGAAAAATTACGAGAGGATTTCGATCAGTTATTTATACATTTAGACTTTGATAATGATGGTAAAGTAACGGAGGATGATCTACGTAGTTTAGTGTATTGTGACTTTGCTGACCCGAAATCTGATTCCAAACATTACGTTGAGGTACGAGATCTGGAGGCCCTGAGACATGTTGTTGAGACATATCTGGAAGAGTTCAATAACATGAGCAAGAAACCCATGAATCTTGTTTTGTTTAGGTAGGTGAAAATTACTTCTAATACATGTATAATTCTTTGAGATGTCATAATTAAGAGGTGAAAATAAATCTCTAAACACACACACAAAAAAAAAATGTAAAGAATGCCATTGCCATAGAATGCCATTGCCATAATTTTAATATGTTTTAAAAATTAAACTGCAGCATTGTAAAAGATCTTTTGGTCATTTCTGTAGTACAAATCCATTGCTTAGTGCCAAACAGTTATATATGCCTTTTAACATATAGGCAGTTACAACGGTTTCATGATAACCAACAAAATGCTAATGAAAAAGAATTAAACTAAATTGAAACTGACTTTTCAATCCCTACTCTTTGTTTGAGTTGTTAGGGCTTGACTCTGAACTGCGCTAGAAGGGAGGGGGCTGTAATGGTGGGATATTACCATTAAATCTCTGCTTCCCTTTTGTGCATGATAGAAACTGATCGCCTCAGGGCCACAACGGAAATATTGGCTCATAGTCTGTCGGTATAGTTTCAAAACCTTGTAATTACAGTTTGAATAAATCTGTAGTTATTATATTTGAGAATTAAACTTATGATTATGAATAAATTAGTTATTTTAATATTTATTCAAAGTATTTACAATAATTCAACATTTTTTTACCCTTACAGATTTGCTATAGAGCATGTATCCAGAATTGCCCGTATTATAAAACAGCCTCGTAGCCACGCCCTTCTTGTTGGTGTGGGAGGGTCAGGACGTCAATCCTTAACCAGACTGGCTGCTCATATGGCAGATTATGACTTGTTCCAGGTTAGTAGTTTTAAAAAGAAGTTATATGTGAAACAGTGCATATAGAATTTACCCAATTCAAAAATGCAAAAGGTTCGGATTAAATGCTTAAGGTATGAAATAATTGGGTGATATAACAATGACAAAATAAAACAGTAAAATAGAATTTTTTCACCTTTTTCAATCCAATAATGTTTTCTACAAATTGAACACTTGCTTTTCAATAAATATGGTTGTCTTTCTACATTTTATGCAACTTTGACTTAAGTGCAACTTTCAGTCTAACATTTCATATTCTGCACTTAATACTTTTCCATTCAAAAATGATATCTTATATGATCAATTCTTTCAGATGATACCAAGTTTTTCAGGTAAAGCAGCAAACATTATTTAAAGGTTTGATAGCTGAAAGAAATGCACAATCTGGCTATGAACTTTAAATCTAATCCAAATGTTATTTCTTGTAGG
The DNA here is from genome assembly GCA_948146395.1 of Fragum whitleyi. Classification (NCBI taxonomy): domain Eukaryota; kingdom Metazoa; phylum Mollusca; class Bivalvia; order Cardiida; family Cardiidae; genus Fragum; species Fragum whitleyi. The sequence goes on from OX411558.1 coordinate 35,560,111, forward strand.
TTGAAATTTCTAAATCGTACACTTCTGTGGAGTGGCGTGAAGATTTGAAGAGAATTTTGAGGAAATCAACAGAAACAGATAACCATGCTGTCTTCTTATTCTCTGATACTCAGGTATGTATGGTCCCAGTTTGCTTCTTCTGTGACGCAAATTATGAATTAATTGCTTATTTGACACTCTACTAAAAAGGCTAAGGCATAAGCAATTCGGCCTATGACACCTTTATAGCTGGCTAGATCATAATCATCACAAAAAAAAGAGTATCATATTTGGACAAACAGGTTCAAACAAATGAGCCTGTGTGTTACATTTCCAACAATTTCAAATTTGCGCAAAGCAAAGCCTCTGGCCAGCCTGTGCATCCACACAGTCTGCCCAAAGTCTTTGCTATGAGCTTTGCAGATGGATAAGATCCCAAAGTGGTTTTAGTCTGCCTTGCTAGCTTCTAAATATATTTTGGAATTGTCCTGTCTGCTTAAATGTTTGGCCTCATCCTCATTTGAAATTGTTGGAAATGTTATGCACAGGCTCAAATATATTTGACCATGATCAAATTGCTACTTAAGGAGCTTTTTGACCAGGGTCTGAGTCTACAATGATTATTTCTTTCACTAAGCCTCACATCGATTGCTCAGTGCGAGACAGTTGTCACTGTCTATAAACATAAAGGCAGTATCAACTATTTTGAGCTAATCCATCAATATGCTTCTATTACATTCTCCTACAATTTTAGATCAATAATTGTTCTCTGTTGGGGGTCTAAATTTTCAGGATTTTTATGGCAGTTCTTAATCTTCAAAATTTGATTGGAAATATTACAAAAAAGTATCTTTTTCACTACAGTTAAGCTTGCTTTTTCAGGAAAATAATTCCTGTTCATTGTAGTATTTTGATGACGTTAATTTTATATTGACGTCATGCATAATGGGTCAATTCATAGGATTCAGCTGATGAAGGCGGCTGTACTGCTGAAAACTAGTGTATAAATAAAAAATTATATTATTATAATTAAAAGAAAATTACATGTATATACATATGAAATAAATATGCTTGTTTAATACATATTCTATACTGAATTCAGATTAAACAAGAATCGTTCCTTGAAGACATCAATAACCTGTTGAACGCTGGTGAAGTACCCAACTTATACCCTCTTGATGAGAAACAGGAAATCTGTGAGAAAATGAGACAATTAGACAGGTGAGTGATGGACTGATCCATTTTCAGCCCTGCATTCAGGATGATAAAACAGTGAAAACTGTTTTCAAATTATACCCTACTTTGCATGCAAGTGCAGGTGCAACACAGGGTTAATTTGCAAACAGTTTGCACCAGTTTGTCATCCTGAACTGACTTGATTTTGGGTTGGTCAAAATTATCCCTAGTCATGTGGATTAATAACTTTAATAAAATAACATTTAGATTTAAGTGTTGAAGACACTGGATACACCAATTGTGAGTAAGTTTTCATTTTTAAAATACGAGTGTTAAACTTGATTGATTGAATAAGAAAGTTGGGTGGTATAGACTTAGATCTGTCAGGGCATTACATTTATGAACATGTGCAATGTTAGTTAACATTTCTCAAATGTTTTGGAAACATTTACATTGTGATGGCAAACATATGTTGGTTCAAACTGAAATGAGCTGCTTAAGCAGGTAGAAACATCATTAGAAAAGGATTGTCTCAAACAATTTCTGCTTTTCCAATAAAGTGTTCTTGAACTTTTCCAATTGTTAAGATAAATGATCATTGATTAGAATTCAGAGATTTAAAATTTCACAAATTCAGAGATCCAAATATATAGGTTTTTTCTTCAGTTTAACCAAAAACATTAGAGGCCACAAGTGCAACTTCTATTGATAATTATTAGACCAGTCATTTGCATACCAGAAAAGAAATAGGATCTTATATGTATTTGGAGATTTTTGTTAGGATCTGTTTAAGACAAGTACAAAAGTTTATATCATATCATTGAGAAACTTGGATTAATTTAGTTAAAAAACATAAGTAATGCAGATAAATGTTTTTATGCCCCCGTATCAAGAGATCGGGGGCATATTGTTTTACTCATGTCCGTCAGTCTGTCCGTCAGTCCGTCCGTCTGTCTGTCCATCTGTCCGAAAACTTAACCTTTGCCCTTTCTCCAAAAGTATTTGACATACAAAGCTGTACACCAAAGTCAAGGTCATGTGACAAGTTCAAGGTCATGTGACAAGGTCAAGGTCATACTTTAAAAAAAAATGCTGTTCCAGGGGCATTCGTGTTACACAAACACATCTTGTTTTGATTTATGTGTTATGTTTTAGATATATAAGTTAAGAAAAAGATTTTAATTTTTGTATTTACAAATTTTCTAATTCTCTATGTTTGATCTATAAGACTTGCCAGACAGAAAGCGAATGAGTAAGTAGCTGGGAATACACAGAAATATTGTCATGTTTGTGTCATCAACTTGTTAAAATATGTGTTGAAATGTCAAAGACCTCACCTACTTTGATGAAATTGTCACAGATATACATGTTAATTATGTAAAGACTGTTCTTTCAGGCAATACTCTTCATACAGAATAAATAATTACAAGTGAATTCATTTCTCATTAAATGTCTTTATTTATAACTTACATAGATATTTGAGCTTGAAATTTTATTTCTTAGATGTGTAAACTTTAGATTGTTGTAAAAATCAAAACAAAGATATGATTTCCATATAAATGTAATATGTAATAGATATCTAATATTGATACTAAATTCATAAGAATTCCAAAGATATTTCTTTCTTTATTTTTTTTCTTTAGAGTTTTATACCATCATTCAATATTAACACTTTATTTCTAACTTGGCTAGGTTGGCAAAACAAAGAGCTAAAGAGGAGTAAGTAATAGATATTGTGTCCAATATCAGATTGTAATAAGAAATTGATTCATCATAGAATTGTAAAAGAAAAAAAAACTAAATTAGATTGTTTTTTGTTTTTTTTTTTTGCTACACTGGTATGAAAATAATTTAATTTATGTAATTATTAGGTCAGTCATAAAATTTAATTATTGCTACATGATACTTCATGAAAAATTCAATTTCAATAAAATTCAATAAAAATAAACCTTGTATACTTAACTCATTTGCAAGTTTACTATACATGTATATGGACATAATATACTGGTGAAAAAAAATTAGGTCAGTCTTAAAAATGCAATTTATTATTTTCTATGGTTTAAAGAATTTTCAATATCTAACTTAGTATCTTTTAAATAAATTTTCTTATATCTAAAAAGGTGACAAAATCAATAAATTCCTTATTTCATGACCATTCATTGAAAATCCTGTATATAATTTCCCCACTAGGAATGCCCGTCATGATAAAATGGACATGTTTATGATGGACAATAAGTGAGTATAAAGATATCCTGTGTAAATATTGTTGATTTTCTGCTAAAATCATGTAACTACTGCTTCATACAAGCTGTAGTTACAAGGTTTTAACAGAACACTGACGATATGCTGTTGTAAATTTGTGTGTGAGACTGGAAAATGAATAGTTATTATCATCAAAAGTGAAAACAAACAAACAAAAATGATACAAAGTTGATTTAAATGGAGAAAATGCATTGCCTTAAACATCATTCAAAAAAAAAAAAAATGAACAAATTTTTACTTAGCATTATTTCTGTGAAGATATTTAAATTTTTAAGAAGTGCTTATAAGAATTGTTAAAGTGAAAAACTCTGTTAGAAAATCTTAAAAAAGATTGAATCAGTAAGCATTTATAGTAAAAACATATTAAAGTCAATTTGGATATTGTGTATCACTTCTGCATGATTTCACTGTCTTTTTGTGCATGTCACCCCATCACAATATAAAAATGAGTATTGCTGTTGTGAGACAAATCAAATGATAGTTAGGAACAGCAATCCAAATATGCACTTTAAATTAGAAGCTTTAAAAAAGCATTTTTTGGCTGAAATATATTTTTTGTTAGATACACATATTTTCAATCATATTGGCCAGCCAGGGCAGTTCAAAAAGTTAAAAAAAAAAAGAAAAAAAAAATAGAAAAAAAACCTAGAAACTTTCAAAAACAAAGCACTCACTTTGTAGGATACCCATGGTAATGATATGTCAAAAACTAAAAAACTTATGATCTTTTAGTGTATAAGTTTTAGTCTCTGGTTATTTTATTTGATAATTTTCATTTTATCAGTTTATTTTATGTTGCAGAAAAGAGAAAGTCTTGAACCAACTGTATCAGTAATCAACATCCAGTTATGAAATGAACAAACTTCATATCAAAATATAAAACATAATGCTTGTTCAATATTTCAGACAAAGGGAGAAGTCGAAACAAACGGATGGTTCTCCTGTTGCCCTATTTAACATGTTTGTACAGCGTGTAAGAGACCAGTTACATATTTGTTTAGCTATGAGTCCTATTGGAGAAGCCTTTAGAAACAGACTCAGGAAGTTCCCATCACTCGTCAACTGTTGTACAATTGATTGGTTCCAGGTTTGTGGAATTACTTTCTTTATTCAAAGGCCATGAAAGGCAAGTGGTTAAAATCACTTGTATACTTTGCACTGATTCTTTAAACTGATATTTAAAATAAAGCAAACATTTTAAACAGAAGGAAAATCCTTACTGTTTATCTACTTGCTTATTACCGCTAATTTGCCATTTGATGCATGGGAAAGGGGAATCTATGTCAAGTTTCTTGTTTATACAACTTTTACTTCAATCAAAGATGGATATGCTGAAATTTTCACAGCATATTCCTCATCAAGTAACCATGGACATATTGTGATATTTCAGGAATAAATTACTGTCATAAAAAGGGGAGCCTTCTTAATTTAATATTCCTATGGTAGTGTATATATATTCTGACAAGGGTGCTCTTGTTATTCGATTGATATGTTAAATAGTGCCTAGAACATTAAGAAGTCAGGAATACATCAATGGCTTAGAGCAAAAACATAGTTTGTGTCTTTACAGTGTAAAGACACAAACATTATTTTTGCTCCAAGCCCTTGATATTATGACATTTCATGTTGTTGAAATCAACTTCTCATTTTTTCAGTCATGGCCTGAAGATGCGTTACAAGCCGTGGCTTCACGTTTCTTGGAGGATGTAGAAATGGACGAGGATGAGAGAACGGGATGTATTGAGATGTGTAAATCATTCCACACGACAACCCGTGAACTGTCTGAGCGATTCTTACTCGAGTTGGAAAGACACAATTATGTGACACCAACATCTTATCTAGAACTGATCAATACTTTCAAGTCTTTGTTGGATGTTAAACGAGGGTAGGTTGAATATACTTTACATTTTATAGAAAATTCTGCATCTTAGATTGAAAGGGATCCAAATTACTAATGATACCAACAACAGGCTGGCTATTAAAATTAACATTTTCTATTGTCAGCTAAAAATTATTTAGACTAGTCCAAAATGGGTAAAGGTGAACTTTTTACTGTATACATTTACCTTGAAATTAAGTATTTTATTTTTCCATGACATTTTGCCTGACTTTTTTTTTTTGGGGGGGGGGGGGATGTTGATGGTGAAGTTATAACTGAAGAACAGCATCTTGACATAATTATTTAACAAGAAAGTACTAGTTAGATTAATAATTTTGTTTATGACATGACCTACATCATGGGAGTGAAATAACCCCATTGAATATTTTTGATATTACACGGATGTTATTACACTAGTGGAATAACTATGCAAATGAGCTCAGAGCCAATAGCAACGCTATTCTGTAACCACAAAAATGATGTCATAATGTATATGATATGACATCAGTTTTAAATGGCGTTATAAGTTTAGCGGAAAATTGAAATGCTGGTTGAATTTTAAGAATTTCGACGATTTTTTGGGTCATATTATAAATAGAATATCAATTTCCTGCTTATTAGATACAGAATTAATTAAACTTGTCATCTAAAACAGATAAAAACGAGGCTGTGACTCGTTTAATAAATTCAGTATTCTATGACCACTCATTCAATATCCTCTATATCTAACAGAGAAGTAATGAAGCAGAAGAAGCGTTATGAAGTGGGTCTAGAGAAGCTAGCCTCTGCTGGAGATCAGGTCGCTGACATGCAGAAAGAGTTGATAGATCTACAACCTCAACTTATACAGGCCAGTAAAGATGTAGATGAAATCATGGTTGTCATTGAAAAGGACTCTATTGAAGTGGCTAAAGTGGAAAAGGTAATGGGTGTTAAGATATTTAAAATTATACAAATTGATCAAAGTCTTGTCCAAGATGTAGTTTTTGTGTATGATAGAGAGATCTAATTGACTTTTCTATTAGTTTTTGTACGAATTATTTTTAGTAGAGTGTCATAGGCTTTGTTTTCTAGACTTTTAAGTATTTTAAAGTTGTAGCGTAATCATACATAATAAAATAGTGTACCATTTGTTACTTACCTTTATAGTATTGGCTTTAATGAAGTAGCTCATACATGATCAATATTTTGGACAATGATATTGAATAAATGTATTGATCGATCTTCAAAATTGCCAATATACAATTAATGATATTGTCGAGGGATTGGTAATATTACTGCTTATGCATATGTAATAATATTTATTGTGTTTGGGCCTTAACTTATATCTTAAACAGTATGTCAAAACTATAATTATATTGCTATATATATAGGTTGTGAAAGCTGATGAAGCTGTAGCTAATGAACAAGCCAAGGCAGCTAAAGCCATCAAAGATGAATGTGACTCTGAATTAGCTGAGGCCCTGCCAGCGTTGAATGCGGCCATGGACGCCCTTAACACACTCACCCCGCAGGATATCACCATTGTGAAGACAATGAAGACTCCGCCCCATCTGATCAAACTCGTACTTGAGGCTGTTTGCGTCATCAAGGGTATTAAACCAGACAGAGTGAACGATCCTAGTGGATCTGGAAAGAAGATCGAAGATTACTGGGGTCCCTCAAAGAAAATGTTGGGTGACATGAAGTTCTTGGAGTCCCTTATGACTTTTGACAAGGTAAAGATAGTTTAATGTAAATATAAAAGATTTGAAATGTATGTTAATTTATATGAATAATCATCTAAAATGCTATAGTAACAATAATGCATTATAATGCAATCTTCGTATTCAGCAAGAATATTTATAACAATTTCTGTTCAAATTAAAATGAAAATCTGAAGTTACTTTATTATAAGGTGTCATAAGTATAACATCAATTTTGAAATGACATCCTCTTAATAATTTGAGGGGTCAGCATGAAACAATTGTAACTCCCTATAAGCTTATAGGAAGTTACAACCCTTTCGCGCTGAGCCATCCATATGAATAATGAAGTCATCTTGTTGGTAAGAAAAAAGATATTCTATATCCATAATCTAATCTCCACAGGATTATTTTTCTCCGGCAAAAGTGTAACAGAATAAAAAGACTTTCTTTCTTTCTTTATAGGACAACATCAATTCAGCATACATGAAGCAGATAAGATCTAAGTACATCACAAACCCTGATTTTGACCCAGACAAAGTAAGGGTGGCCTCAACAGCCTGTGAGGGTCTGTGTAAATGGATCAGAGCTATGGACACTTATGACAAGTAAGGGAGGCTTTTATAATTATTTAGCAGTTGAAATTTCACTCACAGGCTGTGAGTGACATTTCCAACAATTTGACATGTGCATGAGGTGCAAACATTGTGTGACGTATACAGCCTTATACTGTATATATGAAGTTACATGATGGTCTACAGATACTTTGAGACCTTATCTATCTACTCGGCGCACAGTGAAGACTCTGGTCAGACTGGTCTTTGCTTTGCATGTATTTGAAATTGTTTGAAATCAGACGCACAGACTCAATTATCAACCCTTAACAATTAGATTTGAATCCTTAAAAAATAATAATAATAAAATCCTGTAATGTATCTACATATCTTCATTATTATGTATGTATCATGTTTTTTCTATTATAGAGTAGCTAAAGTTGTTGCACCCAAGAAGGTAGCCTTAAAGAAGGCCGAGGGTGAACTAGCCACAGCCATGGCTTCGTTAGAGAAGAAGAGAGCTTCACTGAAAGAAGTCCAAGATAAACTCAACAAATTAACGGAGAAACTTGAGTTCAACAAACAGAAGAAAGTAGATCTTGAAAACCAAGTGGATCTTTGTACAAAGAAATTAGCAAGAGCTGAACAATTGATAGGAGGTCTAGGTGGTGAAAAAGATAGGTAAACTGGCTTAACTTTAACATCTGTGAGGAATTATTGAGATGTCTCAATATCCTGTGATAATTTCTCAGGTAAAAAGTGAATGCTATTAAAATGATAAACATACTTAGAACCACAGGTAGAGGGGGTATTTTGGATTTTAGATTAAAAATATTTAAATTATGTTTGCATAAACCTAAATTTAGGGTACTCAATGAAATTGTCTTACCAAGGTAACCACAACATATAGTTTCTTTGAAAAATAACAATTTTAGACAGGCTTTACCCCCTCTTATCTTAACCTCTGTGATTGTCTTAAGGATTTTAGCCAAACATTCTTTCTGTGAATATTAGTGATGCAGAAACAAGACACTGACACCACCATCATGTTGATGTATGATTCACATACAAACTGAAACAGTTTTTTTTAAGAATTTCAAAATAATGACTTTTTTTGACGTTGAAGAAATTTAATAATTTTATGCTTTATTTTCACAAAGAAGTATATGCGTTACATTAGACATTGAAGATGACAATTGATGCCATTTAACATAGAACTAAGATTCAATTCCATGATATACATTGTTGCTAAAACCATAGATACTTCTTCAATATTGAATGCATCATCTTTTGTATGTGTTTTTAGATGGGGACAAGCAGCCAAACAGCTGGGTATCAAGTACACCAACTCTACGGGTGATGTGTTGGTCTCATCTGGTATCGTGGCCTATCTTGGAGCATTTACATCAGCTTTTAGATCTGTAAGTTAAACAAAGTTCTATTTCGATGGCTCTGCGTGAAACAGTTGTAACTCCCTATAAACATATAGGGAGTAACAACTGTTTCATGCTGAGCCATCGATTTATTTTTACAAACATTCATTTGTAGCTATAAACTATTAATATAACTGACAATTGAAGAATAACTTGTATATTGATTAATTTACGTTAAGTTTACATGTTTTGATCATATAGAGGCCCCTTACTCTTGGCAGTATAGTAACCATGTTCATTATCACCTTTTTGGGATATGTTATGCTATTGGCTTGTCAGATTTTTTTGTCCTGTTTTACTTTTATTTTTTTGGCTGTACTCCTTCACTAAGAAAGTTTTAAATTTTAATCTCAAAATCCAAATTACACCAAATCAATATTTTAACTTAAAACAACTCAATCCTTTATTTTTAAAACATAGAGAAGACTTTTATTGAATTTGTAACTGAGAATTTCTTGATTTTTTGCAACATTAGAATACAGCATATTCCACTCCTGCTTGTATGTGTATGTTTGTATTGGTTAGTTATGTGTTACTCATCTCATTTCACTATTCTCTACAGGATCAAATAGAGGCGTGGATAGCTAAAGTAAAGGAGAGAGGAATCCCTTGCTCAGATGATTTTTCCCTGATTGGTACACTGGGAGAGCCAGTAAAGATTCGTGCCTGGAACATTGCTGGTCTGCCAACAGACTCTTTCTCCGTAGACAATGGCATCATGTTGACGTGAGTATTTGTGTCATACATTGTTTGTTGTTTCTGAATATTGCTTTACACTGGAATTTCTTATTGATAGCCTCAATTGATAAGTCAGAAATGCATGGCACATCAAGTCAATTAGATATCAACTAATATCAAAGAGCTGAAACATCTTAAACTAATAGATGTTGTTGAGGATTATATTGAGGGGTCAGTGCAAGACTGAACTAAGTGTCTATACAATGTATAGACACTTCGTTCAGCCTTGCACTGGACCCTTATTATATCCTTTTAGCACAGGAAAAATGAACAGTAAAAATTTAAGAATTAATTTTATATGTAACAAAAGTCAATGTGTTTTAAACCAAAAGTGGAAACCCACTTATTTGCAGTTTTATGATTTCATTAATGCTTAATAATGGTTGAAGCTATATTTAATATTGAGCACTGAGTTGTATTTAAATGTTTCCAGAAATGCTCGTCGATGGCCCCTGATGATAGATCCCCAGGGTCAGGCCAATAAATGGATCAAGAACATGGAGAAGGCCAACAACCTACATGTGATCAAACTGACCAACCCTGACTTTGTGAGAACCCTGGAGAACTGTATACAGTTTGGTACCCCTGTAAGTATTAACTTTACTCTTTGTGTGTTTCTGCTGACAGATTTTTCGAATTTTTATACAAGTCCAAATTCATATATAAAGGTTGGCAGTTATTGGCATTGGCAATTTGAAAAGAAAATTTATCAAAATATTTTCACATTGAATCTCATTTTTGCAAAGAATGGTTTGGTATTTTTAATGAATCCTTGATATGCATTTACTTTCTTGAGCAACCAAAGCCATGTGTTCTTCTAATAGATTTTTCAGATTTCAATGTGTGCCATAACAATTTTGGATTTTAGAACTCATAATTTTTAGTAACAAGAATTTTGATCATATTTATACCCCCCACCTACGAAGTAGAGGGGGGTATATTGGTTTCACCATGTCTGTCTGTCTGTCCATCCATCCGTCCGTCCATCCATCCGTCCGTCCATCCATCCGTCCATCCGTCTGTCCGTCTGTAGACCTTTTCGTTTCCGGACTCTAACTCAAGAACCAAATGACCTACAATCATGAAACTTTATACAAATGTTCCTTATGACCCAAGGAGGTGCCCTATTGTTTTTGGGTCATGTAGGTCAAAGGTCAAGGTCACAGTCAGCCTTTGTTCAATTTTCGTTTCCGGACTCTAACTCAAGAACCAAGTGGGCTACAATCATGAAACTTCATAAAAATGTTCCTTATGACCCAAGGAAGTGCCCTATTGTTTTTGGGTCATATAGGTCAAAGGTCAAGGTCACAGTAAATTTTATTTCAATTTTTGTTTCCGGACTCTAACTCAAGAACTAAGTGACCTACAAGCATGAAACTTTATGCAAATGTTGCTTATGATCCAAGGAAGTGCCCTATTGTTTTTGGGTCATATAGGTCAAGGTCACAGTCAATTTTTGTTCAATTTTCATTTCTGGACTCTTAACTCAAAAACCAAGCGACCTAGAATCATGAAACTTCATGCAAATGCTACATATGACCTCAATATTAGTTACAAACACATCCTGCACTAATAGCACTTTCATTCTGACAAAGCGCTTGTGGGGGGTATTAGTCCGCTCTGCGACAGTTCTAGTTTTGAATAGTTAAAAAAGTTGAGTATTTAATTCTTTAAAAATCCTAATTCCCCAACTTTATCTAAAGAGTTCAGCACAAAACTTTTGTAATTGCCATAAATATATGAGAACTTGCAATAATTTAGCACTGACACCTCAATCTGATGTTCTCAAAAAAACTAACCTCCTGCATTTCTTTTTCTAGGTATTACTAGAGAATGTTCCAGAAGAGCTTGATCCTATGCTGGAACCCCTGTTACTGAAGCAGACATTCAAACAGGGAGGATCCCTATGTATTAGACTGGGAGACAGTACCATTGAATATTCATTAGACTTCAAGTTTTACATCACCACTAAACTGAGGAATCCACACTATCTACCAGAAACATCTGTCAAGGTAAACATATTCTTTATTCAAAAGATTGTCTTCAGACTGCTAAGGAAATTTTACAACCCGCCTCCCCACCCACACACTCACAAAAAAGAAGGAAAAACATGAGAGAAAAATCTGTCATATGTAATGACAATATTGCTTAAAATATTAGATATTTGTTTTAGTTTATTTCAACTTAGAGTTAGAAGTGAAAAATTGACCTTCATTACTTTCTATGATTTATGTAGAATAATTTAAGTTAAATGTTATAACAACAGCTTTTAACAAACTACAGCTTATTCAAGCTGTAGTAGTGTTTCAGTTGTCCACCATCCAGTTGCTCTTTGTCTAATCTTCTTTACCATCTATTTGAAAAAAAAACTGTAGGAGGTCAAGAGGCATGACTAGCTATCAATAAATGGAATCAACATGTTGACTTTTAACATTTCCATGAAGGCTTATTCTAAACATACTTGCCAATTATATTTTCTAGGTGACGTTGCTGAATTTTATGATCACCCCGGAAGGTTTAGAGGATCAGTTGTTGGGTATAGTCGTGGCTCGTGAGAGACCTGAGTTAGAGGAAGAGAAAAATGCCCTCATTTTACAGAGTGCGGAAAATAAAAAGTAAGGATAGTATTTTTATCTGTATTGTATGTGAAATTTATATATAAAACATTTTGATTTTACATCAATAAGGAAAGAAGCACTTATTGTTCGTGGGGAGTCAGAACCTCGTAACTACAGCTTGAATAAGCTGGAGTTACGAGGTTTTGATAACCCACGGACGTTTTAACTATCATAAACTTTTGCATTTCTGCTGAAAATTTTATGAAACAGAAGATACAAATGCTGAGTTGAATAGTGCTACATTTTCAATCAAATTTTTTAAGTATGTTTTATGAAATCTTGCAAAAGAAGAAAGGCATAAAAATTTATTAGGTTACTTTGATAGTTTTATAGGAGTGTTCTGCTTTTCAGCTGCATTCTGTATGAATGCTATTCAATTTAAATCTTGGAGCATTCAGCTTGAGTTGACTGTTTTGGTAGTTTTTATCCTGAGGAACAAGGTAGTTTGATTGTTATATGGCTCACACTGATAAGTTATCTAAAATAAGTGGTTTAATGACTAATATTTTTTACCTGTCAGACAACTGAAGGAGATTGAAGATAAGATTCTGGAAGTTTTGTCCACCTCCGAGGGTAACATTCTAGAAGACGAGACAGCAATCAAAGTACTGTCTTCATCAAAAGTACTGGCCAATGAGATCTCAGAGAAACAGGTGAGTGGTTGAACACTTACTTCTGTAAAGTCAAACTCACAAAGCGTAAGATGGGGGGGGGGGGTATCGTAATTTAAACAGAAGTGTGAAATTTTCATACCCAGCTTGGCTGGCATGAGTTTTACTATCTGTGGACAAGAACATCTTTCCAGGCATCTTGTCCATGGCTGAGTAAATAAAAGGGCAGATCTCGGAATAGTACTAATAAAAAAGATCTTAGAGAAAAGCTATTTTAATGATTATTTCAAAGCATTTCCTTCATTAGAACAATGTTTCCTAAATAATTTTATCTATTTTCTTCTGTTATTTGGACAATTTCATTTTCATGCTAGGTAAGTGGAAATCGTCTTTTCCTTTGTCTAGCAAAAAGTGAAGAAAAAAAAAATCGTTTTCCACATCCCTGATTTTAAATCAAAATATATTGATAATAATATATTTGCAGAAACCGTATTTGTTGGTTCTCATTAGAATTGTCTAATTGAGACATATCAAATGTGAGCATACAGCATATGGTTTAGATATTTCAAGGGTTTAGTGCAAGACTGTACTAAGTGTATATACATTGTATATTCACTTATTACAGTCTTGCACTGAACCCTGTATATACACTTAGTATAGTCTTGCACTGAACCCTCGATTTGGATTTTAATCAAAGCTACAGACAGAGGAAGTATTTTAGTTGGAATGATTAAAAAATATTTTCATAAATAATATCATGGATATTATTTAGAATAATCCTGTTGAAACAAGCAATTTCTCTTATTCCAACAAAATAGGAAAGTTTCAATTCAAGCATTTTCATACCAGGCTATAGCTGAAGAGACAGAGAAGAAGATTGACACGGCTCGTATGGGATACAAACCCATCGCCATACATTCCACGATTCTTTTCTTCTCCATCGCTGATCTCGCCAACATTGAGCCTATGTACCAGTACTCACTCATGTGGTTTATAAACCTGTTTGGATTGTCCATTGATAATGCTGAGAAGTCGGAAGACTTGAAGAAACGTCTGGATAATCTGTACCACCACTTTACGTACTCGCTCTATTGTAACATTTGTAGATCTCTGTTTGAGAAAGATAAGGTAAGAATTTTTCTAAGATTGGAATTTGTTAATTTTCACAATATCTTTCAAAAAAAAGTATGTAATAGTGTTGTGTAACAAGAGGCATTATAAGCTTTATTGAAAATATTGATAAAGTCTTGTATAAAAAAATAGTGCCATATCATATAGAGAATATAAAATTGGTGTTAATGAAATACTGTATTCATTAAATTTTTCATCTAGAACCTGTAAAATCTCACATTTTTTTGTTTTTGTCTATGTATATATCATGTTCAATATTAGAATATTTTGTGATTTAATTTATTTCAGCTACTGTTCTCTTTCTTACTCTGTGTAAACATCCTCAAACACAACAAAGAAGTTTTAGAGGATGAGTGGAGATTCTTGTTGACTGGAGGTATTGGGTTAGATAACCCACACAGTAACCCCACCACCTGGCTACCCATCCAGTCCTGGGATGAGCTGTGTCGTCTAGATGATATGCCCGTATTTAAGGGTATTCGTACAAAGTTTGTGACATACAAGGATCAGTGGAAGGAGGTCTATGATAGTGTGGTAAGTTGTTAAAAGAGACAGCTTTGCTCTCTCTGCATTGATTTTAACCCTTGTCATGCTGAGCACGGAATATTCCTGCTTTGGCAGGAGGTATTGACAAAGATCAGCCTGCACAGTTTAGCCTTGTTACTTTAATATGAAGGTTTGAGCCCAAACTGCATAACAGCTGTGATTTGATGTCAAATCATAAGTTAAGTTCATCGTAAATAAGAAATCAATTTTGAATCAATTAGGTGTGAATTGTGAGATGTTTTATCTCCCATTGTACAAAGTTCTAAAGAGAATAGAAAGAAGAATTAAGATTCTTTCAAAGATTAAACTAAAGTTTTGACGTCAAATAACTCCATATAAATTTGATGTTAATTTTGATGTATATTTTCCCTTCAGGAGCCCCATCATACCAAGTTACCAGGAGAATGGGAAGAGAAGCTGGGATCCTTCCAGAGACTGTTATTGCTGCGCTGTCTGAGACCTGATAAGGTGATTTTCATTTTCCTTTTAAACTAAAATCTTTTTTCAATATTTTCAATAAGGTCACAGTGAGCCTTTGTTCAATTTTCGTGTCAAGACTCTAACTTCAGAGCCAGGCGACCTACAATCATGAAACTTCATACAAATGTTGCTTATGTCCAAAGGACGTGCCCTATCGTCTTGGGGTCACATAGGTTAAAAGTCAAGGTCATAGCCAATTTTTGTTAAATTTTTGTTTCCGAACTCTAACTCAAAAACCAAGCAACCTAGAATCGTGAAACTTTATGCAAATACTGCTTATGACTCGAGGAAGTGCCCTATTGTTTTTGGATTACATAGGTCAAAGGTCAAGGTAACAGTGAGCCTTTGTTCAATTTTCATTTCCGGACTCTAACTCAAGAACCAAGTCACCTATAATCATGAAACTTCATCCAAATGCTGAATATGACCTCAATATCTGTTACAAACACATCCTGCACTAATAGCACTTGCATTTTGACAAAGTGCTTGTGGGGGGTATAAGTCCGCTCTGCGACAGTTCTAGTTTATTTTGATTAAACCTTAGCTTTTTTTAATTGACAAACAATGACCAAAATCTCTTATAATTATTTTCTTTTGTATATGCCTACAAAAAAATAAAATAAATAGGTCTACAAGACAAAATCAGATACAGAAAATTCTGTATTCGATAGAGTTAAAATCGTGTTCCATAACATCTTCTGAATAGAAAAGGCGATGGAAAATACTTGTAGGAATACAAACTCTGTATCAATTTTTTCATTATTATTTTATGAATAATATAGGTTCATATTATATGGAATACTATGTTAAAATTATGACAAAACATCTTAAATTTGTTTCTCCCTGCCTTCTTGAGATTTGGTCCGGTGAATTATATGCAATATTTTGTGTCACCTTCATAACTGAATTTTCCTATCAATTAACCAGGTTGTAGCAGCTATTCAAGAATTCGTGACAGAGAAGATTGGCAAGAAGTACATTGAACCACCTCCGTTTGATCTGCCCAAAACATTCGGTGACAGTAACTGCTGCTCTCCTCTCATCTTTGTCCTCTCACCTGGAGCTGATCCCATGTCTGCCTTACTCAAGTTTGCTGATGATATGGTAAGTTATTGAGTGGTGGTATATTGCTTTGCACTTGTCAGTTAGTCTGTCTTTCCATCAGTTGGTCTGTCTATCCATCCCTAGACCTTTTTTTGTCCAGAGCATATCTCAAAAAGTATGCAAGCTAGAACCATGAAACTTCACAGGTGGATAGATCTTATTTAGGAAAAGTGGAGTGCACAAGAATCATTATACTCTACTCATTATATTATTTGAGTTATTGCCCTTTGTTAAATATGCCATTGACCTCTAATGGAGGCATAAATGTTTTGCAAGCATCTCTTGTTGTTAACTTTCCTGTAGCTTTTTTTCTTCTGTACACAAAAAGTTGGAAGATAGAATACAATTAATTCAGCCTGCACAGGTGTGCAGTCTGACCTTAGCCTACACTGCCTACTTTCTAATGAATCATTACCAGAAATCTTGTCACAGGCTGTCTTTTAAGTTGAAATTAGAGATTTGTTTAAAACAAAATTTAAATTACTGTTGGATAAGGGTTTAGCCACTCTTTGTAAGACAGTAACTGTTGCTCCCAACTCATCTTTATACTGTCACCTGGAGC
This sequence comes from Fragum whitleyi, assembly GCA_948146395.1. NCBI lineage: Eukaryota > Metazoa > Mollusca > Bivalvia > Cardiida > Cardiidae > Fragum > Fragum whitleyi. The sequence goes on from OX411558.1 coordinate 35,576,869, forward strand.
TGATCCCATGTCTGCTTTACTCAAGTTTGCTGATGATATGGCAGGTGCTCATACTGTTAGGTCTATGTTGTGGCTCTACTCAAAACAGAAGAGGTACCATTCCTCCACCATCCTCAGAATTTGATAACCCTCTATAGAAAAGTTTACAAATCATTCAGTTGGAGAAAGTATTGAAATGTAATTGTTGGACATGAAGTAATTGCTCTCCTGTGTACTCAATGCTGTTTGATAACATGGCTGTCTTGTCAAAGTTTTCTAAGGGCTTAAGACTTGTAAAAATCCAAAGAAATTTACAAAGTTTTTGGTGTGTGTGTGAAAAGATGATTTTATTTTTAAGTTGTAATGCAAACTTTCAACAATGAGTTTTGAATTTGAGAGAAAAGGTTAGATATGCTGTACTGAGAGAGAAAAGAAAAATGCTATGTTATATTATTTTGATTCTTACTTTTTCAGGGATTTGGAGGGGCCAAATTTGACTCCCTATCACTGGGTCAAGGTCAAGGTCCTATTGCCCTAAAGATGATAGATAGAGGTATAAAAGAAGGAACCTGGGTGATGTTACAGAACTGTCATTTAGCCACATCTTGGATGCCTACACTGGAGAAGATTTGTGAGGTAAGATTTTGACCTTTTTCTTTCATTGAATAAAGCTTGCATTTTGAATTATTATGTGTTTTATTTTTGTATCTGATAATCTTTCTTATACAACTTGAACAACAAAGAATTCCTTTTTTGTTAAATTTTACATTTTTTATCCTGAAAAGAAGGAAATATATACTATTCATGTTCAAATGAATAAGTAAAAGATTTTAATGATTTATTTATTATCCAGTATTTTCAGTTTGAGCCCTTGTGTGTCCAACAATTACATGTGTGTGTGATGGAGAGAGTTTCAGCATTCTGGGCAGCAATACAGTGCATAAAAAAAACTCTCTGATTGTGAACAAAGACTAAGAGTCAATAGCTTCATATTGTGCACATACTAAAGACTGAACTAAGTCTAAGCATTACTCTGTTATGAAATTATTGTAAGTCACACACAGGATTATTTAGTCAATCAGTCTATAAGACTGTCAAGCATTTTAATTCATGATATTGAATAAATGAGCTCATTGTCTTTTCCATTATAATTTTTTAGATTTAGTCTGGCTTGTTGGCCAAGATAGCATGCTCAACTAGTCAATGGAAGGCTGTAAGCTCAAACCCAAATGGAGACTGATAGGACACTTTGTAATTATTTCATTCTTATTTATAGGAGTTGAACCCAGAACAGACCCATCCCGAGTTTCGTCTCTGGCTCACCAGTTATCCTTCCAACACATTCCCCGTGTCCATCTTACAAAATGGTGTCAAGATGACCAATGAACCACCTAAAGGTCTCCGTTTTAACATCTTGAGATCATATCTATCAGATCCTGTGTCTGATCCTGACTTCTTCAATGCTGTGGAGAAAAACAAGGTGGGTCCAATTTTTTTGCTAACCTTTTGTTTGTGCTTTATTAACTTTTATTGCACTAAAAAAAACAGCTTATTGATTACATAGCGAGGTGTCTGCACAATACCATTGTAAGTTCCTATAAATATATAGGCACTTACAATAGTATTGCACCAAACCTTTGAATTATTTAAGCAAAAATATTGATAATTAACACGGATTTGTATTTTTTTGTCATTTGGAAACAAAGAGTGGCAAAAACAGCTCTAAATAATGCTGTAGCTACAACATTTTGACCAACCTTTGAAAGATTTTTTACTGCCATTCGATGATTTAGATATTTCTTAATTTACATACATGTATTTTATCAAATATACATAAGATCTAATAATTTGCATTCTTTGTGTTGACCTCAGTCATAGCCCTATCAGTAGTGTGTCACATTTGTAATCATGGCCCCCAGGTTTGATTTCTAATAGGGGTTTACATTCTTTCTGGCATATGTCTCATGACAGTGGGTTAAAAATTAAAAAAACTTTGTCTTTCTGACTATTTGTCTCTCACAAATGGGTCGATAGTCTCATCTATGTGGGATAGCAGCTGGAGGCTAGGAAAGGATGTAATGGAAGTACTGGTGTGAGAAATACAAAGAATCCATTGATAGGTGCTCTAGCCTCTCTGATATAACTGAAAGATTGTTGAAAGCGGTGTAAAACTCCATTTAAACAATCCAACAAACAAAAAAACTTTTTTGAATGAACAGTTGGAGGCTCAGAAAAGATGATGTGGCAGGCAATGAGAGAAATTTAAGGAAATCATAGTTAGGTACTTAATATGCTGGAATAAGTGGTGTGTAAAATCCCAATCAAACTAATAAAGCATTATTTTTCTGATAAAAAATCTGGTGTTAAATACATAAGAAGCAATGAAATTACTTTTGTATATACAGTAATGCCTTCATAGAAACAAAATTTCATGCCAAAATCATGGAATTTTCGGCATTTGGTTGAAATAAAAACAAAGAATTCTTCAACTAACAAATGCTAACATATTAAAAACTTGTTATCTACTTACAAATACTTATCCTCTTGACAAAACTAACATTGTATAAATTTAGCCTGTGCAAGAAATTTCCCCTTAAAAAATACAAAATATAAATCAAAAGACCAGGGTCAATGAAAAACTATTTTATTTGCCTTTATAAAGGCACTTACAATAGTTTTGCGCTGACTCGTCAAATGTCATGTCAAGGGGTCAGCATAACACTTTTGTAAGTGCCTAATAATATATAGGCTCTTACAATAGTATTACAGAGACTCCTTGATGTGTGGGATCCATAGTAAACATTGATCAGCCATGATAACAACTCTGACTGTGCGCCTGAGCCAAGTCTTTACTATACTTATCATAATTTTTGGAATCATGCACAAAAACAAATTGCATTTTCTATTCCATTTAACTTTCACCAAGCTTACCTATCTATTTCATTTTGTTCTCAGCCTGAAAACTTAGTAAGTAACATACTTAGGCATGTTTGTATCAAATATAGTAATATATATATGTAACTAGAAATATTACCAGTTAAAATGTAGATGATATTTGCTCCAGAACTTATATTCAAACTGTATACTAGAAACTACTAAGAAATGTTAGTGAATAAAGATTAGACTGGACATATTCTGTTGTCAAAGACAAGTGTTTCAATAAACATATCTAAATAAAGGCACTGATTCCAAGATTGTTTTATTTGTGTTACAAAACAAACTAAGCCATGTATGAAGAAGCCAATATCAACCCAGTAGACCGAGTTACATAACAAAAGTTTAGTGGTTAAGTCAACCTTACCACTAAATTTTTGTTTTTTGTTATGCAACTAGACCTTATAGTTTAAGGTTCTGAAAGAGATATCGAATTCATGAAATAAACTACTTTTGTTCCAAACTTTGTCTTCAAATAAGAGCTACCCCCGTTCAATATTAAAATGTTTGTTATATGTTTGACAAGTGGTACCCTGTTTTGCACTTGGATGGCCATTTTTGCATCCTGAACACAGGTCTGGAGTGAATATAGAACCGGCTTATTGATACGTTATAAGAGTTTTGACTGGTTAAGAATGATTTTAGAAGTGGATCTCTACCTACAAAAGCATGCTTTAAGGAATTTGCTGTAAAATGCATGACTGATTGCTTTGCAGTTTTGTATGCCTATTATCCACTAAGAAGTAGTAGTAGACTATGAGCCAGTATACACCCCCCCTCCCCCCCCAGGGGGAATTTTCGGGACTATGTTTTTTTGAAAGCCCAATGTCTAACGAGTATATTCTGAAAGTCTGCAACTTGGCTGTTGGGGCTTTTAGGAGTTATGAGGTCAAAGGTCAACAAGTGCACTTTTTCTATGACAGAATAAATGAGCTGGATTTGAAATGGTGTATTCAACTATCTTTTCATGAAATTGAGCAGGAAATGGTTCTAGATGAATCACTAAATATTTTTCTGCTAGGAAATTTCATTTTAGGGTAATTTAATGATAATTTTTATGAAATCAAAGTACTGAAAGTACTGAAATCGGTTCATATATAAGAGATTAAACCATAGACAATAGGCCATTTCAGACCACAGGAGGATTTTTTCGTTATATTTTCCCATCAACTTAAACAATAATTTGCCTGAAAGTAATTTGTATCATTTGTCATTTGATTTCTATTGTATTTGTTGGTTTTAAAGCTTAAGTCAGCCAGTACATTTAAATGAATATCATATATTTAAGTAGATAAATTGAAAGGAAAACTTATTTTTTTAAGTTTCTGCGAATAAAATGCATTTTGAGGCAACTTTAACAACTCAAAATTATTGAAAGTATCAACTGTGGCACCTTTGAGAGTAAACTGCATCTTCATAGATTTAATCAAAGAACTGAAATGACTGTATATCTTTGCTTATATACATGTTCAAACATAGGGAATACCCTTTTTCATTCTTAAAAGTGGAACATCCCTTTTGCTTTCTTTTATATCTTGTGTTCCTTGTAAAAGTTCATGTTGTTGTCAGATTGTGTCCACTGTAGTTGTGCTTTATATTAGTTTAGGTATAGATATAAAAGCATTATAGATTTACCTGTATGCATAATGAAAGTATAGATAAAATGGTACAAAAGCTAGATTTTGTGTTTTTTTTTTTTTTTTTTTTTTTTGTTTGCATAGGCACTTAATCACAGTTTCTTATAATTAAAAGAGTTACTCACTGTCATTTAAATTTTGAAGGGTTTAAGCTTTAAAGCACATAACTATTACTTTTTTATAGATCAAAGTACTGAAAGCACTGAATGTCAAAGATAAAAAAGAGACCAAATTTTTATCTCTCAAGAGTCAATTCCATTTTCTTTAGTCTAACAACAGTTATCACAATTGTGTGAGTCTAGAAGGGAGACATGGGGCCATGGGCTTTCTTGAATGTAAAATGGAATTCTTTCTAACCAACTCTTCGCCCATTAAGTGAACTTGATAAGTTACAATATTCAAACCTTAATGGAAAAAGTTATGTTTCCAATGGATATTTACATTGTTACATTTTCCAAACTTGTTTCTGATGTACTGAATGCTATTTTTCTTCAAAATTTGTTTTTGTAAAAACATTTCATCAGAAAATTCGTATTTTGTTTCTGTGTCTTAAGGCATATAGCCAATATTTTTGGAAGATGACCACCCTTTCCGGCAGATAAAAAGCAAGGGGCCTGGTAGGTCCAGTAAATTGCATAGCTAGACTGAATATCAGTATTCAAATTTAAGTTTATATGAATCCTTTTGTGAAACTTTTTCATGAAAATTATCATATATATAGAAGCTGATCAAAATGATAACAACATCAGCTATAAATTAATACTATTGATACTTATTACAGAGCTCACAAACATTTTTTTTAAAAAGTTACATGTTTATCTTAAAATGTATGTGCAGAAATCATTTTTTATCAATGGCTCTTTGAAGATTTTGTAGTTTACAATCCTTTTAATATGCTTTGTGTGTAGACATAAGCACTGTTAGCATAAAGTATTTTTTTTTTTTTGCTTACATTGCACACTAATCACCCAAATTTACTCTTCAATGTAACAAAGATATGTTTATTTAATTTCTGAAATAAATTATCTTGTAAGATGAGCATAAACATTTTCAGTTTGGGAAGTGTGAAAGAGATATATATTTGAGGCTTTTTGTTCATTCAAAAATTCTATAGCAAAATCTAAAACTCCAAATATAAATTTTGTGGCCTCCCCACACTCTCTTCTTGCCAGATTTTGAATGCAAAATACTGTAAAAAAGTCTATTAAAATACGATAAAGCTCTCTTCCAGGATGTCCACCATGGCTTGAATTTAACATGAGTGTTTGTTTTCTCTGTTTTTTACCAATTTTGATAATATCATTAATGTATATATAAATATGGATCATACTGAGTGCAAATTAGTAATCATTGAAATTTTGATGAAATTCTCTAAGGTTATGTTGCAATACTGTTGATATTTTGAAACTGATGAAACGAAATACTTGATAAAATAGAATTCTTGCTTTTTTACCTGCTTGACTCATTGCTCTCACACAAGTTTTTTTTTTCATTTGTAAAATTTTTAACTTAAATTTCATTTCATTTGTAATTCTAATGCAATTTTGATGATGTTGCAGGCTTAAGACAAAACATGAAGTTTTATGGAAACAAATAGAAGCTTTGGAAAAGAGATGTTTACAGAAACTCAAGATTTATCTTTTCTCTAAGACGAAGGAAAATTCATTGACCATATTCCAATATCATTTTACAAACCACTGTTATAAAAGAGTATGAGATGATCATCAGTTTGAATTAGTATTAAGCTATGTCAACTGGTATCGTTATAAGGTTATAATGTTAACAGATTGAATGGTTTACTATTAAGCACCCATTTCTATATCAATTTAAATATGATGCCCATTTTGTGTATGAAAACCAGTCATAAAATGCTAATTGTATTATGTCAATCCTCTTTGATCTGTTTCACTAATTGATGTATGATATTTTCATAGTGGAAAAAAATTCCTTGGTAGAAGACTTTTTTGCCAGATTTCAAAGCTTCCGGTATATTGCTTTGTAAAAAATGAATCTAACAAATGTACACAAATCAGTTCAAATCTGAATAACTTTTTAACTAGATTTAATCATGATGTTCAGAATATTGAACAAACAAGAGAACTGACATTACTGACAAAGGGATGAGATATGTAATTAGGGTATTTTATATAAGGAAATAAAAGTAAATTGAAAAAGAAATTCAAGATTATAATATGCAAATCATGTTTCAGTACTTTCAGTGCTTTGAATTTCAACAAATAAGCCTGTTATCTTCAAAAATGTCTTGAAACTTTTATGAATTTGAATCACCTGTTCATTGAATTGAATCATGACATTCAGAATATTGTACAAACCAAATAACAAATATTACTGGCAAAAGAGTGAGACACTACTTAACAAATGTAGTGAATTTGTCACAATAGCTCCCCTTTACCAGATTTTTTTTATCAATTATGGAGAAAAGCTAAGGTAAGCAAAACTAAAAAATTCACATATGATAGTTTCAAATCATTCAATTGTATAACAATTGTAAGTAAATTTGAATGGACTGGAAAATAAATTCCAGTTTATATTGTGTTAAAACCTTTATAATAAAAAAGTCATATTTTGGTACTTTCAGTGCTTTAATTAGCTAAAATTAACTAATATGTTTGCAGTTGGCTTGAACCTTTTTTGTAACTGTGTATTTTATTGAATGATTACATGCTGACCATGATCATTCCAAATTATAAGCATCTAATGACAATAAGTTTTACTTATATTTTAGTATAGTTATGACACTGGCATACTCAGGCCATTATAGTAATCACAAATTGGGCACATCTAAGCAAGCAATGTTAAAAAACTTTGTTCATATGCTTAAAGGTATCCTCCAGCATGTCCAGACTAATATAATTATTGGAAAAGGAAGCAGAAAAACTTTTTAAATCATGTAAAATCTATATAAGCAAAAACGTCGGTTTTCAGTAGTTTCAGTGCTTTGATTTGCTAAGAATAAACCTGATATGTGCTCAAATGCCTTGAAACTTTTCTTTTTTATTTACCTTTAAGAAATATGTAATTCAAAATATAATTAACATCAAATAAAAACATATATTGACAATTGGTGAAATATGAATAATAGTATAGTTATAGCTTTGGCTTGATCATGCCATGGCTTAAATCAGATTTTGAACAAAATTCAAAAAGGAAATGTCTAATAAACTTTGCTTGTAGGCTTTAAGGTATCCTCTAGCATACTTAGAATAAAAGAAAATGTTATTAAAGACAGAAAAATCTTTTTAAATCTTGTTAAAATCTTCATTAGCAAAGAAAATTGTTGATTTTCGGTACTTTCAGTGCTTTGATTTGCCCAAAGCCTCTCTGAAAATCTCACAAATGTGTTTAATCTTTGTAATAATGTTTTGGGTATTGAATTATTTTGAAAAAGGTCCAAAGAAATTATCAATTCATCAAAATAAATATAAATTTCTGACTAAAGGTTAAGATTTAAATTAGTGTGCACTGGGTGACCTTTGACCTCAATAATTCCTAAAAGCCCCAACCGCCAACTTGCAGACTTTCAGAATATACTCAGTAGACATTGGGCTTTCAAAAAAACATAGTCCCGAAAATTCCCCCTGAGGGGGGAGGAATCACCCTACTGGCCCATAGCCTATAGTTTGTGAAAACAAAATGTTTGTGAAGTGTGAAGAATTTCCTTTTCATGAATTATGGGCTTAGTCCATTACCATTATAGATGCCTTTATTCATATAATAATGTTTTTGTCTATAACAGTGGTAACTGCCTATAGATATATATTAAAATACATCTCCTTTTCCCTGATCCATCAATAAGCATTTAGAAGTGTTGTATTAAAACTTAGAAAAAAACATACCATTAGGCATCCTGGTAGTCTGGGGCCCGTTTTACTAAACTTCTTACGATCATTTTTTGCGTAAGTCAAAAATAAAAGTTTCTTCTAGATTAATAACTAAATATGGATTTCTGCCATTCATCATCTTATTGGAATCGTCTTCTAAAGACGATTCCGATGAGATGTTGCAAGGTAGAATCTACTAATGAATGAAAACCCATGGTATGATTTGGGATTTTGACTTACGATCAGTTTGTTCGTAAGAAGTTTAGTAAAACGGGCCCCAGATTGTTACTGTTCTTTCTTTAAATCTTAATGTATTTGACCTGTTCTCTGTGAAAGCCTGCCTACATGACAAGAAAATTTAGAACATACATATGCAGGTTTTCCTGGAGAGCTGATCATATGACCTGTCATTCAAAAAAGAACCATCTGGGAACTCTGTTATATAAAGATTTGGAAAAGACAATTGGCCTAGTGAAGGGAAGATATAAAAAAGAAAAGGTTACAAAGGAAAGGTCATTCTAGATTTAAGAAAATCTGAAGAATGCTAAGAGCTTCAAACCTTTTCAGTCTGAGCAGAGCGTCTAGATTTACCAGGGTCAATATTTTTTCCACTTCCCAGATTGTCCTTTTGAGCTCAGCTGTCTTTGGAGATAACCTGTGGTATTACTATAGCCTTGAAGTCGTCGTCATTGTGCAAAAACTTTGACATTTTGTCATATCTCTGGTTCCTCTGAAGGCATTCATTTGAAATTTTGGCACACACTATCAAAAGAAGAATCTATACTATCAAGGGGAATAACTCTAGAAGCATTTTTTGTGCATTATACCTTTTTTTTCGACTTAGAGCTTTAATCCACTATCCAGTACCTAACAGCAGAGCGTAGCACCCGAGCCTAGGTGACGGGTCTTTAATGTACACCACAAGGGGTCAGCATAATACTATTGTAAGTGCCTATAAATATATAGGCACTTACAATAGTATTGCGCCAATCTGTCAATCATTAGATGGATTTAGTGCTAGGAATTTATTTATCATTAATGAAATTTACATTATTTTTATCTCAAGAACTATTATTTGTAATTGTATGATCTAATATTGGTATAATTTGTCATGGAAAAGTCACAACTACATTTTTTTATTCTTACAGTGTGGCCACATTTGCAATACAATTATTCAACATGGCCTCATAGTAAGATGCTTCCAATCTGGAAGTCGTGGGTTCGATCCCCGGTGGCGGTAAATATCCTTTCTGACGTTTGTCTCTCACCAATGGGTAGATAATAGTAAACCTATGTGAGATAGCAGTCGGAGGCTAGGAAAGGATGTAATGGTAGTACAGGTGAAAGAAATACCAGGAATCCATTGTTAGGTGCTCCGGACGCCGCGATTTAACTGCAAAATTGTTGAGAGCGGTGTAAAACCCATTCAAATAAACAAATCATAGTAAGATGCAGTTGCTACATTTCCGTATATCATATCTTGAAAAAGACATTTGCCAAAATATTGAATTCGAGTGTATTATTAAAGATATTTTATCAATTCTTACAGGCAGCAGTAAGTCCAATCTGTTACATTTTGTTTTTTTCTCTTCGATTTTTATGTTATTTAACTTTTCAGTGGTACATTCTACTCTATAAAGTTGATAAGTTACAAGTTTTAGTTAGAATTACAGAAACAATTTGTGAATTTTGTTAAAACTTATTTATCATACATTTGGAAAGTTCTTTTTAATGAATTATCCCTGGACATCTTTTTAGGCATATTAAGATTAAATCTTTTAGAATTTGGAAGAGCTGTTTGTTTATCAATTAATCAAAGTTGTGGGGTCTTTATGTGTGGTATTATTTCAGTATCATGCTGATTTAAAGAGTTTTGTCAGCATTTTATATCAATATGTATAAAGCAGTTAAAGAATTTTTTATTTTCCAAAGCAACTTAATCAAGTGTGGTGAGTTTTCATAATATTATGTGATTTTATGGAAGAGACAATAGAATTAAGCTGAGATTCAGATTTTTTTTTAATTTACTGTTTCTTTGAACTCATTAAATGACTGTTCACTGCAGAATGGATGAAACAAAAGGAGATTGTTTTTAGATTATCAATTTTATAGCTTATCATTTAATCCTTGTCATTCCAAAAAAAACCCTCACAGAATTGCATAAAAATCTAAGACCTATTAGCACTTGTAATTTATGTTAGCAGGTATGTATTCACAATAGCATGTTGTTAAGAATGAATTTGTCACAGAATGCATGTGAATATTTCAAGCTTACAAAAATATTGCTCTGCCTTAACCTGTTTTAATGACAATAGTAGAAGTTTGCGGAAATTCACCCTTCTTGAATCAAGAATTAGTTTAGTGTGTTGTTGTTGGGTTTTTTTCACAAACTTGTTTACTTAATGATACTGACCACAAGAACATTACAACTATGTGAAATTTATGATGGCAAAAATGAATTGAAAAATATACATATGAACCATCACACAAAAAGGACCATCTCGGAACTCTGTAAAATAAATACTTGAAAAAGAGATTTGCACCAGCATAGGTCAATCAGAGATCGTATTTCAAAAATTCTTTCACAGGAAGGTAGATTGATCATTTTAGGTTCGGAAAATAAGAAAAGTGCAAAAAGTTCTGACCTTAGTCAGTCTGCGCAATCCGGGCAGTGTGACTGGGATTGACACTTTGCACACTACCCAGGTGAACCATTTTGTGTGACGGGTCACATATATATACTTATAAGCCTAAAAGAAAAATAACCACCAGAATGCTCCTCTTTTCTTGAGCTTTTTTGTATTGATCAAAAACTTTCACAAAATTAGATGTTCACAATGTTCATGTAAAAAAAGGGTGAGAAAGATAATGATCTAAATTCCAACTTAATCCTTTTTTCAGAAGAAAAAGTCAGCAAAAGTTATGACCAACAAAAACCGGGTACTTTTTGTATTGTGAAAATAGTGGTTGCATATACATGTATCAAACAATGTTGTATTCATATATCATATATGATGTAATGTTTGATATTGTACAGTGCTGCATCTAAACAAAAGATTGATTTGAATGTCATAATTAGGCTTACTTAATATCATGTAAACTTGTTTCGTTATTATACCCCCCACCTACGAAGTAGAGGGGGGTATATTGGTTTCACCATGTCTGTCTGTCTGTCCATCCGTCCGTCCGTCCATCCATCCGTCCGTCCATCCGTCCGTCCGTCCGTCCGTCCGTCCGTCCGTAGACCTTTTCGTTTCCGGACTCTAACTCAAGAACCAAATGACCTACAATCATGAAACTTTATACAAATGTTCCTTATGACCCAAGGAAGTGCCCTATTGTTTTTGGGTCATGTAGGTCAAAGGTCAAGGTCACAGTCAGCCTTAGTTCAATTTTCGTTTCCGGACTCTAACTCAAGAACCAAATGACCTACAATCATGAAACTTTATACAAATGTTCCTTATGACCCAAGGAAGTGCCCTATTGTTTTTGGGTCATGTAGGTCAAAGGTCAAGGTCACAGTCAGCCTTAGTTCAATTTTCGTTTCCGGACTCTAACTCAAGAACCAAATGACCTACAATCATGAAACTTTATACAAATGCTCCTTATGACCCAAGGAAGTGCCCTATTGTTTTTGGGTCATGTAGGTCAAAGGTCATGGTCACAGTCAGCCTTACTTCAATTTTCGTTTCCGGACTCTAACTCAAGAACCAAGTGGCCTACAATCATGAAACTTTATACAAATGTTCCTAATGACCCAAGGAAGTGCCCTATTGTTTTTGGGTCATGTAGGGCAAAGGTCAAGGTCACAGAAAATTTTTGTTCAATTTTTGTTTCCTGACCATAACTTGAGAACCAAGTGAAACTTTATGCAAATGTTGCTTATGATCCAAGGAAGTGCCCTATTGTTTTTAGGTCATATAGGTCAAAGGTCAAGGTCACAGTCAATATTTGTTCATATTTCATTTCTGGACTCTTAACTCAAAAACCGAGTGACCTAGAATCATAAAACTTTATGCAAATGCTACATATGACCTGAATATTAGTTTCAAACACATCCTGCACTAATAGCACTTGCATTCCGACAAAGCGCTTGTGGGGGGTATTAGTCCGCTCTGCGACAGTTCTAGTTATTGAACTATTTTTTACTTTAACTTTTGACTGTTTTGGGAGAAACCCATGGTATAGCTATAGTCTTGGCGTTGTCATCATTGTTAATGTTTGTTGATGATTGACATTTTATGATAACTGGTTCTACAGAAGGCATTCACTGGAGACTTGGCACACATGTTCACCATCAAAAGAGCAACCTATACTATCAAGGGGGATAACTTAAGATGCATTTTGTGCAAATTATGCCCCTTTTTGACTTAGATTTTTGTACACCATCCAACATATGAGCCTAGGCACCCAAAAACGGTGTTCTTGTTAATGCTTTTAGGTTAACATCAGAAATTAATTGGTAGACACATTGATAGTAAAGTAGGTAAAGGCAGACGGAATTTACCTTTAAGCATAATAATTTCTTTAACTTAACAAAAAATTGAAGAAGAAAAAAACTTCTTTTTTTTATTAATAATTTATATTGAGGGATATTATGTGTTTTAGCTTTACTTTTTCTTAGTAAATATAGGTAGAAATATAATTACATGTATTTTAATGATAATTCTTTATCTTTCAGCATGCATGGAGAAAGCTGTTGTTTGGTCTGTGTTTCTTCCATGGTATTGTACAAGAGAGGAGAAAGTTTGGACCTCTCGGCTGGAACATTCCCTACGAGTTCAACGAGACAGACTTACGTATCAGTGTCAGACAGCTTCAGATGTTCTTAAATGACTATGATGTAAGTTGTTTAATCATGTTAAAATTTATTCAACTTAAAAAAAAAGGGAGAGGAAAAAAACACTCTAAATTATTAAAGCTATTGTGTGAGATTTAAGCTAGAGTTTATTAAAAAAAAAAAAAAAAAAAAAAAAAAATTGAAACAAGTTCAAATACACTGAAATAAAAAAGCTTTTTCTGATCACCTATTTGTCTCTCCACCTGTGGTTCCATCTTTATGGGTCAGCCCAAGAATATTGTTTGTGTCTTTGTATTTATTTGCACTCACAATCGTTTTGCACTGACCCCTCAATCTGTCCAATGATTAATGATTTTCTCCACAGTATTTGGATCAAATTGGATGAAACCTCATGTGTAAACTCTCATGATATTGTCTCCGAAAAAAGCAAAATTAATTTAAAATGAATTAAAAATAATTGGTCTATGGTTTTCCAAAAATGAAAGTACAACAGGTTTTTGCTCTGTTGGTCAATAATTGTCATCGTAATTTATAAATGTGATAAACCATGATATTTTTCCTTCAAAGTTTAACTTTTTTCTCTAGGATGTCCAATTTGACGCTATTCGATATCTGACTGGTGAGTGTAATTATGGTGGTCGTGTAACAGATGATCGTGATAGAAGAACGCTACACAGTATCCTCAACAAGTTCTACTGTCCGTCCACCATTGAGGATGACAAATATTACTTCGATGAGACAGGACTCTATTTCGCTCCCCCTGATGGAGAGGTTTGTATAATAATTTTCAATTCTCGTGAAAAAAGGCCTTTAATTTGATGGATACAAAGGGCCGTATACAACTCTTATAGAGCTAGAAAAAGTAATCGAAGAAAAACTTGAAAACCGTTCCATATCATTAAAAGATATGATCTTATAACTACCAGCAAGAAAACAGCACTAAGCTTATCAAAATAGAGGTTATTGAACTAGTGGTCTTCATGATTTCTGAATTTAGCATGGCAAGGTGTTACAAATTTCAGTTGAAAAATTTCAAATGTATTTCTGGAAAAAAAGTAAACCTGTAAATAAATTCACTCTTATTGTAAGACAACAAAAGGCGGATAGAGTGATTACGCAATTCTTTCTCTATTCTACAGTACGACTCCTACATTGAATACATCAAGAATCTACCCCACAATGCCAAGCCAGGTATATTTGGTATGCACGACAACGCTGATATCACCAAGGACCAAGCTGAAACCAGGATTCTCTTTGAGAATATTCTACTCACTCAGGTATGTACAAGGTTTCTAATGCAACAAAATTAATAGAATGATGATAATTAGGGGTCAGATCATAAATATTGTAAGTGCCTATTGTTAAATAGGCACTTACAATTGTTTTGATCTTACCCCCTCAGAACAAACTCGGTAAAATATGAGTCTTTGCTGATGATTAATAAATGTAGCTTAAAGTTTCAAAGCCATTACAAAAGATTTTAGATACACACTTTTTATATTTTTTGTAGTCTCATTAATAATTGCTTAAAAAATGCATACATTATAAGGTTTGAACTATTTAGTTATTAAAATGTAATATTTGCTGTTTTTAAACATTATTTTTTTATTTGTTAAAATATATTAAATTAACAAGCTTGTTTTGTCTTGGAAAATTTACTAACATTTTTTTTCTTTTTATGCATAGTAACTATGATATTCTGTTTGGAGCCTTCAAGCCTTTGAAAGACAATCCTGATTTTTTACGTCCTCAAAGAAATGAATAGGAAAAGTAATTATGAAAAAAAGAGACATTTCTCCTTTTGTCACTATGTTTTATACAATAAAATTGTAATTGTTCTCTGCAGCTCCTTTCAATTTTGACTAGCTTAAAGTTTTGATATCTGGTTACTGGTTGATTATTTTTCTTATCATGTTAAGAGCAATCATTATGACTAATTCTCATACATATTTGATTGTATATAGTCCCAGGGCGAGGTTAGTTGATTGCATATAAATGTTGTCCAAATGTTATGATATTGGTAATACAAGTTACAGTTCCTTGAGTTCAAGTTGAGTTTGGATGAAGCATGTTCAAATTGATTTATATAGTTTTGTTCAAATGTTCTGATACCCATGATATTTTGTGATATAAAAGTAAATGTGTAGAATTATTTGCTTGAATTCAAATTCTGCCTGCAATACCAGTTTCAAAGGTTAAGGCATTTCAAGTACTCTAAATACCCAGGAACGCGAATTTTTTACACACATAGCAGTCCTGACTAGGGTTTAGGATGAAAACATTTGTAAACTTTTCAAAATAGTATCTTGCTTTGCCCCGGGTTCGATTCCCGATAGCAGCACTCATCCATTCCGACTATTTGTCTTCCACCAATGGGTTGACAATTGTAGACATATGTGGGTTAGTACCTGGAGGCTAGGAAAGGATGTAATGGTAGTACTAGTGTAATATATTCCAGGATTCCATTGTTAGGTGCTCCAGCCACCATGATATAACTGAAAGTGTTTGGAAAGCAGTGCAAGACTCTTTCAAACCAACAAAATCCTGCTTTGCATGTTGAAGGACAAGCAAAGCAAGTTCAACTTGGAAACTTTTCTCAAATGTTTTCATCCTGAACGCTGCTTTTTCCACTTCACTGTAAAGTTTAAGAAAAAAAAATGTGAAAGTGAAAGAAATAAATAGTCACAGGAAAGTTCTTCATATTACTTGGATTACTGCACTAAAACTCAGAAAAAAAAAGAACTTGAAAATTGTTGTCTGCAACTTCTTCAAAATTGGGTCAGTCTAGATTTTTGTTATCTGTTAATTGTTTGTATTCCCATGTTGAAAATTGTTGGGTTTTGTCTTACTCTATGCGGAATAAATTATTTATGTCAACTTGATTTCATACCTTGAACAATAAAATACCATTTGCTTGCTTGTGTTCAAACATCATGAAAACATAGCTCAGTGTTGTTAATGAATACACAATGTCATTGCTGATAGATTGCACTCTAGTAAGAAAAATTACCAATGTGACAAAATAATGCTTGTATTGATGGTTGAAGATAAATTTCACTTAATTGGTTGTTATAAATTGTAAAAGTAAAAACTAAAAGTTAAATTTACAAAAACATGGACATAATTAACATATTTTATGAAGTCAGTAACATGTATAAATTTTGAGTTTTAGCGACTAATCAAGCAACCAGTAAAAAAGCCAGCTCCTTTTAGCTGAGAAATTTTGAAAATTAAATGAAAAATGAGATGTGAAAATTTATTACACATACTTGGTCCAAGGTTTTTTTTTTGTAATTTAATGTCAAGTGAATAAGAAACGTCTTGAAATTATAGGCAATTTAACATGTTTATGATATTGTTGGCTTGTTATATAATATTGTATGATATATATTCATCACTAATGCAGTTCTGTATTTTTATTTTCTACCCAATATTCACCTGTACGGTTTTTGTGACATGTGTGTTTGTATCTGGTTTGTGTACATGCTACCATTCCACCTGACAGAAACGGGTAAGCTCGTAATTAAACGGGCATGTCTTATAATCGTATATTCCATCCCCTGTCTATAAACATATTAGCTTGGTACTTGGTGTATATTCTGTTTGATTCAAACTTTTCACCTTGATTCATTTCAATTCCATCTTTCTGTTGGCTTCAAGTTCTTATCACATTTTATTCCTTACAAAAAAACAAAGTTTGTATAGAAAAAAAATTATGACAAGTGTCATTACACAACCGAAAGGTTGTAAATACAGCTTTATTCAAGCTGTATTATGACAGTTTGGTCACAACACGACACAAGTACAATATAAACATGCAAAAATAGAAAATGTACCAATAGGCCTTTTAAAGGTGCATCACATTCTCATGGTTACAACATCAAGGTGAAAAGTCTGTCTTCTATATATGTACTTAAATTATATCTACTTTAATAGTTTCATCAATTTCTATGTATCTTAATTAGTAAATGTAGCTGTCTCTTTTACTCAAACTATTTCTTAAATGCTTCTTTAGGAAATGCTGGTTTTTGACTACTCTATATTTTATTTCCCCTGTAATCTTTGCATGGTACGTTTTCAAAAATTTATTGCCTTCTCATTCCTACAAGGCCATATTTTCTCAGTGTATCTTTATGAATTATCTCTAGCAGATAATGTTATTAGCTATATATTCTTTATTCCTTTATGCATTTTAATCTGTTATATTTTATTGTCTCTCAATACAAGTATTGGGGTGTTGTTATTTTAATATAAATATTCATCCTTAATTTGATAGTTCAATGCTTATTTTAACTTAACTTTTAATCTTCAAAATGTGATAAACATGAGAATTTTATGCATTAAATCTTAGAATTTCATGTAAATTTTCCTTTTATCTAATTTTCTCCTTAAATAGGAAAGCTATCAACTCAAATAGTTGTATTCATAGCATTAGGCCACCCATACACAGTCAATATTTTTGCAATAAATTGACAATATCTAACCAATCTTTCATTTGCCCATACATGATCAAAATTTTGTCAATCTCTTGGATTGACAATATTAATTGGTCATGTCAGGACAAAATATAATTATATTGAAGATCATAAATTGATTTGATATTACTATCAATAATATTGACTGTGTATGGGGTATTATAGTCTTGAATTAGCTTTCTTCCCTTTTGAGCTACAGTCTGTTAACTTTTATATTCTGTAGAGTTTAGAATTCCAAATGGCTCAGATGGTATATAGATATATTGTCAATCAATGTTTCAAATATGTCAATTACATGTCAATTACACCTCACTTTTACATGATTATCAGTTCTCACCTATTTCAACTCTTTCACTTCAAAAGTCAAACAAAAAATTCACATATTCCTATCTTGTGACACATTTATGAGAAAAAGTGCACAAAAGATTGGTTGAAAACCTACATTCAATATTCAGTTTCAATTTGATTTGATATCTTTATATACATTTATAACCAATTTAGGTAACCTAGGGTCATTTATTGACTTGGCATTAGGTCTTATGGACCAATCCAAAAGTACTCTTGACAAGTTCTTCTTAAGAATTCTCTGAAATTGAAGGAATAGTTATAGTTCTGATATACTTGTTTTTGACAAATATTTCTTTGGGAAATCATCTTCATTTACCCCCCCTGACAGAAATACGGGTTCATGTTTAAAAAAAAAACACACCAAAGTTTAAGAATGAAAAGGACTAAATCTATACAGTCCTGTCCACAAGCCCCCGTGACGGTGATACGCTACCTTTCTAGAGTTCATTAAAGATAATCAAGTGGCTATAAAATCTAAACATGTTACATCATTTATCTAAGATATGATAATTAATACCAGGTCACTGATCTTCAGGTGGACAGATAAGAATACATTTCTATCTTAAAGATATGAAGGTTCCTATACCTTGACTCTAGCTAAATAATACATTTTGACTCTAGCTGGTTTTCATCAGACATTCAAAAAAATATCGACAGAATTAATTTCTGTCTTTTATAAATAGGGTACAGTTGCGGACTTTCAATGAAATAGGAATAAATTTACATTTTATGAAGGATTTTATTTACCTGAAAAAAGAATCTGTTCACAGTAACAATCAATACTTTGATTCTTTGTAGTACAAAATCAGCTCAATTTTGTAAGTGTTAAGTACTGTGCTTTAGAAAATATAGATAATTCTACCCTGATTCCATTAAACCTTGGAGCCAGCTAGTGGACTTTCACGGAAAATCAAATAATTTGCCTCAAAACAACTTAAATAATGTGTGTACATAGTCAAATACAAATTATTTTCTAAAGGTTTCATAAAAATCTGTCCACAATTGTTCAAGTTGTCCTTACATTTGATGAGGACTAAAAAGAAATACACACAGACAACCATCCAAGAAACAAGTCGTCCATCCAATACAATAATCCTTTAAGAGAAGAAATCATATTTGACATTTTGTTGTAAATGGTTAGTTTTGGTTGACTCAATTCATAGCACTTGTTTTGCTTGACTACAATTCCAGATAATAGTGTGTTAAGGTAATTCTAAGACAAACATTCCCATGAAGTTTGATTGAATTCTAACTAGTGAACACAGAGAAGATTTTCATTTTTCACCATGTTCACCAAGTCAATTTTTTGCTGAATTGACAGTATCAAGCAGCCATGTTTTGGCTAGCAAAGCTGTTTTACTGGTGTAAGTATTTTACATACAAAATGTTGGAACTGTTTCAAAGTTCAATTATATCCAGTGTAATCATAACAAGAGGACTTTTTGCCCTGGTCCGCTCACCTGAGTCAAAACACCTATGAATAACTTGCATTACTTTTGATTCAGATGATAAAGTTATTGAACTGTAACAAATTTTTGTGTAAAGGAAAATAATCTTATGGCCAGACTGATGACTCATGCCAAATTTAGAGCCTGTAAGGTTCAAACTTCATCATCAGAAGAAGGTTTAAAATTTCAAAATTGACCCGAAACACTACCCTCTCCCCCAGTACTCTTCACATTGTAGCCAAACATTCATGGTTATAACTATGTAAATAGGGTCTATGAACTGATCATCTGTGTCAAAAATAGAGGTTGTAGGGATTCTGGTTCATCAGAAGAAGAAGGTTATGGATTTAAAAAAAATAACAAAGTACTACCCCTTCCCCCCGGTGGCTCTGCACCTGGTGGCCCAACAGTTATGATTTTAGCTATAACTGATTATGGTCCATATGCTGACCATCCTTGCCATTTTTCAAGTTTTTAGGGCACATGGTTTATCAGAAGAAGAAGGTTAAAGATTTAAGAATTACTCTGAAAAGCTACCCATCCACCCCCTAGTGCTCCGCACCTGGTGGCCAAACAATCATAATTTTAGCTTTTTCAGATAGGGTCTATGAGCTGATCATTCATGTCAAATACAAAGACTGCAGGGATTCTGGTTCATCAGAAGAAGACCCCACCCCCACCCCGCCCCCAGTTGCCCAACAGTCACGATTTTAACTATTTTGATTAAGGTTTATAAGCTGATCATCCACGCCAATTTTCAAGTCTGTAGGGCTCCTAGTTCCAAAGAAGAAGAAGGTTAAAGAATACAAAATTTACCCTAAGTACTATCCCCTCCTCCCTGGTGCTCCGCACCTGGTGTCCCAACAGATATGATTTTAGCTATTTTTATTCACGTCTATGAACTAATCATCCACGCCAAATTTTAAGTCTGTAGGACACCTGGTTGAGAAGAAGAAGAATTTTTAAGATTTTCTTAAAATTTCACCTTTGGTTGCCATAGCAACCAGGGTTTTTCATGGACTTCAATTCTTTAAACTATTTTGGAAGAGGACCACCTAAGCAACATTTCTGTAAAATTTGGAGTTAATTGGTCGAGTAGTTAAGGAGGAGATGTAGTTTAAAGAAATTGTTGACGGAAGCCGGACGACGACCGACAGACGACGATCAACTGACGACGACCGACGTACGGAGGACGGGCGAAAGGTGATCACAATAGCTCACATGAGCACTTCATGCTCAGGTGAGCTAATAAAACTTAGTCAGTATGTTTCTTAGGCCACAAAGGTGAAAGCCTTGTGAAAGTGAGAAAATTCCCATGGAAAAAAATGAAAAAAGGATATGCTAATTTTGCTCACTGAACATTGACCAGAATACTTTTTTCATGTCATTAAATTATTTGAATTGGAAAGTGAGCACATTTGAACAGAAAAGACCGGAAATTCGAAGCGGAATTAGAATTTTATCTCTTCTGTCCGGAGTTCATTAGAGCTATAGCGATGGCCTGATTCCCGTCTATTTGTTCGTCTGTTTACAAGAAAAATGCCCGAGTATTAATGGATTTTCTTGAAATTTTCACTGTGTGATTGTATAGGTATAAGGAAGGGGCATATCCGTTGGTAAATACAGGAAAATAGGCCTTATGGCCTTTCTAAATAAACATCCTTGTTTACGCGATACAGTCCACAAGTATCATCATGCTTCCTTGAAAATCTCTCAGTAGCTTCACGAGTTAACGAGATCGGTTCAAACAGTGTGGAAAAAAGGCCTTGTGAAATTCACTCAAAATAATCTGCTCTAATCGATGAAGTACAGAAATATTATCACATTTCCTTGAAATATTCAAAGGAAATTGTAGAATCATAAAGAAGTTTCCTTTTGAAACAGAGCTCATCCTTTGGAAAACAAACTTGAAAATGGGGCCTTATGAAACTTCACTCAAGATATTCATTTTGATGAAATAAAGTCAACAAATAAAACTGGGTCTGATTAAAACATTCACAGGATGATTTTAGAAGGGTAATGAAGACTTCGATCGAAAATGGGTTGCTTCCCTTGGAACATCAGAAAACGGGCCTTATTACTTAAATGTACGATGTATTCGCTTATACAGTTATGTCGACAAATATCAGATTCTCTTGAAAATTGCATAAGCTGGTTTGGGGGTATTGCAAAAAGCTTTCTTATCAATTTTAGCTATGCGGTTTTCGGAGAAAACCTGGGGCATTGCTATAGCCTTGGCGTCGTCATTGACGGCGTCGTCGATGATGTTGTTGTCATCGTCGTCGTTGTGCGAAAACCTTGATATTTTGTGATATGTCTTGGTATACTGAAGGCATTCACTTGAAACTTGGCACTCATGTTCACCATCAAAAGAGCAACCTATACCATCATAACTCTAGATGCATTTTTTGCAAAGTATGCCCCTTTTTCAACTTAGATTTATTTTCCAGTATCCAGCACTCAACAGCCGAGCGTAGGCACCCGTAGGGGGTGCTCTTGTTTTTTTATATACATTAAAATGATTCATGGGGCTGTTTGATTCAGTTAAAAAGTATCACAACGATTTTTTCTGGAAAATGGGATTGATTAATCGGCAAACATAGAAAAGGGGCCTCAGAGCTTTTTTAATCAAAATATCCCAACTTTCTCAATGAAGTTTACAAATATTATTCGAATCTCTTAAAACTGTAACAGGGTGATTCAAGAAAGATTAACAGGTGAGCAATTTAGGACAATCATCATTATTATATGCACTAAAAAATTGAAAGGAATAAAATTGTATTATGAATTACGTATCTCTTGGGTGATATACCTCTGATAAAAAAGATAAATGCTTGTAAACCTAATTCCTGTCCTTGCTGTAGATAGCAACAAATCTGCTTTCAATTAGCACCTACTTGAAAAAGAAATCTTGCTGTGTTAATAGAGTCTCCACATTATCTCTTCTTGGCCCAAATTTGGGTCTACCTTGTGGGCTTGTGGACAGGACTGTATAGCGCTATTATTATCTCTCACTCAGCTCAAAACATATATATTCTTTAAGCTCACCAGTCACTTTGATCTCTTTCATCATGTTGTATTGAATTATTCTTTCATTTTTCAATCCTGATCTATCATTCTAGAAATATGTATATTGTTTGTTTGTTTTTAAAAAAAGTAAAGAAAAAGTAGTAATTGTCAATTCATATTTCATCTATAATACCATTTTGTATTTATTTAGCACAAGTAGATATTTTTTCTCCAGTTATCTTTTCAATCTGTTTTCTTCCTTTTTATTTCTTATTTCACATATTTTAAATGAGTCAAGAAATTAGTTGACAATCAAGAAGGTTCTCATTATAGCAATACAGACACAATATTACAAACATTTGACTATCTTTTAGTTTTTAACAATATTCTCTCATATTCAAAATTTTACAACACTTATACTGCAAACAAGGTTTTATTTGTGAGATTTTCCATGGTTGCACATAGAAAATCAAGACTATCTTTTATTTTTAGAAGGGTATTGAAATTAAGACTAGATTTTACACTCTTATAGTTAAAGATATGAACATTATTATGAAAGCTTATGCTGTTTTCAAATGAATCAATTGACATGAAACAGTTATAACTGCCTATAATTGTATAGGCAGTTACAACTGTTTTGTGCTGAGTCATTGAAATGAAGATATATTTTTGTGTCTGCTAGGAAAAAATGAAATGATTAAACAACAACTCACAAAAGTGAATTTCTGATCATCTAGGCAAGAGCATCATCTGGTGGGGCCAGATCTACTGACGACATCGTAGATGAAGTTGCAGCTGATATCGTATCCAAACTTCCACCCAACTTCGACACTGACGCTGCTTTACGTCGCTACCCGACCTCGTACAAACAGAGCATGAATACAGTATTGGTACAAGAGATGGTGAGATTTAATCGTCTGCTGGCTGTTATTAGAAGCAGCTTGATTAACATCAGGAAAGCTATTAAGGTAGGTTGAGCTAATGGAATATCTTTTAAATCAAGCCAGTTTTTAGCATGGCTGCCTGAGAGAAAAAATGATGTATTGCTATAGCCTAGTGTTCTCCTTTTGACTTCATGGTCCTTACTTTGCAAAATTAATAAAAATAACATATCGAGTTGTACTAAAAGATTTGGCTTGAAACTTGGAGTATATATTGAAAACCGCAACCTTTCCTATCCTCGGGATAATTATGAATGCATTATCCAGTACACAGGAGACCAGCGTAGGCAACCATAATTGTATAATCTTATTTCTCATTGGCAGGTCCGGACAGGGGGGGGGGGGGGGGGGGATTGAAGGAACATCCCCTGTAACCATATTTCTTCATTGTAGATTACAAATTCAAGCAAAATTTTGCAACACAAGAAAAAAGATCCCCTTTTTTGTATTGTTCAAATCACAGGAACCCAAAATTCCTCCATAAAAGATGTGCAAAATTTGAGCAATTAGTCCTATAGTTTCCCTATCTGTATACTTATAACTATAATTCTGTAGGCCTAAATTAAACCCCCTTTATAGAAACCTTGGCTCTGCCACTGTTTCTGCATTGGATTGCATTATGAACTCTTTTGGGCCCTGTGAAATGTATTGAGTTCAGGCTATCATTTATCTTGAAACACAAATGCATTTTTATACGCCTGAAGGGTCGTATTATGTTATGGCCTCGGTCGTCCGTCCGTCTGTCCGTCCGTTAGCAATTTTTTGTGTGCGCGACTCCTCCTTAACTATCAATGGGAATAAGCTGAAACTACATACAATTACTCCCTATGATGTCTAGTTGCGCATAAGACCTTTGAAATTCAAATCGATCCAGTCATTTCTGAGAAATCTTGAATTATCTGCCCTTGAATATAACAAAAATCACTGTTTTATGTGCGCAACTCCTCCTAAAGTATCAATGGGAATAAGCTGAAACTACACACAATTACTCCCTATGATGTCTAGTTGTGCATAAGACCTTTGAATTCAAATCGCTCCTGTCATTCCTGAGAAATCTTGAATTATCTGCCCTTGAATTTAATGAAAATCACTATTTTTTGTGTGCGCAACTCCTCCTTAACTATCAATGGGAATGAGCTGAAACCAGACACATTTACTTCCTATGATGTCTAGTTGTGCATAAGACCTTTGAAATTCAAATCGCTCCAGTCAATCCTGAGAAATCTTGAATTATCTGCCCTTGAATTAAACGAAAATCACTATATTTTGTGTGCAACTCCTCCTAAACTATTAATTGAAATGAGCTGAAACTAGACACAATTACTCTCTGATGTCTAGTTTTGCATAAAACTTTTCAATTCAAAATGCTCCAGTTATTCTAGAGTTATCTTGGATTATCTGCCCTTGAGTTGATGAAAAACAAAATTTCTTGTCAGCTCATTTTCTCCTACATTATGGATGGGAATGAAAGGAAACTTGCCATAATGACTCTGTAGGTTGTCTTTTTGTGCTTAGGACTAAATACATTTTCATATTTAAACGTTATGGCACCAGTTGTCTGTCTGTCTGTTTGCAATATTTTTAGCTATCATTCAAGCTCACGTTACTGACAAGCCAAGGTTACTGACAAGCCCCTTCGAACGTATATGCGCCGCTCTGCGAAGCTCTTGTTTTCAATTGATAGAACTTCAGTGATAGCACATGCATGAATCTTGTTCTTTCTCTATATTCCAGGGTTTGGTAGTGATGTCGGCTGACCTTGAAGAAGTGACCTTGAGTATCTTGAAGGGTAAGATACCTGGTATGTGGATGAAGAGATCCTATCCGTCACTCAAACCACTTGGCAGTTATGTGAATGACTTCTTGGCTAGGCTGACTTTCTTACAGGTATTATATACAAACTTTGTTCTTTGAAACCCCATTATAGAAATTATTGCCAATATTTCATGGCTCAGCACAAAAGATATGTTACTGCCTATATAATTATAGGCAGATACAACTATTTCATGTGAGTCAAAGATATTATGGCACAATTATCTATATTTAAAACCCACTTTGAACTATTTAATAAAGTTGTTTTGTTCAATTTGGTAAGATTGCAGCTGTCAATTAAAAAATCCATTAACCAGCAAAATAGTTCATTATACTTGAAAAGCACTGTTAATCTCCAGCAATTCATATCATTTTCATCTGACATATTTATATGTGGGTGACTTAAATGTCATAAATACAGCTTATTCAAGCTGTAGTTATGGTGTTTAGATCACCCACAAAGTAATTGGCTTCTTGTTTTTTGCCAACATCCATTTATGCAGACAAATTTTCTAATTCATGAGACAATCTGTGATGTTGAGGACCAAGGGGCGTGGCCAACATACATTAAAATATATTGGCAATAAACTGTTTTTTCCCTTTTACAGGACTGGTTTGACAATGGAGCCCCAAGTGTTTTCTGGATCTCTGGGTTCTATTTTACCCAGGCTTTCTTAACAGGCGCCCAACAGAATTTCGCCCGTAAATACACGATACCCATTGATCTGTTGACCTTCGACTACGAGGTTCTAGAGGATAAGGAATATGAGGAACCTCCAGAAGATGGTATGTCTTTGTTAAATCAAAGTTTTTTTAATGGATGTCTATTTTCAAACCGTTTCTACACCATAATACCCTTTTTGAATCCCCCTAAAGAGAAAAATATTAGAAAAACATTGTGAAAAATGTAGAAATTGCTTATAACAATGTTTTTACCTAAAAAGACAAAAAGAAATAAAATTTTATCAAGTTGAACTTGATGTTTGCAACTTCTCAAGTTTGATCAGTCATTAACTTTGTTGAACCCACTTGCTTTTTATGCCCTTCATCAAAAGATCTGGGGCATATTGTCTGTTGTCAATCTGTCTGTCTGCAAAACTTAACACAAAAACTTAAAATTGCCAATTACTTCAGAGCTATTCAAGAGACAATGCTCATATTTAGTATGATGATATATCTTGATGATCTACAGATGACAAAGTCATGAGACAAGGTCAAGGTCATATGTTGAGGTAAAAAATTTAAAATATTGCTGATTCTGGGACATTTGTGTTTCACAAAGACATATTGTTTCTCAAAGTGTCTTTATTTCCAGGAAATCAGATTTGTTAAGTTTTGCATTAACCTATGCTTGTATAAAAAATATGCAAATTAAGAGGGTTCAGCTCAAGACTGTACTAAGTGTCTATACATTGTATAGGAACTTAGTAAAGTCCTGCTCTGAACCATTATAACAATAATTATTATATTAGCAAAGATTACTTTAGAAAGGCTTTTACTATGGTTTTACAGTTGCCCCTAGATATTTTCTCTTTGTTCATTTTCATGTTTATCAGTTATGTTATTATTATTCAACTAGGTGTGTATGTGAAAGGTCTGTTCATAGAAGGGGCCAGATGGGACAGAAAGACAAAACTACTTGGAGAATCTCTACCCAAGATTCTGTTTGATGCTATGCCAGTGGTAGGTTTTTCATTTAAACTATTTAAAAATAGTTAGAATCTCAAAATTCCTATAGTGGAATCCTTGTAATTGCAACACTGATAAAAGCAATCCACTGTTTGATTGCGACTAATCTTGTGCACAAACAATAGAATTTAAGAACAAATAGTCCCTTTTATAGCAACTTCTAATTAATAGCACCAAAAATTATTGACAAATTAGAGTTGCAATAAAATGGATTTCAATTTACATGACAGTAACTCAATGGCTCAGCACAAAAAAAAATTAAACTGCCTATATATTAAAAGGCAGTACAATGGTTTTGTGCTGAGCCATCAACATGTCATCTGAATTTCAGAATGGCTTGGAATGAAGAGCTTTAATTACGCAGACTAAGATCTGACTGCAGGAGAATCTATGCTGTAAAAGAGACTACAGCTTGAATAAGCTGTAGTTACCACATTTTAGTTGCCCAACAAGATTGGTTGAAAATGACATCGCCTTCGATAATAAAACCGCATTACATTGATGGACAAAACCTAAAAAGTAGATCCTTGGTGGCCAACCTAAACAACATAACTTCAGCTTAGATAAGCTGTAGTTACAAAATTTAAGTTGCCTATCATTGATAATGTTTGACAAGAATGGTTGAAAATAACAGAGATCAACAGTGTTCTTTTAGTATAAATAAATTATTTGATAGGTCAATTTATCTTTCGATTTGCTGAAGGAATCTATAAATTCATTGATAACTATTACTTGTTTTACAGATATGGTGTAAACCGTGTAAGAAACAAGACCTTGTTGAGACCAACATGTACCATATACCCGTCTACAAGACGAGCGAGAGACGCGGAACTCTCTCAACAACCGGACATTCCACCAACTACGTCATCGGGATGCTCGTCCCGACGGACAAACCTGAAGACCATTGGGTACAGAGAGGCGTGGCCTTACTCTGCCAACTTGATAACTAAGACGGCAGAACTTTAATGGTCACTTTTATTATGCTCTCTTTGTCCTGTTTTATTTGGATATTAATTTTGGCTTTCATTTTGGGTTTATATTATATAAATTTATTTCATAGCAGTGTTTATTAATCATAGATATTTTCTAAATATTAATAGAAATTCTAAATTCCCCAGTTTTTAGTGCTAATACAAGAAATATGATATTTTGTAGAAATGAATATATCTAATATGCAGGGCACCCAATTGGTATTTGTGTTATGGTCCGATTGTAAATTTTGACCAATCATTTATGGTCATCTTTGTTGGTGGAGTGACCTAACTTTTGTGATCTGTTAACTGTGTGATTTGAAAATAAATTTTGCATTTACTGTGAATATCTGTTCTTGGAAAAGCTCAGTGAAAACAATTACCAAAATGTGAATATGACAAAATGATTGACTTAATTTTTTTTATGTATCTGTGTATATACAAGTTTTAGTATTTAAATCATCTTTTGCTGTGTTAATGCACTGATTGTTAGGTTATTTATTCGAAGTTTGAAATTGACATTCCGTCCAGAAAGATTTATACATAAATTGCAGTATTTATAAATTTCATATGTGTTTTTTCCTACTTCAAATTCAATAAATCAATCCAATACAGCCTGTCTTTTAGAAGGCAGTGGATTTCATTTGCTCGTTCACTGACGAAACTTTTTTACCCAGGTTTTGACAAAATTCCTGTAATGAATCTGTGATATTTTAGAAATAATGATTTCTTTGCATGTTAAAAAGTATAAGATACATCAAAAACTATAAGAAATGTCCGATTTTCTTCTCGTTTTTTATCAAGCAAATATGTACATAGTTTATAAAAAAATCTATGAATCTATTACGAGTATTATTTATTGTGATAAAATGTGCTGTACTGCTGTTACTGTGATAAACTGTGATATTTTTTGTATTGTTTTCAAGGACTTCCCAAATGTTTGAATGTTTTATCAAGTCCTTTGACAATACATTTAAACCTAAATTAGGTTTAAATGTATTGTAAAAGAACTTGAAAAAAAAGTAATGTATTATCAAGGATTTGACAAGACAAGTAAAGTATTTCCAAGGACTTGACAAAACAATTAATGAATTATCAAAAATTTGACAACACAAGTAATGTATTATCAAAAATTTGACAAGATAAGTAATGTTTTATCAAGGACTTAACTGAAGAAGTAATGAATTATCCAATTCCAGACTTTACAAAAAAGTAACATATTGTCAAGGGACTTGACAACACAAGTAATGTATTACATCAGGACTTGATAACACTAGTATTTCAAATATTTAGATAACAATTCACTGGTTGTGATACTGCTGCAGTTTTTACACTGGGTATCTAAATTCCCCTTATTTTGTTGTAATATGTTTCATTTATTAAAATTTCGGTAAAAAACGTTCTCTGTGTTCTTGTCTAAGCACACATCACCCATTATTAGTGATGTGTGTTTAATGATTTCTATGAAACTGAATGGTCTTAATTTTGTCTGAATGATCTACATAATTACATTGAATTTAAATAATCTGCCTTGTATCTTAATTGTGGATGAATGATCTACCTTGGATCTGAATAATCTTCATCGTATATGAGTGATCTTTTTTGTCCCTGAATAATCTCCCTTGCATGTGAGATATCTTTGTTGCCTCTGCATAATCTATCTTTTATCTGATCAATTTTCCTTGTATCTGAAAGATTCTCACTGTAGCTAAATAATCTATCTTGTGTCAGATTGATCATTCTTTAATCTGAATGATCTTTCTTTTGTGTGTCTGTTTGATCTGATTTGCCCTTGATTGATCTTCCTTGAATCCAATTGACCTATCTTTTGTCTGTCTAATTGGTCTACTTTGCCTCTGAATGATCTTCGGTGTATCTGAATGATCTGTGTGTAAGATTAAACTACCTTGCATCTGAATTATTTAAGTTGTATCTGAATGATCTTTGAACCCAATTGATCTATGTTGTTTTTGAATGATTTATCTTCTGTCTGATTGATCAAATGATCTATCTTTTGTATGTTTGGTCTATTTTTCATCTGAATGATATTGCTTGCATCTGAATGATTTTTATGCTTCTAAACGTATAATCTTTTGTCTGATTGATCTACTGTGTCCCTGAATGATCTATAGTTTGTCTGATTGACCAACTTTGCCTCAGAATGGTCTTTGTTGCATCTGGATTATCTGTATTTTATCTGAATGATCTTCCTTGAATATAGAATATATATATATAATACATACTTATTGTATTATATGAAAAAAAATATCTAACGCGGTTGGGAGAATTGATCATTGTCGAGGCTCTGCCGAGACAATTATCAATTCTCACAACCGAATTTGATATTTTTTTCATACAATACACTAAGTACGTATTATATTTATCTTATTTGTCTTATTTTTGTCGGTGTTTCTAACTGAAATGTAAGTTTCTAAAAATAACCGCATTATATCATTGTTCTAAAAATAACTATGTGATATCCTAAAAAATATCATACGGGATGTTATCACACGGATATTTGTATAGTTATAAGATACATAGAAAATTAGTTATTTGCAAAAAGCGTTGACCCTGGTCAGCCTGCGCAGATGGCACAGCCTTCATGTGTTTGGTAAAAAGATCCTCTGACTAGATATAGCCAATCAACAGTTACTCTGATTAAAAGCCAAAGTAATCTATTCCTTGTTTAAGGAAGTGGACCCTAAATAGTTCCGCAACATTACAGAACTCATAATCTTTCACAGTGTTGACCTAGGTTTCTCAATGAAATCAGTAGGAAACCTGAGTTAACTCTGATAAAGTTCTTTGCTTCCTAAATGTTGCTTATACTATTATGGTCCACTCCCTAAAATAGGGTTCAACATCTCTGTATTCACTATTACAGTAATATCACAAGAGCTGGTGCACATTCCCATGACTTCTTTTTTTCTCGAACCATTACAACCAGAACATTTCATCTAAGCAAACAGCTGCCCATAAGGCATAACTACTAATCATTCATCCATTGGCAGGACACATGTCATTATGACTTTTATCAAATATAGAATGAAAGATTGCTAAGCTGCGGAGCAGACTCAAGACCCTAGGATTGAAAGCCTGGCATGCAGTGCCAAATGGTAAGAAATATTATGCACAGGCTCATATAGGAAATATCGATGGCTCAGCTCGATACGATTGTAACTGCCTATATGTTAATAGGCAGTTACAGCTGTTTTGCACTGAGCCATTGATATAGGATCTGTCAATAGATTTTATTGGAGACAAGCTGATCTTAACCAAGTCTAGAATAGAGTAGTAACATTTCTATTCAAGACGAGGTTTGTCTCTGTTTGTTTCAAATAAAATTGAGTTACAGATTCTTTTTCTCGCATTTACAACATTTTGTATGTTAATACCAATTTTTGAAACGCGCTGATGACAGAATTACCGCAAAAAATATGTGCATGACAACATCTTAATGTATTGATATTATTAGAATGTGATTTTAAACATTGGAAAGACACGAATATCTCTGATAGCTGTTGGTTATAGAAGACAAGATGGACTTTGTGAGAAATTTGACATCCTAAATACTAGTCTAAACAATTCATGAGATATAACCGCCTCATGACTTAGTACTCAACTGTAATGAGTAGAGCTGGGACAAGCAGGATTTTTGTACTCAGGTACCAGAGATCTCATTACCTGTGGGTACTCGAGTACTCAATGCTTACTGTCCATATATTTCATTTATCAACTAAATACAAAGATGGATCTAGAATTTCTTTTAAGGCGGTTTGAACTTGCAAATTCAGACATGGTTTTAAGGGATGTAGGTGATGCAAGTCTGTAAGTGCCAGGACTCTCGAAACTTTATAAGGACCACTGGAAAGCAACTTCAGAATAGAATTGAAGAATGTTTAAACAGTCTTTAATTCTTTTATGAATTTGATCATTAAAGATAAATAGTCATTATACAACAGTTGGGTAACAAGTTATGATTCAGAACCTGAGAAGGAACGTTACCCTAACAGATACCCGGGTACTCGTCCCAGCTCTAGTAACAATACAATCCACTCAGATATAGAAAACCTATAGTTTTGACAATTTAAGGTCTAGGACATAAAAGAAGTCAATAATTGTCATTATCTCACCGCTGCCACTCATTGTATCAAACTGAGCACATAGACAGACGTGATCCATACAGAGAAAAGAATCCTCAACCCATAATTGGTCAACTCTGTCTATATAGACTATATTTAGCCATTTAACTAAGGGCAGGTCTCTCTCATTTGCATATCCAATGCAACTTACCTCCCTTTAAACCGTTACAATATTGTGATTTTAAAAGCTTAATAACAAGGTCAGTTTGTTTGAATGGGGTTTAATGCCAAATTCAATATTCAGTTATTTCAGTCGGCTAGAGCACCTAATGATGAATTTCTGGTATTTCTCTCACCAGTACTCATTACATCCTTCCATAGCCTCAAGCTGCTACCCCACATAGGCCTACAGTATTCAATCCATTAGTTTCGAAACAAATAGTCAGAAAAGATGAGTGCTACCGCCCAAGGAAGTGCCCTACTGTTTTGGGGTCACTTAGGTCAAAAGTCAAGGTCACAGTAAATTTTTGTTTAACCTTTTTGTTTCCAGACTCTTACTTAAGGACCAAGTGACCTAGAATCATGACCTGAGGAAGTGCCCTATTGTTTTCAGGGCCAAAGTAAAGGTTAATCTTTATTCAATTTTGTATCCCAATATTTGTTACAAACACATCCTGCACTAATAGCACTTATATTTGGACAAAGCTGGTGGGGGAATTAGTCTGCTTTGCAACAGCTCTACTAAAGCCTCTGATTAAAATTGACTCTAATGGATCTCAAAAACATCATATGTAATCAATTGTTTACTTGATTTAGTGATATTGCTGATGGTAAAGGGAATTTTTAAATGGTCCCTAAATAAAAGTGGTTGTTAAAAAAAAAAGGACAGTCAAGCAATATCAACTGTTATCATCTTTACTTTGTAAAATGCCTTTGAATATAAAGACCTTGTGATGGGAAACAATAAATGAGAGAAGGTCCAACCTAGGAGATAAAAACTTTATTATGTACAAATCCAACATAACTTGAATAATAATATTAATAATAGTTATTCAATATAGGTAAAGAAAGGCACGGGACGTTATTAACATCCCGTAAAAAATCATTCAAAAACTTTGACTGGAACACAAGGAATGAACAGGGTGCTTAAAACAACTTTTTTCTAGCAATTTAAGTTCGTAAAAATCAATAATTTTTCTGAGCAAATTTCCCAAATCATCAGAATGGCTTTTTGAATACCAATCTGTCTTGTGTTTAGAGCACCAAAAAGCTCGGGAAATTATAACAAAGGGTTCCTTGCTTTGCAATGTGCACTTCTTTCCTGTTTACATTTGATAAGCTTATAGATTATCCCAATTTCTCAATTTCCCGCCTTTTTCATTGCAGATTTAACTATAAATTCAAATGAATTAATCAATGCTCCTATATTCAGAAATTAAACTAGCTATATTTTTGGAGTTGTTTTAAATACCACAATCCACCTTAAGTATTCCAGCCAATCACAGTGAAGTATTACATGCATGTGACTTACACATTATCCAATCAGATGAAAGATTACAAACATCTAATGCTGGAGATAAGTAGAAAAACAAGGTGTGTGTGAGTAAAAAAGTTTATATGTTGTTTAAACATTGATTATTTTGATCCATCACAATAAAAGGACCATCTAGAACAAACATTCAAAAAAAGAGATTGGTCCCTGCATGTCAACTGGGGATTGTGTTTCAATATTTCTTCAGGTTATTTAATTTGGTTGATTCCATCAATTTTTGTGCATTCTGATTGGCTGAAAAATTAATTTCATTCCTCAATGAAAATAATTTTGAATTGTCTGCTATTTTGAAAGGTTCCCAAAAAGGTACTACCAAAAGAAATCTCTCTTTTGGAGATATGAAGAGAGTATTTGTTAGTTTCATGGAGGTATGAAACTAAAAACCTAATCACACTCCAGTATGAATCCACTTCGTGAATTTATACAGTGTGATAAGGTTTTTAGTTTTATACCTCAATAAAATCAGCAAACACTCTCTTCATCACTTGAATAAAATGATCATTCGAGATTCTGAAAATCATCCAGGTGCTCAAAGTTTCAACCCTTATCAGACTGTGTAGTCCATGATGGGTCAACACTTTACCAACTATCCAGAGGGTCCCTTTTAACCTGATGGATCACAAAAATATAATGTTTGAGCCTGTGCGTAATATTTCCAACAATTTGAAATGAGCGCAATGCAAAGACTCTAGCCGGTCTGTGCATTTGCACAGTCTGACCAGAGTCTTCACTATGCAATATGTAGATTGATAACGTATCTTTAGACAGTACGGCAATCCTTTATTTAAACGTAGTAACTGTGTGTGCTGCCAAATGTTTGTACCTCACGCATATGGCATGTTATTGGAAATGGCACACACAGGCTCATATAAATTTATTGTCACAAGGAAATAACAAACAGTTTTATGAGAAGGACAACAAAATAATTTCATAGACCATAACCTTCTCTGTAGACAGAATGAAATTGTTTTCAAAGCATTTAAGAAATGGTCACCAAATTTGTTTGCATACCCAAGTGCAATTTTGGGTCCCATTTTCTTAGGGAGGTGGACTCGTAATAGTTCTGCAATATTTCTGAAGTAATGAACTTTGACAGTGTCAACCGAGGTTTCCTAATGATTTCATTAGGAAACCTTGGTTCACATTGTTAAAGATAGAGTTCAGAAATGTTGTGGAACTATCACAGGTCCACTGCCTTAACAATCACAAAGTTTTTGCATCCTAATTGCAGAGTTAGGCAACAGCTGAAACATTTTCAACACAAAAAACTTATGAGAAGCCCATTCTACAAGCCATGTTGGTAAATCTTTTAACCCTTGTGCTGATTTGAATTAATTCTGCTTAAAACTGCCTAAAAATCAGAACACTGGAAGTACTTTAAAAATGCTGGTCAATATTACTTTTCAAAATTAAATTTATTGATAAATCTGTTTTGTTTTTTTTTGATAGTGGAAAAGTAGGTGGAGTGGACTATGACCTCCCTGCACCTCAAGGATTCAGTGTAAGAATGTACTAAGTGTATATACATTGTATATACACTAAGTACAGTCATGCTCTGAACCCTCGAGTCAATTGTGTTGGCTGATCTTTTTATGTGCGCCACAAAGGTTACAATTTTGAACAATTCAAGCTACATTCAATCATTTAAATTGCACAAAGATAATGCGAAAAGGGATAATTTTATGCAAAAAGGGATAATTTTAAGTGACTTGGCGCATGATAAATGGCAATTTGAAAAAGGGATTAGGTCCATCAGACCATCTGTCTACATATTACTTTTCAGGAATAATTTTATCCTTCAGTAAGGTAATTGTAATAAAAAGAAAACATGCTTACGCAAAGATTTTCAAACTTAGTCAGGCTGCGTTTTTGGTGGATGAAATAATATGGTTTATTTTCATATTTGTTATGAGCCACATAATTATGTGCAATTTGGTTAATTAAAGAAAAAGATAAGTGGAACATGAAAATGGTGCTCTTTTGACTGCACAAGGAATATTTGCTTAAGGTAGTGGACCCATAATAGTTCCACAACATTTCCGAACTCATGATCTTTCACAATTTTGACTGAGGTTTCCTAATGAAAATCATTAGGAAACCTCTGTTTACATTTATAAAGTTCATTGCTTCCGAAATGTTGCAGAACTGTTTCGGGTCCACTACCTTAAAAGATTGGATCATAACAGCAATAATATTGATTATAATATTGAATCAATCTGTGATATTGCCAATACCTCTTGCTAGTGTTTGAAAATGAGTCTTCGGCTCAGTTTGACTAGTCTAAAATGCTGTGGTCTCATAAGGAATTGAAAGATATAATGAATCAAATGTTATAAGGTGCAGGTATTCCAGTCTAGGGAAAGATAGTATCAGGTAGATAGTCTATGTGAAAAGGGAGACAAGTTAAACAACAAGAGCTGTTGTAGGACACTAGCTAGACTGTTCCTTGTGCTTGATGGTAACAGCAAATCAATATCGGCATTAGAAATTCAATTAAAGGAGAGTCAAGAGAAAAGAATCATTGTCTAGAGGCTGATATTATGGTCACAGAAGCATGTGCAAAGTTTCCAAGTAATGGCTTAGAGATATAACTGAAATACAACATTTGCTCGTAAAAACTTAACCAAGAATTTCTAAGTCCGAAAAGGGTTAAAATTCCACAATCAATATCAGAGTAATGAATCTTTTTCTGTTGGCTAATATTATGGTCATTGAAGCATGTGAAAAGTTTCTTAGCAATAGCTTTAGTAGAAACAGAAATATTACAGATGTACATCATGTACACAACTGCACATAAAAACTTAACCAAGCTTTCTAAGTCCCAAAAGGGTTTAAATTCTACTAAATTCAATATCATAGTATTGAATCTTTGTCTAGAGGCTGATATTATAGTCACAGAAGCATATGCAAAGTTTCAAAGCAACAGCTTTAGTAAGAACAGAGATTTTGAAACTTGCACGTAAAAACTTAATCAAAGCATTACACCGACACCCGGGTGACCGGAATAGACCACCTATTCTACGAATAGTCAAGCTTAAAATCATACTAATTTTGAAAATTTGAATGATATTCAATTCATTTGTAGTTCCTAAGGTGGACTGCACACAGAACAAGCAGTCCCATATGGATAAGGTGTTACTATTTTGCATTATTCATTGCTGTTTCTTTGTTATTTTGACTATTTCTCAAAAAGAGAAGCAGGACCTTGGAATTCCATTGCCAAAGTGTTGCAACCCCAGAATCTCGAATCCAACACAAACCCTTATTTTTGTATCCTTTTTACTGCGCCCATAAATGATTACAGCAGAATCCTGTTAATAACAATTCCAGTTTGTAAAACTTTTTTTTTGCTTAAAATCAGAAATGTCATTGAAAAGGAGCTAGAAGTTTGCATTTGTCTTTAAAATCTGCCATGCATTCATGAGAAAATGTTTCAAAATGTTTACAAATTATACCCCACTTTGCATGTATTTTGCATGCAAAGTGTGGTATAATTTGCAAACATTTTGCAACACTTTGTCATCCTGAATGCAGGGCTGTTGTTTGTTCACAGAGTCAGTTGCAATTAAGCAGTGAGTTTCAATTAAAAGGATTCAATTTTGACATTATCATCAATTATTTGTTCTAAAATGATTATTCATTCACAATAGGCTATAATTGCGTACATGTCTAAAACTTAACCAAGACCTATTCTGTACATGAACATTTCCATACAATATAAGATGTCATCCTTGACCAGCAAGGGGTAAACAAACAAAATATACAAACAAGGTTTTAATATATAGGTAGTGGTAGATACAAGATGATGGGGCGGCAATTCCTAGCCTAAACATTAAACAGTGGAAATCCAGAGGGGGTTGTTTATTTTATCTTTGTATAGGAATTGAAAAAAATTGGGCAAAAATAGAGAAACAAACCCCCCACTTCAATGGCGAGACCATACTAAGTGTATATACTGTGTATATACACTTGTGTATATACACTTAGTACAGTCTTGCGCTTAACCTCTATATGCAAGTTAGTACCTCCATAAACATTGGATAACTGAATATTTTATAACAGTAAATTTTAATCCTCCATTGGTAAGATCCAACCCCCGTTACAAAAATCATCAACCATTGTTATTTATAAGTGAAAATAAAGGTTTTGTTGTTAACTCATTGAAATATAAATTGACCGGAATGGAGAAACAAAGGATTGTTATATTTCTGTAATGCAAAAATGAGACAAAATGTGAAAATTTTAGGACAAATCATCTTTATGTGCTCCATTGAATGTGATCGCTATGCAACATTCATGATGATGTCACTTTTGGGCTCAGTTAAAATAATGTAAGATAGGGCGAAATGAATGAAAGCAGGGTATAAGTTTTTGATAATTTCACTGGTAAGGGGATGAGTTTATCAAATTATATTCTACCAAAAATTCATGTTAATCCATCTCTATAATCCACCAAAACCATTAAAGAAACAATATTACTGATCTGGAATGGGTGTAATAAAAAGTTGATCAATGTATTGATTTGATATTACTGATTGTGAACAGGACACTCATCTCAATTAATACTATGATCAATGATTCTAAACAGGGGTTAGGGAATCAGTTTTCCCTCATCTACCCATGGTATAAATTAACAAGATTTCTGTAACAAATTACCCATATTCACAAATTAATCACAGAAAGTATCAAAGACTGGCCATAGTAAAACTACTTACAGGCATAAAAGGTATCAATTGTTGGACTTTAGCTTGAAAAGTTTCAATTTTCCAAAACATTAGACTGGCAAACTGTTTTCAATTTATACTGCCCCTTGTACGCAAGTGCACATGTAAAGTGGGGAATAATTTGCAAACAGTTTGCACTGTTATGTCATCCTGAAGCAGGCAATTTTTCTTACAATCCTTGAAAAGCGTATTTGTGAAAATCTTGTGGTAATTTAAGAACTTTGTCTTAACTCATGACATGTCATGTACTGGTACATTCCTTTTTAAATTTAGGCAGAAACTTCAATCTGATTATAAAGGAACAGAAAATAGCAGGTCTTCATTCTGTTAACAGTTTATTCAGTAAACAATGCTAGCTGTAAACATCGAAAAGATAGTGTAGACAAAGATCAGACTGCACATATGTGCAGGCTGATCTTTGTCTATATCTCCTGCCAAAACAGGATGACTTTAGGGTTAACAAGACTTGGCTTAAGTAAAGTGTTTCTTTAAAAAATCTGACAAACAAGCTATATGTTTCTTTCAAGACTCAGCTTATTCATTACTACCGTATAATATTGCACTCAATTCAAGGAATTAGGGGCAATACTGGCATAAGTACCTACATTCATATTGGCACTTGCAACAGAATTGATCTAAGCCCTCGTTAGATAAAGAATTTTGTGTAAGAAAAGTTACATACAAATCAATCATTTTCACACAACATTCAATCCAATGAAAAAATGTCTATATAGCATTTTACAAAATAACAAAATTAAAATGAAATAAAAAACTTAAAAGTTACAAAAATGGCCATATAACAATCATACACACAGGTTTTTTTCTTGAGTGATTAAATTGAAGTAGAATAGAAAACAACAACAATGCTCAAAACCCTTGACCCACAGGAAACTCTTTAGCTCAATTACTTTGTGAACTTCATTGTTGAATGCAGTCAATCATTTAAGCAGAATATTTATCTGTTCAAAGTTGTTTTACTAAATTTTTTATTAAGTCAGGTTTATATAGGTTAGCCATTTTCAGAATTTATGTAAATTCATTCAGTAATTATCAAATCATTTCAAAGAGTCAAAATTTGGAATACATTTATGATTTTTGTGAAGCTTCAAATATTTCAATCCTGTAAAATTGATTACTTAATATTTCAAAACCAAAAAGAAGATTCAAGAAAACCCATAAGATCACAGAGAAAATAAGGAGAATGAATCAACTATGAGGTCAAGGATAAAAGCCCTATAGAAAGTGAAGCTTGTGATATAAAAACGTCATCCAAAACCCCGTCACGCAAAAGGGACCATCTGGGAACTCTCAAAGATAAATATTTGAAAAGGAGATTGGGTCCAGCATAGATCAACCAGAAGTCCCATTTCAAAATTTCTTTTACAGGAAGGTAGATTGATCATTCTAGATTCAAAATTAAGCAAAGTGCGAAAAGGTTCGACCCAAGTTAGTATGCACAATCTGCGCAGTCTGACTAGGATCAAAACTTTACGCACTACTCAGATGGTCCATTTTCGCGTGACGGGTCACAAATGATCAAGTCTTAAGAAGCTTTAACATACTGACAATAATATTTAATCAATATATTGATAGATATTCAATATCAAAAGGTTTCTTTTCATTTCATCTCAAGTAAATTCGCTCTTAGAAAGAAACCAATCAAGACTCTGTCATAGAGATTAAAGAAGAAATGGCTTCGACCAGTCTGTTATTTTTAGCAATTTCCATGCAATCTACTTTTTGATGCCCATTTCAAAGAAGTTTCGGCAAACATTGTGGAAAATGTAAAAATTGCTTGTTCAAAGCAATTTCTTCATTATCCACCATGTTTTTATTCCCCTGAGACAGAAATTCTTTTTTTTAAATTTTGCCAACCAAAATTGTGTTAAAATTTGGACCAGTCTGTATTTTTGGTTTGGTAAAGGATTGAGGCTAATTTGTACTGATGTTTCTACTTAAATTGTAACCTAAGTCCCAATCCCACAAGATGAGAAGCTACCAAAATATTGCAGTTAAATGCGTTACCACTCTTGTGTGACTGGGACATTTATAACATTACAATGTGAGCATGGTAGGAACTAGCAACATATGCTGTTGTCCTTGAATAAGTATTAAAAGAGCATTTTTAAATAGTTGTCTACATTATGTTTTAACGTAATCTAAATCTTCCTTGTAGACTGGAACACTTCAAGTTAGACTGGAACCAACCACTCCAACAATTTATCACTGTTGAAAAATTTCATCTTTTTTCAAGCATCTAGGACTCTCCAAGCAAAGAATTCACTTCTAAATTCAGAAAGATCAGAGAGAGATCTCTTGTTCAGTATTTAATCAACCCTTCCCATCTCTTGCAATGAAGACAGTCCAAACTGGAAGAGGTTGAAGACCATAATGAAAGTGAGTGCTTTATAACAATCAAAAAATCTCATGAAATAGATATTATTGTGGTAAAAGAAAAAATTGCTTGTAATGTTTCAAGCAATTTCTCCTTTTTCCACAATATTTTCTCAAGAGGAAAATCACTGTTACACTTAATCCTAGGATAAATCAGTAAATGGTGGAAAAGAGATCGGTTGAATAAAAAGTTAAGCAATAATAATTCACCATCCATAAAATCTCATAATTATCCACTTTTCCTATGAAAGACAGATTAAAAACACTTGTCAAGGACTATTTTTTGCAAAATTGTCTTACGAAGAAATTCCTTTTGTAAACTTTTCATGTGGTTTTATTCTCTAAACACACAACTTAAGACCTTAAGGGTGGAGAGCACTAATCTAGAAATTGCCATAGAAACTAGATATCAATCGTTCCTTCTCTTGGCATACTCCGACCGCTCCTAGGAGAACTAAAATGTCTATCATGACCACTGCCTGAACTCGGATAATTCCTTCTTGACGAGTCTCTATCTCGTTCACTATGTCGCGCATGATCATATTCCACATTATGTTCATAGTCATGTGACCTCTGAGGGTCACGTAAACGTTCATGCGCACTACCATGCGGACCATGGTGACTTTGAGTGCGCTCGTGTCTGTCACGAAATTCACTGTGACCGCGACGAGGGAGCGAGGGTGAATCACGTTCTGGTTCTAAACTATGTGAACGGGTTGCTGTCATATGAGGGTTTGGGGTGAGGTGAGGCCCTCGAGTCGGGGAATGGAGGTCTCGGTGTGGGGATTGGGGGTGAATGGGCTCGGGATGAGTGGCACGCCAATATGCTTCCAAAAACTCCGCTAAATGCTCGCAAGCGTCCTCCAGTTGATTTTCGTCTAAAATCACATCAAACATTTCCTGGAATTCAAGAAAGACATATCAATACTAAAATCAAAACTTCTCTTTGATGGCCCTATTTATCTATTTCTTGCTTGCCTACTAGCTGGAATTCAAGGGCCTTTTTTTACTTAACATCTTACTATCATTTTTGCGTACATCAAATACTTAAAGTTGCGTCTACAGTAGTAACTAAATATGGAATTCTAACCCTCATTGGAATCGTCTTCCAAAGAATCTAACAATGTTTGAAAACAGCAGATACAATTTGTGAATTTGATTTACAATAAATTTTTTTTCTTAAGATTTAGTAAAACAAGTCCCAGCTCTTCCTTCTAGATGCAAAACTAGAAAGCCATGAATGGCTTGAGTCGCTCCACAGGCTTGAAATTCTTGTAAAAGCAAATAAATGTTTTGACTAGATTTTTAGATATTTGGGGTTCTACTGATGTTGAAAATGATTTTCAAAGTTCCAACTATATAACAGAAACAGAAATGACCTCTGCTATTAAAAGACATATTTTTCAACAATTCAAAATAATTTTTGGCTGCATGATAATGGGTCACCCAAAGATCACACCAAAAATGTTTGATTGATATCCATCACTTACATTCTGAGAAAATGTTTTTCATTGTTTCCACTATTTAACATACTGAGAATTGACCTTCACGCATAAAATGTATATTTTTCATCCAATCAAAATAATTTTTAGTACACTGATAAAGGGTCACTCAAGGATCAATCCAGTGAAATTTGACTGATATCCATCAGTTACATTCTGAGAAAATGATTTTCAAAGTTTCCACTATATAACATATAGAGAAATGACCTCCGCCCATAAAATACATATTTTCCATCCAATCACAATAATTTTTATTACACTGATAAAGGGTCACTCAAGGATCATTCCAGTGAAATTTGGTTGATATCCATCAGTTACATTATGAGAAAATGATTTTCAAAGTTTCCACTATATAACATATAGAGAAATGACCTCCGCCCATAAAATGCATATTTTTCATCCAATCACAATAATTTTTGGTACACTGATAAAGGGTCACTCAAGGATCATTCCAGTGAAATTTAGTTTATATCCATCTGTAACATTCTGAGGAAATGATTTTCAAATTTTCCACTATATAACATATAGAGAAATGACCTCTGCCCATGAAATGCATATTTTCCATCCGATCACAATAATTTTTTGCAGACTAATAAAGGGTCACCCAGGGATCATTCATGTAAAATTTAATTGGTATCCATTGATTAGAATCTGAGAAAACTCACTTTTTACCATATTTGGAAATTAGCCACGCCCATTAAATCCATGTTTTTCATTGGATCAAAATTTCTTGAACAACTTTGAAAGAGGGTCACCCAAGGATCATTCCTGTGAAGTTTGGTTGAAATCCATCCAGTAGTTTCTGAGGAGAAGATTTTTAAAGAAAAGTTTACGACCGGACGCACGCACGCATGGACGGACGGACGCACGACGGACACAACGCCATGACAATGGCCCCAGTGGCTTTCAGCCACTGGAGCTAAAAATTTGTCTGAGTGTAGAAATTATACTTGCTTTAGATGCAAATGCACATGCTTAGTGAGGTAATATTTCTCAAACATTTCAGGAATGTTTTCATCTCAAATTAAGGAATGCATTTACTTCACAGTCCAAGATTTTTTAAGCCATTGCACAGGGATGTGGAATTATGGATATTCAACACTTATCCCTAGACAAGTTTAAGATGATTTTCTACTTTTCCAGGATCTAAATGTCTGCAAATAAGAGAATTCATAAATTTTGAGAAAACATTGTTTTTAAAGGAGAAAATGCTAGCATTTTCTTCATTAAAAACAACTTTTTCTACTTTCTACCTAGTCTTTACTTGTCCATGGACAAGTAACCTCAAAAAATGTACTTGTCCGCAGGTAGAAAAGCCCATGTCTGACAAGTCGGGGAAAGGAATTCCATACCCCTGCCTTACATTACACCAATTCATCAAAATACTTATACAATGTAGTTATCTTTTACTGGATTTATAGGGACACAGGTTTTTGCATCTTAGATGCAAAAATAAGTAGCGAGGACCCTTAAAACTATGTGATGTAATTCCAAAAGACTCTCTTGGGATCAACTTCAGAAAAGAATTGAATATTGCTCAAAACAGTCTTCAATTCTTTCCTGAATTTGAGCACCCAATTATCAATATACTTCTATCAATTTCTTAACCTTTAACCAGGTAATAGCTCTTATTATACAAATTACAAGATTAAGGCCTTAAAGAAATAGTCTATACCTAAAGCAGGGACTCCCAAAATTTAAGAAAGGACCCCTAAGATCCCAATTATTGAGTTTTTTTGGACCCTTTTTTGTTAATGTCAGACTAAAACCCTGCTTTTGATATATGATGTACCATTTCTAATCTGATTTTATCCTGGCACTTACTAGCCCTTGGACAAATGGCCTTTAAAATTGTATTTGTCTGCGAGTAAAAATGCCACATTAAAATATTCGGGCATGTGAATTCCACATCCCGTAAGAGACAAACAGACTACATACCGGACTACACTGTGCAAGCTTTTCAGCAGCTACAACCTGTACATTCATATTACGACTCTGAGATTTTCCTCGAGATTTGATTAAACGCTGTAAAACCTGGAACATAAAACATATTTACATGGTTGAAAGATTCTAAATGATTAAAATTATATCTGAATTAACTTTCTTGACATTTACGAAGATTTATCAACTGATTCACACCAGATTATATATGATATAAACGAGTTAATATGATATAAACGAGTTAAATCATCAAAATGATAAATCTATCGTTTTAGAAGAATTCACACAGCTTAAATTCATTTCACATTACTCAAAGGAACAAAATCTGGGCCTGGGGTTAAAAAACTTTTCTTGTGCTCAACTGAGAATTTTCTCCAATTGCTAATTCAAATACCGGTAAGTGTATTAACATTAAAAATGATATCAATAAGTTACTGCTAATAACAACTTATTAATATTACCTTTCATATTCATATTTTATTTTTAGTATTAAAACAGAATTAGAGCTTTAATCTCAACTTGAAATTTGAGAAAAAAATTGTGTTGAGGTAAAGAAAAGTTTTATAACCTCAGGCCCAGATCACATGTAATTTACATGCCAATTGTGTTTAAAAATTTCTTTCACCATTGAAATTAGATTTTATTTTTATCAATGAAACAAGTTGATCTTTTGATTAGAATGTTGCTTTTTGTGATTAACGAAAGCTATTATTTCACCAGTAAATCAACAAAAGATGATCTTATATTGCCA
This sequence comes from Fragum whitleyi, assembly GCA_948146395.1. Classification (NCBI taxonomy): domain Eukaryota; kingdom Metazoa; phylum Mollusca; class Bivalvia; order Cardiida; family Cardiidae; genus Fragum; species Fragum whitleyi. The sequence goes on from OX411558.1 coordinate 35,621,701, forward strand.
TGATTTGGTGCACCAGCAAAAGTCATATTCTAGTTAATGGTAAACTTGTACCATTGATGGTTTGATTCTACGTAAACAACCAATGAAACCCCTACCTTTGGTGATGCTATCTTTAAATAGACTATAATCGGTGCCAGAGAGGTTTTGGCAAGTTGCGAAGGATGATTTATGGTATCACAATCGAGCACGACCACCCGTAAATGTCGCGCCAACTCAAATATCCGCTCTATCTCCTTCTGGACCTCACCTGTAAAACAAGATGTGTTTGTATAACACAAATGTCCCCCCCCTCCTCAATTTCAAATTTCAAACTTTTGATCTTGCTAGATGATCTTGACCTTGATATATGCCCTTGAACTTGGTATCTGCATATACATATCGATGAGCATTATATCTTGAATAGCCTTGAAGTAATTGGGAAAGTAAAAATTTTTCGGTTAAGTTTTGCAGACAGACAAATTGATGGACAGATAGACAGACAATGGCGAAACAACATGAACATGCCCTTAGTCTTACCAATGCAGGGGCAAAACAAGATGTGTTTTTGAAACACGAATGCCCCTGTTAAAGCGATCTCTCGATAAGGAAAAGGTGAAGTTTTCGGGTTAAGTTTTTGGACAGACGGACGGACAGACAGACAGACAGACATGAGTAAAACAATATGCCCCCGATCTCTCGATACGGGGGCATAAAAATGTTGACAATTAAGGGTCCATCATGAGTCTATGCATTTTCCATGTACCTGAAGCAGACATTGAGCTGCTTGGGGAAACACATGAGTGTATTTAGAATGTACTATCAAATGGTTTCTTACAGTCTTTAATATCTTATTCTTTCTTACTAAGTATAACTGTGAGAGAAACAAGGAATCTCTTTAAGCAAATTCTTCTTTTCCAAAAACAGTCGCAACTAAAATTGAATAGATGCTTTTCCACATAACCTTATTTCAAATTTCTGTCAGCAACTTCTTTCAAATATTTTTTTTTTTCCTCATTTTAAATTGAAATAAATCATAAAGTTTAAAACTTTTTAAAAAGTTCCATATTTTACACAATATCCTTTAAAGGTTATGTTAAGATGAACATTAAGTGTGGATGATTAAAGGAGAAAAGACATAACTTCTAAACCTAAGAATTCAAAATCATAGTACTATGAATGAAATATCCAGGCTGTTTTTTTTTTTCAAAAAGTATTCATTAACACTTTCCTGTATAGTCCCAGTCTTTTCAACCTTGAGAAAATATTGTATAAAAAGAAGAAATTGATTGCAATTCCTTCTTTTCATTCAATATTTTCTATCTAATAGGATACTTTTCACTGTCTTTTGCAACATCTTTAAATTTAGACAAGTTCAAATACTGAAGTTAATTTTTCAATAATTGAACTGCAATTCAATCCTGTTAAAAGCAACTAGAATTTGTGAACAGTTTTGTTTTTATCAACCAAAGGTTGATAGTAAAAGGAGATATTGTTTCTTCATTCCTATAGTTTCTGTACAAGATCAGTTGCAATTAAGCAATGAGTTGCTATTATAAGAGTTGCAGTTAAGAGTATTTCAGTGTATTTTACGTACCAAGTCCAGAGGCGCGGCTATTCCCCCGCTCAATGATGGCCCTTTTTTGTGGATTATTTAATAAGGACCTCTTGGCTAGGGAAATATCTGCCGTCACGTGAGTTATTGTTATTCTGAAATGAAATTTAACTCATTGTTAGTTATCTCCCTTGTATTAAAACATAATGTAATAATTTAATTTAAGTTAAGAACATCAATATCCATGCTTTCTGATTGGAAGAAAAATTGGGTTTATTCCCCAATGAAAACAATTTGAGCACACAGCTATTTTGTAAGCTTACGCAAAAATAATCCGACAACAAACCTTTCTTTTTATGAAGAAATCCTAACTCTTTCACCTCGGAACATTAAATCATAAGATATGAAGAGAGTATTTATTAATTTCATGGAGGAATGAAATTTAAAACCTAATCACACCCAAGTATAAATTGGTTTTGATATTTACTTCATTTTCTTTTTCCTACTGTTTTTAAGCTCATGAAACACAGGAATATTCTAAATAAGATCTCACATTTTGCTTCCAAATCATGGTAGTCAATTCGCATGTTTTGAAAATGAGTATCAAAATTTTACTTCCATTTATCCTTTGTTATGACCACTCATCAGAACCATCTCTATGAGGTAGACTTTGATCTCAAATCTAAAATGATTTTGAAATACACACCTGTTATCGAAGCGATGTTTGAGATAGTCAAAAAGAGCTTTTTGCATCATGTCTGTGACCTCGTACCCCTTCAACGAGGGTCCAATTAACACTAACGGTCTCATGGAAGGCACAACTTCATACGGAGGGGTATTCTCTGACTGTAAGGTAAAATATAAACACATGTTAACCATCAAACTAAATGGGATCATCCAGGGCTTGTGTTTGACCCTTAAACTAGGGTTTTGACCCTCAAAAATCAGTAAATGTCCTATTTTGACCCTTTGAAATTTGACCTTTAGAGAAAATTCTAAGGGTCAAAACTTGAGTTTTATTACTCAAATTTTCAATGATGTATCTTTTATACTATTCAGAATTCAACTTATTATTTTTTCCCATTATAATACTACAAGAAAAGGTAAATTCACAATAAAACCTGAAAAATTCTACCAGTATTCACAATCTGCCCTTTCTGTTGATTTGACCCCTTTAAAATGAGTTTTACCCGCAGAATTCCATGGTTAAGGATAAATCGATGAAATCCACACACACAAATTTTCAAATAGGACCCACCATAATCAACTTGAGGTTGCATTATGAAAATTAAATAGGTGGGTAGAATGATGATTTTACATTCAGGAAATATCTTGTGAACAAAAAGTATTTATCCTGGTCAGCATGCACAGTCAGCACAGTCTGATCAGGGTTGATGCTTTTTTCTATTCCCAGATTAACCTATTTCATATGATTGGTCAGACATATACATGTAAGTTTTGTCTGAAGGTGTATACCAACACATGATGGAGACAGCAAGCTAACAAACAAATTGCTAATTTTATAGACATGATAATTTTTGGACAGCAGGAATATATTGTGAACAGAATAATACGGGTTATTCCTACCTTTTTAAAGAAAGGTCTATTGCGTTTTTCCTTGGTTGCGGTCCCAGTATTCATGGTACCAGTGAGGTTGCTTTTCTTTGAGCCGGAGTTCCCTAAACTATCGCTGTCATCTACACTCTCCATACCATTCTCCTGGTCTAAACCTGCAATAATGGATACATCCATTATCAGATGTCATCATGTTGGACTGATCCAAATTGATTTCAGATGCAGCCGACAATTGAAAGTTGCTTTAATGTTATTTTTTTCTGTTTTGGGGGTAGAATAGATTGTAGGAAATGTAGAAATGATCAGTTTCGTCATTTTCCAGAGTGTTACCCTGATGATAAATTACAAAATCCTTTTTACAAGACAAGGCATCTATTATTCTATGCCTGTTCCAAAGTGACTCAGGCCTAATTTCCTAGGACTGATGTTCAAACCTTTTTTACTTACATTTCAGTTAAAAAAGAATATCAACCATCATATGATGACACATAATTACACATCATAAAATTTGATAGCTGTGGCTTAGTAGTTCTATTATGACAGAATCGACAACAGTGCTTTGATAAGTTCTATCTGAAACAGGTCCTTATCATTTATATCTCAATTACCTCAATTATTTTGGGTATTTTTTTGAGTTGATTTAAGTTTCATATGTTACCTGGGGTAGGTGGAGTTGTAGATTCCCTAGAATTGGTTCTTGGTATTGTATCAACACCTGGTATATTCTGGGAGGAGGATTTGCTGCAAGTAGACAAAAGTAAATTTAGAAAGACATTAATTCCCTAGAATCAGTTCTTGGAATTGTTTCCCCCCCTTTTTTTGAGGCCCTAACTAATACCTTAGATCTTCTCATAGGCTAGACAGAGAGAGAGGCTAAATATTCTAACCAGCCCTGCGTTTACGATCACCAAACAGTGCCTAAAACAGTTTTCCAATTGTACCTCAATTTGCACGTGCAAAGCAGGATACAATTGGAAAACTGTTTGCACCATTCAGTGATCCTGAACGCAGGGCAGTATTCTAACCACTGTTACCCTCCTTTACAGCTGGGTTGACAGGGTTTTTGTCTGTAGCTTAAATATCAATGGCTAAGCGTGAAATAGTTGTAACTGCCTATGTACTTATAGGCAGTTACAAATATTTTTCACACAGCTATCTAAATAATATATTGATTGCTCCTTGAGGTTAAAGAATATCCATAGAGTTTGAATGAATGATTCTGTAAGGTGCAAAGGAATTTCACAGAAAAGGAAAAGGACAAGATCGGTGGACAAACAGTTAACTCTTACATACCCTAAAAAAAGTTAAAGATTTTATATTTAATAAAATATAATTAATAATGAATAATAAATAACTCATAAATAATAAAATAAAATTATATTGTTGGTTGTTGATAACCAGACATTTCATTTGCAACCAAGGGTTATATCAAAGCAGGGACGTAAAAACCTTCCTTGATCAATAGAAAATCGTTCTAACAGATTGACTGTTTGTGAATATAGAGTACTGCATATTTCATGATTAATATTTCATAATCAATCAGAGCCGTGCCAGTATTTAGCTCCCCTGAGAGTTCAATCAAAGATTTCCAGTATTAATAAACATTTTATAATGTCAGGGTTCAGGTTTTGATTGAAATATCTTATGATAAAGAGTGGAGGCAAATCGTCACTTTGTCTTTGATCAAAATGTTGTAACCAAAGCTGTAGATTTCCACATCTTACTAAACTGCTGATAGAATGATCTTAGAGAGTTCAATATAAGATTTCTGCTATTAAATGGACATGTAGTCTGTTCGTTTGAATGGGGTTAAACGCCGCTTTTAACAATCAGTTAAATTGTGGTGGCTTGAGCACCTAACAATGGATTCCTAGTATCTCTCTCACCAGTACTACCCTTATATCCTTTCCTAGCCTCCAGCTGCTATCTCAGATTGGTCTACGATTATCAACCCATTGGTGAGAGACAAATAGTCAGAAAAGATGAGTGCCACCATTGGGGATTTAGATTGACAGTCCAACGCGCTACCAAGTGCGCTATGATGACGGCTTTATCTTATGACAATATATGATCATTGGGTGAGCAAAATTTGCTAACTACATTTTGGTTTGAAAAATTTACAAGTACTACCATTCCAATAGCAACATTCATAAGCTAGCCAGCTTATTTGTTTGTATCAGACTAATGTCACTTTCAACAGCTTTTCAGTTATATTGCAGCTGCTGGTTCTTTCACTCATTGTTTCCTGTTGTTTTTCACACTAGTACAACCACAACATTTAGGCTGCCCATTCCACTAAGGCAAATCATTTGCACATGGTTGGCAGAACATATCTCCTATTTCCGCCTCAGTTTCTTGGCAAGAAACCATCCCTTCATTCAGGATGAAACTTTAGCATAGTGCTTTCAAAATGAAACCCCACTTTGCACGTATAAAGCGGGGAATCATCTCAAAACTCTTTTACATCCTGAACACAGGGCATGTGTCACAATGACTTGATCAAATATTAGAATGCAGGAATAGCACTCAGGCCCCCAAGATTGAGATTTTAACGGATTTATAACTAAACTGGGCCATAAGCTGTTATTAGTCTGTTTATGCATATAGGGATAGGAAGAGCGCAATTTTGTCATCGATCTTGTGATAGATTTCTCAAATGCCTTATATAAATTCAGTTTTAAAAACTAATAATGAAAGTTTCATGTGACAGAAAATGCTATAAAAAATTGCTATATTTCCAATGACAAGAATATGCAATTCAAAATTGTAACAAACATCTATTTTATTTATCTACCTTTTGCCTATCACTATAAAGGCAATTTCAGCTGTGTCAAGCTTTGCCATTAAAGTCACACTTCTTAAGGACCATTGCAACGAACATTTATTTTATTTATCTATCAAATAAGAGTTAGGAAGAGGGGGATGTTTTAAACTTTTTATTCAAACATTTTCACAACACTCCACCACACTCTTGTGAAGACAATTCCAATGAGTACCAACAACATACGATTTTATAGAGGAAAAGGATTTAGACTTATGTTACCATGCCTTATCAAGACACCTCTTTTACAATTGTTCGAATTAATTTCAAATTATTGATTCAAACTTTTGTTGGACTATTTGAGCAAGGCAAATTCATATTAATAACAATAAATTTCAATATATTGATTCAAACTTTTGTTTGACAATTTGAGTCAGGTATTCAAAAACACTTGTCTGTAATAATTTAGGCCAGTTTGTACGATAATTCCCTCCCCCACACAGTAGAAATCAATACCCTCCCACAATTCCTTGCAACTCTCGTAACATGTCTATACAATATAACCCGTCTCACTTCCAGGAATGTCTGGGAAATGTGAAATACATATTCTCATGGCATAAACAGACCTAGTGTAACACTTCAACTCTTCCCCTACTTTGTTTAACTGCCTATCGTATTTCCCCTAATAATAGCGCCCTCACAAATAGTAAAACCCCTACAGAATGATGTAAATCCAAGCTTACTCCTTCATACCCCCAAACAGTTTAAGGTGGTACATTGCATTATACCAGGCATTATATACCGTTTTTCCCCTAATAATAGCATCCTCCCTGATAGTAGCACCCCTATTTTTTCTACTAAGAAAACCCACTTCAAATGCCTAAAATTTAAGAAATCATTGAGACTTCTTCTCTAATTTGATGAAGATTTCCTCTAAACAATCATTTATATGATTGCTTAGAGATTATTTAGAGGAAATTTACCTCAAATTTAAGGGAAAGGGGTCCTCAAAGACATAAGTTTTATGATTTTTTAAAAACAGAAAATGCATACTAAATAAAAGCTCCCTGACCATGTTTTGTATAGCTCCCAGGAGCGTTTATTAGGAGAAATACTGTATGTCTATGGGTGGAAAAGATTTCATTAAAATGGTATGCAGCTTAATATAATCATTTTCAATTACTATTGAGTACCCACTACTATTATTTTGGTGATATTGATTGATTTTGTTTCAAAACAGTGTAATTTCAGCTAACTAAAAACTCTCCTATAAACTATAATAAAGATTCTTTAAAACAACAGAGTGTGTATGAATATTTTTGAGAGAATTATAGATCTTGTAAAATGAAATACATTGTATTAGTCTTTCTAGGATCATCTTTATGAGCCAAAGTATTTAATTCAACTTTGTTTCTTAAAAACATAATGGACAAGAAGGAGTTATAACCCTTGGATAACAAAAGTGAGTCTTGGCATTTGTCAAAACATCTCAATTTTTTTTTTATAAGTAGCTAATTTTTGCGACATGAATTATTTCAATGCCACCAATCTGGCTTAAATTTTCACACACTTAAATAGCAAGCAGGCGGCATAGGCTAGGATCAGTTTGCACATTTTGTAGAGTATGGTCTTAGTCTATACTGTCTGCCAAAGTTTTGTGTACGGCATGACTTTATAGCGAACAGCAGAGGTTTCAGTTGATGTCTATTAGAGACATAATGATTAAAAATGATCACTCATTAACCCTTGTCATGCTGAATAAAAAATCTTGGCAAAATTGGAACAAAATCAAAGGGCAAAAAGCACTGAAAGTACCAACTGTATGTCAATTTTTATTTGAAAGAATAAATCTATTGACCATTCTTGTTTGAAAATGAGAAACAGGTGGTGTAGACTGACATCAGACTGCACATATGTGCAGGCTGATGTTTGTCTATAGCTCCTGCCAAAGCAGGAATATTCCGGGTTCAGCATGACAAGGGTTAAAATGTTCAATTTTGATGTCTGTGCAGGTTTATTTTAGCCTATACTGTCTACCATAGCCCTATGTATATCAGAAATATACCAGGAAGGTCAAGGCTAAAAGGTTTCTTTGTTTGTTTGAATGGAGTTTTACACCGCTTTCGACATTATTTCAGTCATATCGTGGCGGCTGGAGCACCTTACAAAGAATTCCTGGTATTTCTTGTACCAGTACTACCATCACATCCTTTCCTAGCCTCCAGCTGCTATTCCACATAGGTCTACGATTATCAACCCATCAAGGATAAAAGGTATCATTTTGCAGGACAATGAAGCCTGATTTATACCTTGGGTTATTTTTTGATCTGCTGCCGCTTCCCTGTTGTTTAATATTCTCCAGTTTGGCGGGACTCGGTATAAACCCCACATCACAGCCTTCCTTAACTAACCGACCTATCCACCAGTCATTGTTAAATTTCTGGAAAAAAAAAGAAAATTAAATAACACATTTTATGATTGTCCGATCCCTGGCCTAGTCTCTTAATATCTGGGATATCAAGGCCCGAGATTATAAAACTTTTCTCATTCTCAACTCAAAATTTTCTCAATTTTGTAAATGTACACCAATGATAATATTAATAACAAGTTATCAATATTATGTTCTATGTTCATACACTTAGTTAAATTGTAAATTTCAGATATTTCCCAGCTGACCCTGAAAAAAGGTTTTTAATTTAACCCTGAACGTTTTTTATCTGCAAAAATATATTCTTAAGTACATGAAACAAACAGCAAATAATAGGAGGGGTAGTACTTATTCAAGCTGTAGTTACAACATTTAAGTTGCCCATTTTAGGAAAATATTTCAAACAAATAGGGGTAAATGTCGGAGTTCAACAGTCATCTCATTATAGACAAGTGTTTTGATTGGTCAATCAATGTCTTTTAATTGACAGCAGCGATCTGTTAATTTGGTTGATTAAAGAGTTATCGCCACACTGAGACTTTTTCCCACCTTTCCATTACAAGAGCCATGTCTGACATGGCCATCCCAATCCATCAAAGCTTGATAGTAAACTTAAGCCTTGATCAAGACCAATCAAAGTCAAAATAGGGTTGAAATTCCACTAAATTTCATATCAAAGTAACAAATCTTTGTCTAGAGACTGAAATTATGGTCACAGAAGCATGTGCAAAGTTTCAAAGCGATAGCTTTACTAGACACAGGGGTTTGACAAATTTTCATATTTAACCTTTAACCAAAGCATTACCATAATGCCAATGCTAACACGGACATCCTGGTGACTGGAATAGTTCCCTTTTTCTACAAAAGGCTACCTCAAAAATGGTTTTGCTTAAATAAGATACTTACTTCTTTTATGTGTAAGAAATCTTTAACATTGAAGGAGACACCATGTTCTTTTGACGGTGAATCATTATCACTTGCATCGTACGCCACATTCGTCCGAACAGCAAACGCCACAGGCTTGTCCTGAAATATAAGTTGTATAGAGAATGATCATCTATTGCAGTGTAAGATTGAATATATATTTCATTTTGTTAACAACAAAAGCCATATTATTACAAATGGCAGAGCCAAAAGTGAAAATGTAGCTTTTGTTGTTCACATAACAAAATATCCATTAATCTTGCTGGGAAAATTAAATGATTATCCTATTTCTTTAATGCAAAATGCGACAAATTAAGTGTGAATATTTTAGGACATATTTGCATAAAGTACATCATTTTGCATGTGATTGCTATGAAACACTTATGATCACGTCACTTATTGGGCTCCGCCTAGAGGTTCTGGCTTTTAACCCTTTCCTGTTTTATAAAATTTTGGACCTGTCCAAATTCAAAGGTTTTGCAGACGAAAATTTAAAGTGGATTTAATTTGAAAAATAACATTTCAGTAGAGTAGAAAACAGTGTGGAAAATGAAGAAATTCCTTGTCAGAAGCAATTTCTTCTTTTTTCACAATGTTTTCTTAACCATAAAATCACAGGCACGTAAAAGCAGGGAATAAACAGCAAAAGGTTAAGATAATGGCAGATAGGATGAAATGAACTAATTGGATACATAAGATTTTGATAATTGCACTGGTTTGAGCAGGTGAGATAATCAAACGATAATCTACTGTTATTTCTCGATAAACCGCCCAAAAGAATTAAGAAAATTCGGATAATTACCACTTTCACTGGTATCAAATCTAAATCAAAAACAATTTGAGGCCATTGTCATAGCTGGGTTATGAATCTTCACCCATTAGAATAACCGAAATAATCAATCAAAGCAACACACTCATTCTGATGAATTTAATTTGTTTCCAACTAATTATTTATTTAGGGGTCATTATAACTAGTAATTTTCTCCTTAGTAGTCAAGAGGAAAGCAGGAAGAGAAGGCAAAGATCAGACTGTACATCTATGCAAGCTGATCTTAGGCTATACTGTCTACCAAAGCTTTGCATACAGTTGGAATATGCCATGAATAGTATGAAATTAGACGAAATTTAGTCCTTTTCATAAAATGACCTCTAAAAATCCTATAAAAAGAAAGGACGATTTCCTATGAGTCATGGGTCTCAGAGAGCAATCTGGAAATTTGTTTCAAACAGCCTGTCAACAAACGACAGAGAATGATTGTGCCACACCATTTAACTAGAAAGCCATGAATGGCTTGAATCGCTCCACAGGCTTGAAATTCTTGTAAAATCAAATAAATGTTTTGACTAGATTTTTAGATATTTGGGGTTCTACTGATGTTGAAAATGATTTTCAAAGTTTGAACTATATACAGATAGAGAAATGACCTCCGCTCTTAAAAGACATATTTCTCATCAAATCAAAATGAATTTTGGCTGCATGATAATGAGTCACACAAAGATCATACCAAAACTTTTTTATTGATATCCATCAGTTACATTCTTTTCATAGTTTCCACTATTTAACTCATTGAGAAATGACCTCCACCCATAAAATACATATTTTTCATCCAATAACAATAATTTTTAATACACTGATAAAGGGTCACTCAAGGATCATTCCAGTGAAATTTGGTTGATATCAAAATATTAGATTCTGAGAAAATGATTTTCAAAGTTTCCAAAATATAACATATGGAGAAATGACCTCTGCCCATAAAATGCATATTTTTCATCTGATCACAATGATTTTTTGTAGACTGATAAAGGGTCACCCAAGGATCATTCCAGTGAAATTTGGTTGATATCCATGAGTTACTTTCTGAGAAAATGATTTTCAAAGTTTCCACTATATAACATATAGAGAAATGACCTCTGCCCATAAAATGCATATTTTTCATCCGATCACAATGATCTTTTGTAGACTGATAAAGGGTCACCCAAGGATCTTTACAGTGAAATTTGGTTGATATCCATGAGTTACATTCTGAGAAAATGATTTTCAAAGTTTCCACTATATAACATATAGAGAAATGACCTCCGCCTGTAAAATGCATATTTTCCATCCGATCACAATGATATTTTGTAGACTGTTAAAGGGTCACCCAAGGATCATTCATGTAAAATTTAATTGGTATCCATTGATTAGAATCTGAGAAAACTCATTTTTTACCATATTTGAAAATTAGCCACGCCCATTAAATCAATGTTTTTCATTGGATCCAAATTTCTTGAACAACTTTGAAAGAGGGTCACCGAAGGATCATTCTTGTGAAGTTTGGTTGAAATCCATCCAGTAGTTTCTGAGGAGAAGATTTTTAAAGAAAAAATTTACGACCGGACGGACGCACGCACGCACGGACGGACGCACGCACGCACGAGGGACACAACGCCATGACAATAGCCCCAGTGGCTTTCAGCCAGTGGAGCTAAAAACCAATCAATAAATGTACAAGCTATACCCTTGAAAAGATAAATTTCAACATTGACCTTCAGTTGTGACCTTGACCCTGCATGAAGCTGATTAAGAATTTGGCACATCAACTAATGATAAAGAAGAAGGCAAACCATTTTGAACTAACAATAAGTCTATACAAATTTACAGAATGAGCTAGAGCTACAGATAGAGAGGGTATTTTGGATTTTGGATCAAAGTATTCAAATAACAATAGCAAGAACACTTATGTTTTCGGCACTCATTGGAACCGTCTTGTTAATGAGATTCAAATGAGTACCCGCAATACATGAATAGGGTTTCATTCAGAAATAAAGATTTTAGTCTTGCTTTACTCACTTATAGTTGCAAGCCAATAAAATAAAAAATATTCACTAGTTTAAATCACATCACGTGGGGAAATCCACTCGTTTGATCACGCCAATTTATTACGAAATGGAGCAATACTAGCCAGAAATAATTTTCTGATCATAAATAGATCTTCTTCTACATAATGTCCAAGTTGTCGATTTTCAATAGCGAGATAACAGTACATGTTTAATATGCGATCTAAAAAATGATTATGTAATTTTCAATATGGGCAGAAAGTAGAGTCAGTGTTTATTCTAGGCAGAGGGTATGGGGGATTGTCCAACTTTTTTCAAAGATCCCCCATATTTCTTAGATTTGTGGAGGATTTTTTACTATGAACAAAGAGTATGGAATACCATTTATTTCTCAATTGCTTCAATTTTGTGCTGAAATCCCCCACAGTTATGAAATGCTAGAATAAACACTGAGAGTTGAACCTTTATTAATTGATTGATGCTTCCTAGACCTAAAGGACTGCAATTATATGGGCCAAAAGTATTTTTCTCTGCATTTATTGGAGTATAAGGTGCAATTGCCTTAACACATGGCATAAAAATACTCCACCCCATACAGTATGTAGAAAAAGAGACATAATTTGCTAAAATGCATCTATAGCTATCCCCCTAATTAGTATTATAAGCTTGCCTCTGATAGTAATCATGTGTGCCAAGTTTCAAAGTGAATCCCTTCAGAGATATCACAAAATGTCACAGGTTTTGCACATTGCTGACAACCAAGACGATGACAACAGCAAGCTAACAAGAGGGCCATAGTGGCCCTTAATCGCTCACCTGAATGAACAATCTTAAAATGTTTTTCTAAGATTTGACCCCGTGACCTAGTTTTTGACCCCACTTGACCCAATTTCAAACTTGTCCGAGATTTCATCAAGATAATCATTCTGACCAATTTTCAGGTTGATTGGGCAAAAAATATGGCCTCTAGAGTGTCCACAAGGTTTTTCTAAGATTTGACCCCGTGACCTAGTTTTTTGACACAACTTGACCCAATTTCGAACTTGTCTGAGATTTCATCAAGATAATCATTCTGACCAATTTTCAGGTTGATTGGGCTAAAAATATAGCTTCTAGAGTGTCCACAAGGTTTTTCTAAGATTTGACTCTGTGACCTAGTTTTCGACCCAACTTGACCCAATTTCAAACTTGTCCAATTTCATCAAGATAATCATTCTGACCAATTTTCAGGTTGATTGGGCTAAAAATATGGCTTCTAGATTGTCCACAAGGTTTTCCTAAAATTTGACCCCGTGACCTAGTTTTTGACCCTACTTGACCCAATTTCGAACTTGTCCGAGATTTCATCAAGATAATCATTCTGACCAATTTTCAGGTTGATTGGGCTAAATTATGGCCTCTAGAGTGTCCACAAGGTTTTTCTAAGATTTGACCCCCGTGACCTTGATTTTGACCCCACTTGACCCAATTTCAAACTTGTCAGAGATATCATCAAGATAATCATTCTGACCAATTTTCAGGTTGATTGGGCTAAAAATATGGCCTCAAGAGTGTCCACAAGGTTTTTCTAAGATTTGACCCCGTGACCTAGTTTTTTACCCCATTTGACCCAATTTCAAATTTGTCCGAGATTTCATCAAGATAATCATTCTGACCAATTTTCAGGTTGATTGGGCTAATAATATGGCCTCTAGAGTGTCCACAAGATTTTTTTAAGACTTGACCCTGTGACCTAGTTTTTGACCCCACTTGACCCAATTTCGAATTTGTCCGAGATTTCATCAAGATAATCATTCTGACCAATTTTCAGGTTGATTGGGCTAAAAATATGGCCTCTACAGTGTCCACAAGGTTTTTCTAAGATTTGACCCTGTGACCTAGTTTTTGACCCCACTTGACCTAATATCAAACTTGTCCAAGATTTAATCAAGATGATCATTTTGACCAATTTTCAGGTTGATTGGGCTAAAAATATGGCCTCTAGAGTGTCCACAAGATATTTCTAAGATTTGACCCCGTGACCTAGTTTTTGACCCAACTTGACCCAATTTCAATCTTGTCCGAGATTTCATCAAGATAATCATTCTGACCAATTTTCAGGTTGATTGGGCTAAAAATATGGCCTCTAGAGTGTCCACAAGATTTTTCTAAGATTTGACCCCGTGACCTAGTTTTTGACCCCACTTGACCCAATTTCAAACTTGTCCGAGTTTTCATCAAGATAATCATTCTGACCAATTTTCAGGTTGATTGGGCTAAAAATATGGCCTCCAGAGTGTCCACAAGATTTTTCTAAGATTTGACCCCGTGACCTAGTTTTTGACCCCACTTGACCCAATTTCGAACTTGTCCGAGAATTCATCAAGATAATCATTCTGACCAATTTTCAGGTTGATTGGACTAAATACATGGCCTCTAGAGTGTCCACAAGGTAAATGTTGACGACGGACGACCGACGCACGACGGACGACGGACGACGGACATCAAGTAACCCCAAAAGCTCACCTTGAGCACTTCGTGCTCAGGTGAGCTAAAAATACATTTTTGACACTTACCCGAGCCTTTTCTAACTGAGCCAGAGCCTGTTTTGCTGTTTCCTGTCGTAGAGCGTCAACTTCCTCGTGTAATGAGACACCAGAAGATGGCTGACTGCAGTTGGATTCTTGCGAACCCTGAAAATATACAATACATGTATTATGAATATGAAATTAGATGTATAAAATATTGTTAGCCCATTTTCTACTAAATTCAAAATTTGAGCCTGTGTGATGTTCACAACAAATTTGTGTGTGTGTGATGGACATCCACTGTGCAATCTAATAACCAACCAATGCAAACAGAATATTTGCTGGCTGCCTGAAGATGGATCAAAACCTCATCTATTTACAGATTGCATAGTGAAAGACTTAGGACAGATTGTGTGGATGCACAAGCTGGCCAGAGGCTTTTCTTTTCCCAATGAGAAATTGTTAGATATGTCAAGCACAGGCTCTAATTTTCATTTTAAACACATTGTCAATTTTTTAAGATTTTACCAGAATTTTCACACAAGAAATAAGTAGAAAGCAGGCAGTGTAGACTAAGATCAGCCTGCACATCTGTGCAGGCTGATCTTAGTTTTCACTCTCTGCCAAGGATCTGTGGGAAAGGATATTTGCTGTTGTCAGGGATCAAACCAAGCCCCTACAATTGATAGTCGGCATTGCCTTATATTGGCTATTCTAACATTTCATAGAGCTGTAACAGAAAGGGGGTATTTTGGATTTCAAATTTAGATATTTCATTACTCCCTGCTCAAACCCTATTTTGTGAGTACTCATTTGTCATGACAATTTAAATGAGTACCCACGACATATGGTTTCATTAGGAAACAAAGATTTTAGTCTTGAATTAACCCTCGTCTTGCTGAATAAATTTTGGCAAAAAAAATTGAGTTGAAATCAAAGAGCTAAAAAGGATTGGCAGTACCAAATGTTGGTCAATTTTCACTGGAAAAATTAAATCTATTGACAATCCTGGTGTGAAAGTGACATACAGGTGGTGTAGACTAACATCAGACTGCACATATGTGCAGGCTGATGTTTGTCTGTACCTCCTGCCAAAGCAGGAATATTCCGGGTTCAGCATGACAAGGGTTAACAATACACCCCCCCCCCCCCCAACCACCACCACCACCCTCTTCCCCTTATATAATATCTATACCACTGAATTCAAAGACCATTTTATATATCAGTTCAATCAAAAGGACCTCAGTGTAATATTATAGTACGAAAAAGTCAATATTGGGAGAAATATTGCATGATAAAGGACACTCATTCTGGAATTATGTCATATTGGGAAACATAGATCAATTAGCTGATAATTATTAACAGATAGTAACACTGGCTCTGTCTTTGTTCTTCGCTTACCACAGACGACTGATGCTCTAATAATCTGGTCGTTTCTCCAGGACCATCAAAATGATGCGTTGTTACCATGGCAACAAAACTTATAACTTTCCAGTTATCCAGAGTATAAGTGCATAAATAAATTCAGAATATCTTCAAACACATTCTAATTCATGATAATGTAATTTTTATGTAAATCTCTTTACAGTTCAGATTTTCCATTATGTCACTCCTAACAACTTTTTAAAAATCTTTAGCACATTCAATGTAGACCTATAATGACAGTATCTTCAATAGCCCTATTACACATAGTTGCAAGTAAGTTTCTTATGAAAATATTATTTTCAATCTCTCTTAAGTAAGGTAAAACAGGTGGTATAGACTAAGATCAGACTGCACATATGTGCAGCCTGATCTTAGTCTATACCTCTTGTCAAAGAAGTAATATCCAGGTTAAAGCATTACAGGGTTAGTTTACCCAGCCCTGTGTTCAGGATGACAAAACAGTGCAAAATGTTTACAAGTTATACCCCACTTTGCATGCAAGAGCACATGCAAAGCTGGGTATATAACTCATGTTTTGCCTTATTTATTATGCAAATACGTGTTACAATGACTAGAATTATTAAAGAAAGAGGAATTTTTATATTAAGACACCAGATTTTCAAAACTGAGCTCTGACGTAGGTGCTGAGCCCATTTCCATAGGCATATCGGGTACTCCCAAAAATCATGCAATATGAATTTAATCTCACCTGTTCACTTAAATTTTGAAAGTACATTTGTACATGTAGTGAGTAAACCTTGCAATTCAAGACGAGCAATAACTTTCGTTTAAAATTTAAACCAACAAGACCACTTTTTCATGCCCAGCTCTTATCCTCTTGGACAGGTAATTCATTTTATAGCCTATTTTCTCATATAGGTAAGAATTAATTATCTTTATAACAGTTATATTGGTAATGAGAAGTTTTTACCTCTTAACCCTTTGCTGTTTAATCCCTGATTTTTACGTGCCTGTGATTTCATGATTGAGAAAACATTGTGAAAAAAAGAATAAATTGCTTCTGACAAGCAATTTCTTCTTTTTCCACACTATTTTCTACCCTACTGAATGGTTATTTTTCAATTTACATTAAAATATGATTTACAAAACCTTTGAATTTGGACAGGTCTAAACTTTTGTAAAACAGGAAAGGGTTAAAGTAAAAGACATATGAAGTGGTCTGTTCACTATCATTATCATTGGCTATAATTAAATAATATTGATATATTGACCAAACATGGTTAATATAATTGTCAATCTTGTATAGGAAGCTCATTGGAGCAAATTTTATAGAGCCTAACAAGCTTTTGTAAATTATACTGAGGCAAAGCGTACTAATACCCAACACACAAGTGCTTGTCTATAATGAAAGCCATTTTCCATCAAAGGGTCATAACTCAGTAAAGAAATAATGCATTGTTACCAGAATATCACTTGCACATCTGTTTGATACTGATCATACCTGTAAAGTTTCAATGAAATCTGCCAATTAGTTGTTGAGAAATAGAGCGGACATGAAAAATCTATTGACAAACGGACCATTACTGACAGACTATAACAAGCTGACTCTTACATACCCCACGAATTTAGTTTTCGGGGATTGGATAAATAATTGAAACATATATTGTAAGAAGTTTTAACAAGCATCCAGATGATTGATTAACATAGTTTGTTTAAATGTGGTTTAACGCCGCTTTTTACAATCTTACAGTCAATTATGATGCTGCTTGAGCTCCTAACAAGTAATTTCTGGTATTTTTTGAACTACTATTACATCCTTTCCTAGCCTCCAGCTGCTGTAATATATAGGCCAATGGTTATCAACCCATTAGTGAGAGACAATTGTTTGAAAGGGTGTGTGCCGCCATCGAGGGTCTAACTAGGGACCCTTTAAACGGTAGCTTAGTCAGGGTTTGACCAAATGTGCTATGACACAGTCCATGATAAAATTTAAAACATGTTCATCAGGGACATGTGGTATAAGCTGGGATTGAACTCAGAACCTTAGTAATATACAAGTGAGACCTCATAGGCCAAGATATAAAGAACAATCCTGAGCCCTTATCCTAGCTACGGACTTCAAATTTTTGTTTCAAACAAACTGCAAATTATAAGAACCTTTTGACAAGACTGGATCAAGTTTTTCCCATAAAAATTTAGTATGAAGCAAGCAGTTTAGGCTAGGATCAGAGTGTAGGCTGATCTTAGACTAGCTAAACTTAGTTTACAGCAGAAATATGTGATGAACAACATAAACATCTTTTGATAATTTGCCTATCAGGCCAGCCAGACAATAGAGCATATTATGATATTTACAGCAATAACCCACTACCATTTGAACAATTTGCCAACTTCAACCATAAAAATCCGGGGAGTAGCTGAGGATTTTAAAGTCATATGCACAGACAAGGCAAAGTGCATAATTATGAAGGCTAAAATCAGCCATGAAAGAAAATTGCCCACAATACACATGCCATTGATTCATTGGGTTAATGCCGATTTAACTTTATTGCAGATACATCATGGAGCCTGGAAACCTACCCATGGCTTCCTGTTATTTCTCATACCATGCAGTGCAATGACAACATTGCATTTAGGCCACTAGCTGCCCATCCTACTTTGGCATACTACTTATCATTCCCCTATTGATGGGAGACAGATGACAATTGTGACAATGATTTTTATCAAATGTCAGATTGAAGTTAATTGGCCAAGCCTGGATTCAAACTGCAGATCCAAGGATTGAGAGCCCATTGTGCTACTGTTAGATTTAGTGGGCTTCCCAACACACAGGTAAAGGGATTGGGCGTTTCCAGAGATGATTTCAAGTTCAAACAAGGGTGGATGACCATGACATCGAAACTACAGCTTGATCAAACTGTTGTTACCATATATTATGATAATCCTTCAATGGCATTTTTTCCACATTTAATATTAGGTACGAGAGTTTAGTGCATAATGGTTAAGTCATGTCATTGATTATTGTAGCCAACTTGCAGGAAAAATTTCTCAAGTAGCCCAAATTCATTTTGTCTTTGAAAAATCCATAAGTTCAACATAATCACTGGGCACATATGAACTTCCAAGAACACTAGATTTAATCATATTCAAAGGAGCATATCAAATGGCACAAAACAAACACCCTCCATAGAATTCCTCAACATTATAATTTTTGTCTAGCGTTTTAACACACATGTATAGATCACCTCACTTATTACCAACCACAGCAAAATATCAATACCAACTTTTCTCGAAACCGTTTTTAGTCATAATTCCGAAGCATATCTGTGATACAGTACATTCGATTGGTATAAAATGGAGAATTTCTAATATTGAAGTTCCATATAATCAATACAATTGTTACACTATCAAGTTAGCTTGCATTTTATTGATGAAGAGTCATGCAGGGCTCTAGTTTATGTAGAAAACTTGTGACATTTTGAAATTGTTCTAGTCTATCAATTTCTCTAAGTGCATCACAAACTTTTGTGAACTTAAATTTGAATACTTGACCAATCAGGCAAAAAGGGGCCATCTTGGTGGTGCAAAATGTTTCGGCCACATTCTCCAGACTTTCAGTCTTGAATTATTTATACCTCCCTTTGTGATTTTATTTTGAAAAGCACCCTCTGATTAACTTTTGCTCCATCAACCCATTTTTTTTCTAGCATCTATTTACATTTTGGCAAAATTAAACTGTAAGTATATATGGTGTTCAGATTTTGAAAATGCCTAATAAATTTATCATAATATATAATGTACTGATAGATCTATTAAGAAATCATTAATTACTGACCTTTGCATGTGATTTATATTCAGATTTATAGCATGTATTTTCAAGAGATAATAGTAATTATGGATTAACTATCCACAAATATCAAATTCTTTTTTTTTTCTGTTGAACTGCTTTGAAGCATATTATGTACCCATAGCAGGTTCTGAAATAAGCTGCCCGAGTTGTCCAAGTCGCCCATTAAACTGCACGGACAAGCAGATTTTCCTTGCTTAGTTGTCTGTGGACAAGTGAAAAGTCTCAAGAAAATTTTGCAATATTTTCTTATAGTAAAAGTTAGCAGTTTTCTAAAATAAATGCCACAATACTTATGTTAACAGTTAGTGAGACTATTAATTTTATCTATGCTTCTTATTGCAAAACCAAAGTATCTACAATGTCAGAAAAAAATAAGACCAGTTATTTGGAAAAAAATGTTTATGATAAAGAACAGACAAGAAAGTGTTTGATAGGACAAGCCAGATTGTGATTGTGGCTTGTCTGTGGACAAGTTGACCTTCAAAATATTTCAGAACCCCTGCATAGATAAAACCAATCATACAGTTTTACAAAATGAATTTTGAATAGGTCTTAGGTTGGACTTACCAAAGAAATATTTTCAAATTTTGAAGTTTGAATTCCCTCCCTATATCTGGAGCCCTCTCAAGCAGTTAAAACAATAGACTGTTTCAGAACATTCCTGTGACAACAGTTTTCCATTCTGCCTCCTGACACAAAATGGCTGCCTCGTTAAATTTTAATTGAAGAAGTATTGATTATCAATTAACTAACAATGTTGTAGAGCTGACATACATTTTTTAATCTTTATCTGTGACTGTGTTATATATATCAGTCTTTTACTTTGTATTTTCTTTCACAGGAAACTGAAGAAAAATTCTGTTTACTTTTGGGAATCCTATATCCTATTTTTGTGCATTCAATTCCAGCTATCCATCATCACTAAACAAGAGGAACAATATCGATGACTCAGTGCAAATGGTTGAAACTGACACTGTTTTAGTACTGATCCATTGATAATTATGTCGAATTCTGTTCATAAATGAAGGAGGTTTACATGAAATTTGCCCTGAAGACCCCATTTTCATTGACACTGCTCGAATTTCATTAAACTGTGATTTTGAGATAAATTCATCCAAATCAGTCCCTAAAAGATTTTGTTTGTTTGGAATGGAGTATTACGCTGCTTTCAACAACTTTTCAGTTATATCACGGTGGCTGGAGCACCTAACAATGGGGTCCTGGAATTTCTTACACCAGTGCAACCATTTCATCCTTTCTTAACCTCCAGCTGCTAATTCACATAGATCTACGATTTTAACCCCATTGGTGGAAGACAAATAGTAGGAAAGAATGAGTGACGCCGTCACAGTCCATAAAAGAAGTTGTGTTCACAAAATTTGTACTTATGGAAGTATGTACGGTCATAAGTTTGGTTGAAATCTGCCTACTGGTTACTGAGGAGAAGATGTTTGATTTGTTGACAATTTCTGACAGACAAAATGAGATCACAAAAGCTCACTTTAAGCACATTGTGCTAAGCTCGAAAAATCTATCATCTGGACAAGAGTTTTCCTATATATAATTAAGATCAACATGGTTTAGTGATGAGCCTAAGCATAGTTCTTTCTCAATTTATCCCCCTTGAGACAAGGTTTTGTCTCCTGACAGATTTTCTAGACCAACAAACCCACAGATTTTCCCATTCGGAACATCACTCGACCATTTCCGTAAACTGCAACAGACCTCGGATGTATGTAAGGTGGATGGGTATGTAACAAAATCTTGCATTTTGTTAGGCAGAAACAAGAAAACTAGCACTGTAGATTTCCAAATCATTCTCAAACATTAAGATTTTTTCAGCTGTTATTTTAGAATCTAAAGATACTTATATTAGGATACGATGGTTTCACGTCAGTGACTTAAACGAGTAGCGTTGGCGACCTCGAATGTTTTCGATCACAGTTTCAAGGGCTAACGCCATTTTAACTGACGTCATCGAGTTTTTCCGAGGTTTTCCTGTAATTTTTAAGAATAGTCTGTCTATGTACATCCGAGGTGGATCGTGAGATTGGCCGAGTGGTAATCCGAATGAGATTTCCCAAAGGACAGACATAAGCAAACAATTTATCTCTACATTTTTGAAGGGAGGCATGATAATCCAAACCGTACATTAAGGTTCAATTGTAAAGTGTTTGAGACCCAATTCTAAGGGCGCTTCATTTGCCAAGAAAAGCAGTATGTCCAGGTATATTGTATATCAAAATGAAGCTATTTATGAGCACAAGCAGCTGAGCAACATAAGACTGCCATAGCTACAGCGGTAAAGCCAAAATATTGTGGAAAATGGTCATATTGTACAGAACAAGCAACTGCATGATGGCTGCATAAAAGTGGCTCATATTTTAACAAAGTACAGTCTAAAGTACTACCCAGGTACTGCTACAACCTTAGATATAAAACTCAGTCTCAAAAGGCTCTTTTGAAACATTCAATTTCCATTTTATTTGGTCAACATACTTGTCAAACCGGTTTTGTCTGTTTTAAAGTAGATCATAAGATGTTAGGTTTGGTGCAGCAGCACACCATAATTTTGTGAAATATTTTCTGCGATTTATTTCAAATGATAGTTTTTGAATTCAATGATCTATAATAAATTACAAGATTTTTATCATTCAGTGAAATAGAAATTGATATATTGCTAAAGTACCTTACAGGTATATAAACTATTAATGTCCATTTATGTTGTGATAACACACCATACCTTACACAGATCTACATGTTTACAAAAATAAAATGACATATTTGACATAATGTGTTTATAAAATAAGTCAAAACAAGTGCATGTTGTATTGCGATGCAATACAGGAGTCCCCCACTGGATAACAAAAAATCCTTTATATATACTGTTCACAAAAAGTAGAGGATATTTTAAGTTTGATTTGTGGTATTATGATCAGCTTGGGCACCCATACATCTTCAGGGCCCCGTTTTTGAATCATCAACAAAGAAGCCAATTGTTTGATACCATGACAATATCTGACTGTGAGACACAGGGTTTTACAGCAGTCTGGACTCACGTTCTTCTGGTTTCCAGCATACCATTGACTCACTCACGGTGAGCTTTCATTAGACCCCACATTATCCCAACAAAATGTGATGCGAATAAATGATAGAGATAAACACCAAATATTTTTTTCGGAGTTATGCTCAACTAAAGTAAGAACCTCATTAGAACATACACCATGTTAAAATAAGCGCCACACCCCTCTCTTCTTAGATGCTGAATTTTAGGACATGTTTAGCAGAAAAGGGAATTCCATAACTACCATATTACCATGAGACAACTGCTAGTTGGCCAAGAATAAGTTAGATTGTCCTCAATTGTTTGCAACCACAATAAGCTTATGGATAAACATATTATCCCCTACTTTTTGTGAACGGTATATTATATCTATAACTGTATACAAAATTTGAAGTTGCTAGCACATTAGGTTTTGAACAAAATGTCCCAAACAAAAATATAAGAGTAAAAACAATCAATGGCAAAAACTCCAAAAGTGGGCGGAGAAGAATGATTCTTGTACATGCCACTTGTCCTCAATGAGATCTATAAGTGTACCAAGTTTGAAGTTGCTAGCACTGATGGCTCAGGAGATATGGTCCGGACAAAAATGTCAGGATAAAAAACAACAAAGGACAATAACTAAAAAAGTGGATGTGGCAGAGTAACAGTTCTTGTGCAATACACTTCTTCTCAATGAGATCTACCAGTGTACAAAGTTTGAAGTTGCTAGGGCTTATGGTTTAGGAGATAAGTACGGGACAAAAATGTAAGGATAGAAACAACAAAGGGCAATAACTCGAAAAGTGGACATGGCAGAGTGACAGTTCTTGTACATGACACTTGTCCTCAATGAGATCTATTAGTGTAGCAAAGTTTGAAGTTGCTAGCACTTATGGTTTAGAAGATATGTTCCGGACAAAAATGTAATGGTAAAAACAACAAAGGACAATAACTCAACAAGAGGGCCGTTGGCCCTGGGTCGCTCACCTGAGAAAAAAGCTTCATTACCTAGGTATGTCCATGCAACCACAGAAAAAGAGATTTTCAATTATTCAATCAGATAACATTTGAAATAATCATTCCCCCCCCCCCTCTGCTCCTCCCCTGGACATTATTTATTTAAGCTTTTTCCATAAAAGGTCTGTGATCAGATAATCTATGCCAGATATACAGGCTGAGTCTGAGACTTTTAAAGTTTTCTTTAATGAGTTGATCAATCCATGTCAAACATAAAGGCTGTAGGGATTCAAAATTCTCAACAAAGCACTCCCCCTCCCCAAAGATGCTCTGCACCTGGTGATTCTACAATCATGATTTTAGCTAATTTTCAAGTCTGTAGGACTCCTGGCTCATTAGAAGAAGTTTAAAGATTTCAAAAATGATCCAAAGTACTACCCCCTCCCCAAGACACTCAGCACCTGGTGACCCTACAGTCATGATTTTAGCTATTTTTATTAATGTCAATATATTGATCACCCATGACAATTTTCAAGTCTGTAGGGTTCCTGATCCAGGAGAAAAATAAGGTCAAAGATTTCAAAGTTGATCAAAAGTACTATCCCCTGCCCCCTAATGCTCCGCATCTGGTGGCTCTACATTCATGATTTTAGCTATTTTATTTTAGTTCCATATGCTTATCATCCATGCCAATATTGAAGTCTGTAGGGCTCCTGGTTCATTAGAAGATGAAGATTAAAGTTACAAAATTTTTACAAAAGTACTACCCCCTCCCCCCTGGTGCTCTGCACCTGGTGGCTTTGCAATCATGATTTTAGCTATTTTTATTAAGGTCTATGAGCTGATCCTCCGTGCCAATTTTCAAGTCTGTAGGATTGTGGTTCAGAAGAAGAAGGTTAAAGATTACAAAATTTTCACAAAAGTACTACCCTCTCCCCCCTGGTGCTACGCACCTGGTGAATCTACAGTCATGATTTTTTGGTATTTTTATAAAGGTCCATATGCTGATCATCCATGCCAATACTCAAATCTGTAGGTCCCCTGGTTCAGAAGAAGAAAAACGTTAAAGATTACAAAATTTTCATCAAAGTACTACCCCCTCCCCCCTGGTGCTCCGCACCTGGTGGCCCTACAAATAAGATTTTAGCTATTTATATAAAGGTCTATGAGGTGATCATACATGCAAAATTTTAAGGCTGTAGGCCTTCATGATCAGAAGAAGAAGAAGGTTAAAGATTACAAAATTTACCCAAGGTACTACCCCCTCCCCCCTGGTGCTCCGCACCTGGTGGCCCAACAGATATGATTTTAGATATTTTTATTAAGGTCTATGAGCTTATGATCCATGCCAAATTTCAAGGCTGTAGGGCTGCTGGTTCAGAAGAAGAAGAATTTTAAAGATTTTCTTAAATTTTTAACTTTGGTTGCCATAGCAACCAGAGTTTTTCACCGATTTCAATTCTTTTAGCAATTCTTAAAGGGGACCACCTAAGGAACATTTCTGCCAAGTTTGGTTAAAATTGGCCTAGTAGTTTAGGAGGAGATGTCGTTTAAAGAAATTGTTGACGGACGACGCACTATGGACGACGCACGGATGCCAGACAAAAGGTGATCACAATAGCTCACTTGAGCATGTTGTGCTCAGGTGAGCTAAAAAGTTGATGTGGCAGAGTAACAGTTCTTGTACATGACACTTGTCCTCAATGAGATCAATACATGTACAAAGTTTAAAGTTGCTAGTACTTATAGTTTAGGAGATATGATCTGGACAAGAAGGTAAGCCTAAAAACAACAAAGGGCAATAACACAAAAAGTGGGCGTGGCACAATAATAGTTCTTGAACATGACACTTGTTCTCAATAAGATCTATAAGTGTACCAAGCTTGAAGTTGCTAGCACTTATAGTTTAGGAAATAAGATCCGGACAAGAGTGTAAGGCTAAAAACAACAAAGGGCAATAACTCAAAAAGTGGGTGTGGCAGAGTTATGGATCTTGAACATGACTCTTGTCCTCAATGAGATCTATAAGTGTACGAAGTTTGAAGTTGCTAGCACACATAGTTTAGGAAATATGATCTGGACAAGAATGTAAGGCTAAAACAACAAAGGGCAATAACTCAAAAAGTGGACATGGCAGAGTTATGGTTCTTGAACATGACACTTGTCCTCGATGAGATCTATAAGTGTACAAAGTTTGAAGTTGCTAGCACACATAGTTTAGGAAATATGACCCGGACGAGAATGTAATGCTAAAAACAACAAAGGGCAATAACTCAAAAAGTGGACATGGCAGAGTTATGGTTCTTGAACATGACACTTGTCCTCAATGAGATCTATTAGTGTACAAAGTTTGAAGTTGCTAGCACACATTGTTTAGGAGATATGTTCCGGACAAAAATGTAAGGGTAAAAACAACAAAGGGCAATAACTCAAAAAGTGGGCGTGACAGAGTAATGGTTCTTGAACATGACACTTCTCCTCAATGAGATCTATAAGTGTTTAAAGTTTGAAGTTGCTAGCACATATGGTTTAGATGATATAGCCCGGACAAAAGTGTGACGGACAGATGGACAGACGGAATCGAGCAAACCTATAATCCCCCAACCGGTAACCGGTGGGGGACTAATAAATTGCTTGCATTACTATGTTTTTGGCCAGAGTTTTATGCCTGGACATGTTGCTTTTTCTTGATGAATGAAGTGTCTTTAAAATTTGGTCTCAAACACTTTACATGAACCTTAAGCTTGATATAAGGACATAAGGAAATTATAATAGTCCATCAAGAATAAACTGTTATATTTGCATATGCAATGACCCCCACCTTGTAAAAGCTTTCTTTAATACTCAGCTAATGGGGATTGCTAGTGAAAAATAATTTGTCCAGGGATCTTTTTGGGGCAAGATATTGAGAGATTCTCTCATTTTTCTGCCAGAAATCTCACTGAAATTTTCTAATGAGAGAAAAATCTTAGAGCAAAATTGAACTTAATGAAGATTTTATAGGCTCAGTGTAAATGAGTTTTAACTGCCCTGCCTATATATAATTATAAAGGCAGTTACAACTGTTTTTCACTAAGTGATCGACTTGTTAAAAATATCTCACTAAAAAAATTCTCATTAAATTTAGCAAAATGAGATACATTTGCACATGCTATTCTAAGCCTAAAATACCCCTGTTTCTCCCTTGTTAATGGTTGTGGACTATACCAATTATCAAATCTCTTGATCTATATGTTATGGTTAATTAGTTTTTCACACCTTGCTTGTTGAATGGGTCAATTCATGTATGTTTATCCATGACAATAATGAGATTGTTCCTAAGACATGAGAAAAACCTCTGCGTAAATGGAAGTTGAAAATCTTTCTCCAACAATTGTTTTGCCTTTTTGTTTCAACTAAAAAAGAAGTTACATCATCTTATGTCAATCAAAGTGCTGTCAGCACTGTAAATCGTACATCATTGAGAGGCTGGGATAGTGCAATAGTTCGCCAATCAAAAGGGCTCAAATTTGGACAATAAGAGTTGGTAAAATCTTTAAATTTGTGAGTTTTTTGTCTTAACAATCCATCTTTTCGAGGACATCGCCAGCTCGTCCAACCTCGTGGGTCCGATTTTGAAAGTTTGCTGATTCGATAGCCCTCTGCTAGTCTAAATTATTTCTTAGCAGATTTTTACGTTGTTATAATGAGCACGCGCCAAGCTAAAAGCTTGTCTGTTAATATTATTCCACTCTCTATAGAGTTTAAAAGCCTGTTTTGCAACAAACATTTTTCATTAAACTATTTACAATTTTGATTACCAACATGTTTGTATTTCAAGCATTGGGTTTTCCCAAATACTGTAAATGCATTTTCCCTCAAGAAACACGTGAAATCGCCAACTATGCTATTTATATCTTTGGTTTCTGACCAATCGATTAAATCTAGCAGCACTCTATGATTATTCATGAGTTGTTCTAAAAAAAGATCGCTCTTACTGCTACAGTTGTACAATTTATAGTGAGGCGTCAAAGATCAATTTTACATTGAAAATGATAGGCAATAACGGTTTCTCGAAACTCACATAAAGTTGCGGAACTATATCCTATATCAGTTTATCGTATGTTTTTGTCGGTTTTTTTGTTGTTGAATAATTTTTCTTCATACTCAAATTTGAATTTAATGAAAATAGGATTGGAGCGTGATCAGAGTGCTCATTGAAATCAAATATTTCAAAATTACAAAATTATTTCTACTTGTTAACACATGCGAAAAAAAGTAAACTTCCCACGCTCCCTGTTTGAGTGCAGACGACTATTGACTAATGACAAACAAGTTAATTTACACATTTCGAGCAGACGATGTCCATCTGAATTTACATGTGGTCTGAATTTACGCGTGGGTTTTGACGGCGTGATAATCATAACAGAATTTGATTGGTTGTCAGCCCTGAAACTGGTAAATGACCATTCGAGAAAGTTCAGAGCAGTAATATTGTAAGTGCTACAAATTAATTATACAGTTAACCTATTGTACGTTTCAACTCCTTTACTCAACCGAAAATCTTGTTATAAACACTGAAAATACTAACTGGTAATTACTAAAAGCGAAAATTACATCAAATTTTGTATTAGCCTCTTCTCTATTTGTCGAAAAGTAAATAAGGTATAAACAAAGTTTGTAGATTGTGACTGAAAAGGCCGTTTCTTCGGTGTTTGAAAACACATAATTTGGTTTGAACACATTGCTCAGAAGATAATGGTAAAAATGTACTGGGTCAAACAGACTGGATTTCTGAAAAACGGTAGATATAAATCTACTGCTTTGCAGTACGATTTAAAAATGATACAAGAAGGCCATTAGCCCTGTAAGGTTTCACATTAGGTTTTGTCTTCAAAGGTTGCAAGCATTCTGACAAAGTTTAAAGACTATTGGGTACAAGTATCACCTCAAGAGTGCACAAATGGATTTCTAAGATTTGATCCTTTGACCTAGTTTTTCACCCTACATAATCCAATTTCAAACTCATCTGAGATACCATGTAGATTAACATTCTAACCAATTTCCTATTTATTGGACCCACCTTGAACCAATTTCAAACTCATCCAAGATATTATGACAAAGTTTCCAGATATTTGAAAACAAGGATATTCTAATACTTAACCCTGTGACCTTGTTTTTTACCCCTTTGACCTAATTTAAAACCAGAGTGTCTGAAATAACATTTAGACAAACATTCTGACCAAGTTTCAAAACATATTGACAAAAAATATGGCCTCAAGAGTGCACACAAGATTTTTCTAAGATTTGACCCCATGACCTAGTTTTTTGAACTCACTTGATTCAATTTTTAACTTTTTCAAGATATCATAAATTATAAGACAAACATTCTGACCAAGTTTCTAGACAAGTTGGGCCCAAAATACTGCCTGTAGAGTAAATTTTAAAATTTGAGCCTGTGACCTAATTTTTGATCCCACTTGACCCATTTTCAATACTTGTCCGAGGGCTGATAGAGACAAACTCTCTGATGAGGTTTCAAGACATTTGGGCCATTAATGTTACCTCTAGAGTTCACACAAGATGGTGACGAATGACTGACGACCAATCAATGGATGCCTAACACAGCTAGATCACAATTGCTCACCATGACTCCATGAACACTTCAAAAAATGTAAACTAGAGGCGCTTGAGCGCCTGATTCGCTCCACAGGCCTGAATATCCAAATAATGACTATTAGAGGATGATAAAGCTGTTTAAATGAGAATTGAAGTGAATGAATGAGTGAATGTTTATTTCAAGTAAATAAGGGTCATATGCTGAAATATTTCTGCATAAAAAACTCATGATCAGTGAATAACAAAATTGACCTCTACCTGTTACACAAATGTTTTTCATTTAATCACAATAATTTTGTGCAGTCTGATAATGGGTCACCCAAGGATCATTCTAGTGATATTTTGTTAAAATCCAAATATAAGAATTTCAAAACTAACAGAATGTTACTGCACAATATACTGGTGTTGGTCTGCAAAATTTTGATTGTAGATCTTTCCACATTTAATTAAACACTACTAAAAGATTTTACTTCACAATTGTTTGTCATCAAAACAAAATTCTAACTAATGATAGTAAGAAGAAAAATATTCAATCCAATATATTTATTTTATTCTGCCCAATGCCTTAGAGTGCAGTAAACTCAACTCTTTCTACCCCACTCTGAATGTCAGGAGGTCAGAACATCATTTTACACTCTGTGCAGATCCACCCTTCGTTCAACTAAACTCACCAATTCTGAGTGGGTATTCTCAGGCTACTTATTTCAACTAATGTTTCTATACATTTGAATTTCAACAAACGTTTTGTTCCTTCTAATCTATAATCATTACACCTATTAAATTTAACAAGTCTAGAAAAATTCATCATTGAGAAGATACCAAAAGGGTGATCAAATATTCACTTAAAGACATATTTTTGATCTGATCACAAAATTTTTAATAGACTGATAAAGGATCACTAAAGAATCATTCTTGTAAAATTTGGTTGATATCTATCAATTAGGTTCTGAGAAAATGATTTTCAAAGTTTACACTATATAACATATAGGGAAATGACCTCCGCACATAAAATATATATTTTTCATCTCATCACAATAATTTTTGCTATACTGAAAAAGGAACACTCAAGTATCATTCATGTAAAATTTGGTTTATATCTATCAATTAGGTTCTGAGAAAATGATTTTCAAAGTTTTCACTATATAACATATAGAGAAATGACCTCCGCCCATAAAATACACATTTTTCATCCAATCACAATAATTTTTGCTATACTGATAAAGGGTCACTCAAGTATCATTCATGTAAAATTTGGTTGATATCTATCAATTAGATTCTGAGAAAATGATTTTCAAAGTTTTCACTATATAACATATATAGAAATGACCTCCGCCCATAAAATACATATTTTTCATCTGATCACAATGATTTTTTGTAGGCTGATAGAGGACCCCTCAAGGATAATTCATGTGAAGTTTGGTAAATATCCATCAATTAGTTTCTGAGAAAAGCCACCTATTACCATATATGGAAATTAGCCATGCCCACTACAGCCATGATTTTCAACCGATTAAAAATCTTTGAAGGAATCTGATAGAGGGTCACCCAAGGAACGTTCCTGTGAAATTTGATTGGAAACCATCCAGTACTTTATGAGGAGAAGATTTTTAAAGTAAAAATTTACGGACGCACGCACGCACGGACGCCGGACACCTCGCCATGACAATAGCCCGCTGGCCTTTCAGCCAGTGGAGCTAAAAATATTGTATCTGAATAAAAATAAATAATGTATCCACTTTTACAGTATCTAAGAAATCCTCCTTTCCTATCTTTCATATAATCAGAACAAGAGGGCAATGATGGTTTATAATTGCTCACCTGAGAAACAGGGTGTGTCAGTCACAGCCAAAATGTTTCCCATGGGATCTAGACCAAGAAACAGATTTTCAAAATAGAAATAAAACTACTGAAGGTCCTGCATTCATACAAAATACTGACTTCTGATTTATGATCCGCAATTAATTAATGTTTTTGGATGTCCTTAAATATTTCAATTTCATTTTGTCTGCACTTCAAGATGATGTTTCCACATACAAAACATTTTCTTCAAAGATGCCTATAAGCCTTTTGAAGGGCGAGTAACAGTCGAAGCAGGACGAGTTACCTTTTCAAGTCACTTGCCCTGCAGGACGAGTGCCTTTATCTGAATTCTTTGGGCCCTGCAACACAAGCTTAATTCACTCATGTCCCAGATATCATGTAGACTAACCATCTGACAAAGTTTCAAGACATATGAGCCATAAATGTGACCTCTACAGTACTCACAAGGTTTTTTCTAAGATTTGATCCAGTGACCTGGTTTCTGATCCAAAATTACCCAAACTTGGTCTTGGCTAAGATATTATGCAGATTAATGTTCTAGCCACCTTTCAAGATATTAATTTGAGCCATAAATATGACTTCTAGAGAGACAATATTTTTCTAAGATTTGACCTCTTGACCTAATGTTTCCAGATCCAACATAAGCTAAATTCAGCCATATGTCTCAGATATCATCTAGTCAAACTTTCCAACTAAGTTTTGTGACATTTGAGCAATAAATGGCAATCTCTACAGTACACATAGTGTTTTTCTAAGATCTGACCCTTTGGAAAGGCTTTTGATCCAAAATTACCCAAATTTTGTCTATGATACAATATCATGTAGAGAAAATGTTCTCACCAAGGTTCAAGGCATTTGAGGACCAGAGGACCATGAGGGTCCTATAAATCCCTCAACTGAGTAACAATGTCAAAAATCATCAATGATTAAAGCAAAAAGTTTTTGATGGAATTAAATACTATAAACAATTTATATCAAACTTAGGAAGAGCTTCACCCAAAATACATCCAGCCAAGTTTCAGATTGATTGGCACAGTGGTTTAGAAGGAGAGGGTTTTATTTAAAGATAAATTTACTTTATATTTGGTATTTCAATTAACATGGCAACCAAAGTTTTTGATTGAATTGAATTCTATAAACAACTTTGGAAGAGCTTGACCAAAGGAGTATTCCTGTCAAGTTCCAGCTTGACTGGTTGAGTGGTTTAAGGGGAAGATGTTTAAAGAAAATGAGGACAGGCAGACAGACAGACAATGGACAGAACGTTGAGTGATCAACATGGCTCACTTTTATCACTTTGTGCTCAGGTGAGCTAAACAAGAGGCCAAAGAGGGCCTGTATTGCTCCACTAGCTTAAATATCCCAGGAGAGATATTGAAAATAGAAGGTAAAGAAAGTCACAAGCATTCAGGAGGAATTCTGACTTTTTCCAAAATGAAACTGAGCTATCAGAAGTGAAATCATATAACTAATATGTAAAAGTAAAATTACATGGAAGAAAACTATTTAGATATCACTTTAAAACAAGAGGACCAAAATTCATCTGAATTTTATTGATCCAGTGGATCTCATCCAAGTAACTTTCTGGCAAACTTTCATTCACACTTGCCTAATTGTTGAAGAGGAGATGTTATTAAATTGATGATAGACCCTGTCCTCCCATTCATAACTGAGGAGACTCACGATAAGCCCTGCCGGTCCAATCAAAATTTTGCAAACATTTTTTAAACAGGGTCACACAAGGAACATTCTGGTAAAGTTTCATTGAAATCGAGCCAGTGGTTCAGGAGGAGATGTTGTTCAAAGATTTCGGGCTCAAAATAAGCACCCCCTGCCACGCCCATATTATATATAGGCACTTAAAACTCATTTACACTGAGCCTATAAGAGGACCAGAATTTTAGTGATTGAGTGGATCTCATCCAATCCAAATTTCTTGAACAACTTTAGAAGAGGGTCACTGAAGGAACATTGTGGCCAAGTTTTGTCAAAATCCACTCATTGGTTTAGGAGGAGAAGATGTTTAAAGAAAAGTTTACGCACGCATGCACACACGACGGACACTCTGCCATAATAGCCTTCGGCCAATGGAGCAAAAAACACAATTGCGATGAACGCATATATCAAATAAGTAGAACTACATAGAACTTTATTGGAAATAAAATTCATTGTACTTTACTGTTTACATATCAGTAACTACCTTTAACAAGAGGACCATGATGGTCCTAGATCGCTCACCTGACTCTCATTGATCACTTGAACATCACATCAAGTAAAAAGGCAGATGTCTTAAAGAAAATAGTTTTTTACATAAAGTTTCACCAACTTTGGGCCATATTTGTGGCCATTAGACTTATTTCAAGTAAATTATCATTAAGACTCCCTTCCTGTGATATGGCATGAATCCTTCCCATTTTCAACAGAGTTCATTCTTGTGACCTTTCAAACATTTTGACCAAGTTTTGTGAAGATTGGACAATATTTGTTGCGTCTGGAGCTCTAAAAAGAAAATTGTCATTAAAGCCCCTTTTCCTGTGATATGGCACAGATCCTTCCCATTTTCAAAAGAGTTCATCCTCATGACCTAACAAACATTCTGACCACATTTCATGATGATTGGACCATATTTGTGGCTACTAGAGTGTAAACAAAAATAATTATCATTAAGGCCCATTTTCCCGTGATAAGGCACAGATCCATCCCATTTTCAAAAGAGTTCATCCTCATGACCTAAC
Organism: Fragum whitleyi; assembly: GCA_948146395.1. Lineage (NCBI taxonomy): Eukaryota > Metazoa > Mollusca > Bivalvia > Cardiida > Cardiidae > Fragum > Fragum whitleyi. The sequence continues at coordinate 35,655,637 of OX411558.1, forward strand.
AAACTTTCTGACCAAGTTTCATGAAGATTGGACCATATTTGTGGCATCTAGAGTGTAAACAAGAAAATTGTCTTTTAGGCCCCTTTTCCCGTGATATAGCACAGATCCTTCCCATTTTCAATAGGGTTAATCCTTTCAACCTGGAGAACAATCTGACAAAGTTTCATGATGATTGGACCATATTTGTGGCATCTAGAGTGTAAACAAGAAAATTGTCTTTTAGGCCCCTTTTCCCGTGATATGGCATGGATCCTGCCCATTTTCAATAGGGTTCATCCTTGTGACCTTACCAACATTCTGACCAAGTTTCATGAAAATTGGACCATATTTGTGGCATCTAGAGTGTAAACAAGAAAATTGTCTTTCAGGCCCCTTTTCCCGTGATATGACATGGAATCTTCCCATTTTCGATAGGGTTCATCCTTGTGACCTGGAGAACATTCTGACTAAGTTTCATGATGATTGGACCATATTTGTGGCCTCTAGAGTGTAAACAAGAAAATTGTCTTTTAGGCCCCTTTTCCCTTGATATGACATGGAATCTTCCCATTTTCGATAGGGTTCATCCCTGCGACCTGGAGAACATTCTGACAAAGTTTCATGATGATTGGTCCATATTTGTGGCCTCTAGAGTGTAAACACCTAAATTGTTGATGTCTGACGACGGACGACGCACGACGGACGACGGACGACGGACATCCAATGATCACAAAAGCTCACCTTGAGCACGATGTGCTCAGGTGAGCTAAAAATATAGGCAGTTACAACTGTTTCGCACTGAGCCATCGATATATAGCTCTGCCCATCTATGATGCCAACATCATCTTTAGTGCAAACGTTGATGCTTTTGACTTCATATTACCCACATGCTAAATGCACGCTCCTTTTTCTGTGAAATTCTCCCAACGTCAATATCATTACTTATTGATTAATTTTAAATCCAGAAAATGTACATTTATTATTTTACACCAAAAAAAGGGCAATAAAACTGGTTTCAGAATTGTGATATCTTGTTATAATTTCATTTTTGCCTTGATGTGTTCATGAATAAAGTCTGATTGGGGGGGGGGGTATTATACAAAGCAAAATCCTAGGGCTTCACCTGATGATTTTACCTTTTGCATATAACTCCTCCTTCATCAGACTTTATTCAAGATCACATCAACTCGAGAATGAAATTATTTCATCAACTGAAAAATATTTTAGGGAATAAGATATATTTACCACAGAATCCAAGTCACTTAATCCAGATAGTATTTTACGAATTTTCCCCATTTTTGTTGGATGCGCATCATACATTGTTTCAACTTCAGAGATCTGATGAGGCTCTATTATTCTGCCCATTGAAAAGGCTAGTTCTAGGTCAAGGTCATATCATGACCTTGACCTTTTGACCTCAACCTAAAATTGTGAATCTTTGCTGGGCTTGCTTTTCTCCTCCTCAAAATGAACGAAACTATGTTGTTGGGTTTTTTAACATCCAAGTTTCTAAATCAATGTTTATTTTGTCACAAAATGATCCAATATCAGAAAATATTTTTGTTCGTTAAGTGATTTAAAGAAGTTTAGTAAGCCTTCTCTATTTGAATTTTTATTCCAAATTACCGCACAATATTACTTTTCTCCATCATGAATACCAGATCTGTATCAACCGGTGTTTGAATGTCAACTGCGGGATAAGACTTTCCGGAGACTGTAAGATAGTTTCCACAATAGTTCTTGTATTCATATTATTTTTTGTCGCTGATCCATGAAGCTAAATAACAGATGTTAAATCCTGTAACACCCTAGTCTTGAAGACAGAGGGCCACAAATAGATGGGACATTTTGGACTTAATTCCTTGTCATGCTGAATAAAAACCATGACAAAATTGGCATATTTTCAAATAAATGAGTGCTGAAATTACTGTATAGAAGAATTGTTAGTCAGACTATTTCTTTTGAAAATATGTCTAAAGTTTTCTGGTTCAAATTGGAAAATCAGATTGTACCATGGACTAAGATTAGACTACAGTACAATCTAGCTCTATAGCTTCTACCAAAACAGACATTTTCCATTTTAGCATGACAAGATTTAAGGATTAGTATTTAGATATTTCATTTGTTTATGTTTGTATGGGGTATAATGCTACTTTCAACATTATTGCCCTTATATCTCTGCAAGACTGCAACTGATGCCCTTACTCATGGTTTCCTGTCTCTTCTCACACCAGTACAACCACATTTCAACCGAATCTTCAGCTACCTATCCCACTTGGGTTTAACATGATACACCTGCCCATTGATGGAGACAATTTAATGGCACGCATTATGATCGATGACTTCAAGACAACTGAAGCCGCCGCCATAGCTCAGTTGGTAGTGCATTGGACTGTCAATCTAAAGGTCCCTGGTTCGATCCCTGATGGCGGCACTCGTTCTTTTTCGACTATTTGTCTCTCACCAACAGGTTGATAATCATATCCTACGTGAGATAGTAGCTGGAGGCTGGGAAAGGATGTGGTGGTTCTACTGGTGAGAGAAATACGAGGAAACCATTGTTAGGTGCTCCAGCTGCCGCGATACAACTGAAAAAATGTTGAAAGCTATGTTAAACTCCATTCATTCAATCAATCAAGACAACTGAAATTTAACACTGCCACATATATGTCCTATGTTGTGGGTATTTATTGATGTCCCCATGAGAGAATTCAAATGGTTTAAATGATGAATTAAATCGAACCTGTGTAATGGTAATATCTAATGGTATTAAACCATTCTTTGAAGCTTAACCCTCAAAAATGTCATGCTGACCCCGGAATAGTCCTGCTTTGGCAGGAGCTATAGACAAACATCAGTCTGCACATATGTGCAGTCTGATGTTAGTCTACACCACCTGTTTCTCACTTTCAACCCAAAATTGTCAATGGATTTAGTTTTTGAAAAATTAAAATTGACCAAAAGTTGGTACTTCCAGTGCTTTTTGCCCTTTGATTTTGATGAATTTTTTGGCCAAAATTTATTCTGCATGACAAGGGTTAAATACATGCAATGTAGAGAGGTCTCATCTCAAGAAACAGGCTTTCACTCATTTCAAGTGTGAACCTACACATCTAACAAGGTCAAAGAAGAACCTCCAAGATTTCCATAAAAGATTATATTTGTTGAAAAATCAAGAAATCTAAAAAAAAAACAATGTATAATGAGACCTTACTTATTTTAGTGTTGTTTGGAATCATTTTTGACGGCAAGACTTAAGATAGGTATTGTGTAACATCATAATTTGGAAATAATCATTTCATTGTCTTACTAGCCTTGTTTTAAATAAAATCTGACTCTTTTCTGTCCAAAAAGCCATTAATGTGAATTAAGACATTAAGAAAATGTACAATTTAACAAAATTTATAAAATTTTGGATGACAGGGCACCTTAATTAATAATGTAATGAGAGTCGGAGTTCTTTAAACATCTCACATTTCAAAAGTAATTCTAGAAGAAAATCTCAAATCCCTTTGGAAAGTCAATCATAGATCTCTAATTTAACCAATTAACGCACAAAAATCCACAATTTACACTTAAAAAATGGCATTCAAGCACCAAAAACACAAACCATCACAATTACTAAGCAAACTTGCCATATTCAATATGGCCGTCACAACCAGGAAACATCCCCATGGTTCCTGTTAAATATATTTGCTTGTCATATTCTTGACCAGAACACAAAAATCTCAAAATATTTTTAACCAATTTCCATGGAAATACTAGAAAAAAATTCACATATGCTATAAAGACAGATCTTTCTTGCTCATTGTGTCAAATATTGATCGAAATCAAGTAAATTATTTACGATTGATATTCCAATATCGGGAGCATAATAAACACTGGAAATCCAGTACACAGTATCCGATCAATATCGCCAGTATTGGTGTTGGACAAACCAATTCCGAGCTCCAGATTGACGGGAAAAAATCCAATATTTTAACAAAAATTATCTTAATTCATCCACCAACTCCTATGTTGTGGGTACTCATTTGAATCATCTCGCCGAGACGATTGAAATGAGTACCCACAACATAGGGTTTGAAAGAGAAATAACAGAATCAGGCAGTTCATCTCTCCTTTGACAGAGAGCGCTGCAATCTAAACCGATACTCGACTTTCTCTCTCCTGACTGCAGTCAGAGACAACACATTTATCTCTGTATAATGATCTGTGTCGCACATTCTCAGAAATTTGAGAGCTAAATTTTTTTGTTGTGGTGACACAATATAGATCTACTTAAAAGACTTTTTTTTAAAAGCCAGAATTACTTGAAAGTAATACATAAGTGATTTACCGTCAAACTTGTGCCTAAGGGGCATTCAAAAAGTGCTTGCTTATCACACGTGCTTACTTAATACAGGTAAATTTCAGTGCAATCCCTTTATTTGGGCACTCGGTGGGTACTTGCAAAACATAGGTTACTTGCTGAATGCAGGTGGCCGCTACGACAGATCTTACTGAATATTTATCATTCTAAAGAAAAACTGGAAATCATTTTCAATTTTATCAAATAATTTGGTTTTCTAATGAATTAACGCCAAGGACATTTGCAGATTTTTTTTAAGAGGGAACACATTTTTAATATTATTATCATTATAATCCATCATTATAATCCATCACTTTTTAGCATTAGTATGATCTATGTCTATGTAAATCAACAAGTTTTACCACTTCTCCCATGAGATATGTTAGACATTAAAAATGACCTTTGACCTAAAATAACTGATTCAAATTGTACCAAATCTCCTAACAGTAAACAATTAAATGCGTTTAAATTGTTTGCAATAAAAACAATAATCGGGAAATTTCATAACACAGTTTTAATCAATCCCATTTAATATCAACCAATCAAATGACCTTTCACAGTTTTGAATAAATCACTATTTAAAATCAACCAATCAAATGACAGAATACTTACAGCTGCTTCCTCTTCATCGTCTTCGCCCCAGCGCATATTGTTGGTGTACTGTTGCATGTTGCGCGCACGCTGTTTGTTTTGTGCGCGCTTCTGTCTCGCCATACTTTTCATTTAGACTTAATTGCACTCACAGATTATCCAATACTTGGAATAACACTTAAAAATTGTCTTGTATTTTATTATGAATATAAATTCCAGAAAATGAACTCCCTTTATTCATACATCATTTCAATTGGGTATCACAGGAAAAAGTAATTATATTGTGTATAAATTTTCACAAACTTCCATTATTTCTAAAATAAACATAACACATATTATATTATATAATGTATGTCAATTCACATTTTAATTCAAATTTTACCAGATGTTTCGATCATTAGACTGTTCCAAAAAGACACGCAATTCTAGATTATTAATGAAGTTGGTTTTTTTACCTCTGTTAAAATGACCAAGTGAGTGACATTTCCAACAAGTTCACTTGTGTGCAAAGCAAAGTTTCTGGCCAGCCTGTGCAGGCGTACAGTCTGACCAAAGACTTTGCTGTGCACTATATAGGTAGATAAGGCTGAAACTTCTCTTCAGGCAGTAAATGAATATTCTTATTGCATTGTACAATTGTACAGGCTGCGTTATGTCTCTTCATCACGCACACATGAAATTGTTGGAAATGTCATGCACAGGCTCAAATTTTATGAAATTGGACTAGTCTAAAATCATATTACATTGTTCTATATCCACAAGTTCAAGGGAGTGATCTAAGATCAGTTTTGTCTACTTGTACAGACAAAATCGGCCTTTGATCTCCCACTCAAACTTGTTGATCTATATTCAAGATAATTAAGTTTCTTTTTTCATCAAGCATTTTAGGCTTCACAAAGCACATAATACCTATATGTCTTTCAACTCGTATTAATCAGCCCATACACTATCAAAATCATTGACAATAACGCTGGCAATAATGTTACATCAATCCTTAACATATCCCTCAAACAATCAATAAAATTGCCAATTTGTAATAAAATATCAACTACGTCTTACCACGAGGTCAGGAATTTGCAAAGATCAGCCAAATGAATTATATTGAGCGTGATCTTGGTCCTTACCAAATACTTGTCCGTGAAAGTCAAAGACGTTTATTAAATCCATTTGTAGAGGAAAGGAATCTACCCACATTCATTTCAAAGGCATTAAAACCTCAAGTCCATTTCTCCAGATGTGTAAATTAAACACTAATACTCCCAAAATGGCAACTGTTTCATAACTGTGACCTTCCAAGATGACCTTACCCCTGTCAAATGACCTTGGTGTCAGCAGTTACACATAATTAATGATTATGCTATCATCCAGATATTTGATACATGAACAGTGTATCCTGAAAATGTTTGCAGTAATTAGAAAAGTTTCAAGAAGTTTCACTTTTGTAGATGACCTTATACATGACAGATGATCTCAACCTTTGAGTTGCGATTTGAGAAGACACATTTATGTTTACATGTCATTCCAGTTTTGCAGAAGATGTAAATCAACCCTGAATATTAAAGATAATCTATAACTAAATATAATACGGTAAACTCGTTTTTACGCTCGTCTGACTAGTAAAGCTTCTTTAAGTTGTTAAATGAATCTCATTTTACCAAATTTATAAGGATCTTTACAAAGATCTTAACAGTACAAAAGATTTCATTTTATACTTATTGTCAATAGATGATGTAATGTCTTTTTAAACCTTTTCAATAAAATGGTCAGCTGTTTTGACTGGTGTCCTTGAGTACCTATCTACTATAATGAGCATCTACTTTGTAATGCCATCTTTAACCCATTCCCACATTTCTGCGTTTTGATGCCTCTGAAGAAAAAAAATAAATTCAGAAACATTGTGGAAAATGAAGAAATTGCTTGTTAGAAGCAATTTTTTATAAGTTCCCTATAGGGCAAACATTCTTAAAATTTCATTACCATCAATCAAACTTAATGTCTACAAAATTTCTTTGGGATCTTAAAATGTATCGTCTGGTTATTGGGCTAGCGCTAACAGTATTTCAGTCATATTGCAAACAAAGCACCTAACCATGGCTTCCTGGTTCCTGATCATGCAGGCCCTATGTTTACAAATCATTTCTTTTCAATCTAGTAAAATTATTTATAGGGTGTAGAATAAATATGCCGTAAACTATGACTTCAATTCGGGCTTTTCTGTCAACAAACAAGGTTCCCCAAGAACAGATTTTTTTTGTTTCATAAATCATCATTTGGCCCTTATACTAGCCCTAAAGATGAAAATGGAACGTCTGAAAATGTGAAAGAATTGGTTTGTAACTTTACAAATTGAGAAAAATCTGCATTTTAAAATCCTCCCTCATTATGGTAACAGCTTTTCAAGGTTGAATATTTTGAACAAACATAATGAAAAAAAAATCCAAAAGGGAAGAGAGAATGAATTACATTTTCACTAATTAAATTTTGATTATGTTTACAGTTTAATGGGTGTTTATGCCACTTACAACCATCTTTCAGCTATATCGTGACTGCTGGAGCACCTATATGGATTCCTGGTATTTTTCTCACCAGTGCTACTATTACATCCTTTCCTAGCCTCCAGCTGCTGGCTTACACAAGTATACGATAATCAACACATTTGTGAGAGACAATTTCAGATAAATAGTTGGAAAGGATGAGTGCCGATGTAGGGATTGAACCCGGAACCTCTAGATTGACAGTCCGATGTGCTTCCAACTGCACTTATAATGACAGTGGCTGAATTTTGATATGTCTAATGTCGATATTGAAACAAATTTTTATGCTTCAATTACTTCAAAAAATAATTTTGTGTTGCTATGATACATCTATTATAAAAATTTATATACTAAATGCACAAATTCATTTAACTCTAGATATCTCTCTCCTCTGTAACTTTAACCCTAATGTTATGCTGAATAAATTTTGGCTAAAAAATTTGCATCGAAATCAAAGGGCTAAAAGGATTGGAAGTACCAAATGTTGGTCAATTTTCATTGGAAAAACTAAATCTATTGATAATTCTGGTGTGGATGTGACATACAGGTGGTGTAGGCTAAGACAGACTACACATATGTGCAGGCTGATGTTGGTCTATAGCTCCTGCCAAGGCAGGAATATCCAGGTTCGGCATGACAAGGGTTAACACAGAATCCAGAAATCTCTGTCTTCTCACCATATTGTGTGCATTCTGATCTTAGTCTGCATCAGGCGTAATTAGGATTTAAGGATTTTAAAATTTTTAAACACACTCAGATTTCGACCAGCATAGAATATAAAGGAACAAGCAAATTCGTTGAATTGATATCCCCCGCCGAACATATTTTTATTGTCAATGGAGTTAATATCAAACTCAGGTACAGGTTATCTTTTATCTACATCAACCTATAGTTTTCAAGAAATAGCGCGGAAAGAATATCACTATGTATGTATATGGCTTAAACAGTCAGGGGCAGTAACTCTAAATTTGACAGTCGAACCGGGTAACCCCGACGATATGCTCATGTCCTCATTGTAGTGAAGCTGTGTGCCAAGTTTCATTAAAATCAAGTCTACAGTTTTCAAGAAATAGCACGGAAACGAATATCACTATGTATGTATATGGCTTAAACAGTCAGGGGCAGTAACTCTAAATTCAACGGTTGAACCAGGTAACCCGACGATATGCCCATGTCCTCATTGTAGTAAAGCTGTGTGCCAAGTTTCATTGAAATCCGGTCAATAGTTTTCAAGAAATAGTGTGCAAACAAATATCACTATGTATATAAATGGCTTAAACAGTCAGGAGCAGTAACTCAAAATTTGATAGTTGAACCGGGTAACCCCGATGATATGCGCATGTCCTCATTGTAGTGAAGCTGTGTGCCAAGTTTCATTAAAATCCAGTCTACAGTTTTCAAGAAATAGCGCGGAAACGAATAACAATATGTATGTATATGGCTTAAAAAGGCAGGGGCAGTAACTCTAAATTTGACTGTCGAACCGGGTAATCCCGACGATATGCGCATGTCCTCATTGTAGTGAAGCTGTGTGCCAAGTTTAATTGAAATACGGTCTATAGATTTCAAGAAATAGCACGGAAACGAATGTCGGACGGATGGACATGGCAAAAACAATCTCCCCCGCGAAAATTTTTTTCGGCGGGGGATAAAAAGGCGATATGTGGACTGCAACAAAATATGAATGTCTTATATCCTCTCCCCTTTCTATGATTGGAGCGTTGGTGAATGATCAAAACATCGTAACTACAGCTTGAATAAGCTGTAGTTTCGATGTTATGAGCATTCATCAATGACATTTTTTGAAAGAGGATTTAAGTTACGCCCTTGGCCTGTACCGTGCCCCTGTTTGTCCCTAAACAAATTGCATATTGTACTTCCTGTTATTGACAGAAATTCTAATAGACAATCAGACTACTTCATTTAGTGTTTTTAGTCCTTTGATTAATGTAAGCATTTCAAGGGATTTAAGCCATTCATTAAGTTCAGATGGGATGCCATTTCAATCACAAATCGTACAAACACAAGCACACATTGAAAGGCAGACACTCCTGCAAAAAAAGTTCTTGAACCAATTTCCTTAACTGCCAATCAGTATTCTAGAACTTTCAAGAACCAGTTCTTGAACTTTGTTAAAGGGATTGTATTGCAAACAATGATTTTAAATAGCCCATTAACGTGGGCTCTGAGTGCAAGATTGTAGTAAGTGTATATACAATTTATATACACTTACTACAGTCTTGCACCGAACCCTCGTTATGTTGTTGATTTACCCATCAGCTGTAGTCAATATTAAGTTTTGACGGTAAACCAACAATTTTTTTCATAAATCAAACAACTTTCAATTTAAAATATGAATAAATTGACAGCTAATATTTCACACATCAAGAACATCACAAACTTTCACAAAGAAACTCTTCATAACAATAGCCATTTATTAGATTAAATCCACTAAAAATTTCTACCCCGTAATCCATTCATGATGATATATTGAACTCAGGGGCAACACAGAATTTCTAACTTTTACACAAATTTACTACCTACACACATATACACTGAGAGCTTACATCTGTTTATCGTTCTATGCCGTCCCAGGGCAGACGGGTGTAAATTAGAAACCCCCAAGTGAGCCAACAATGGGTGCCTAATTATCCCTTTTTATCATTGTATTTTGAAAGGTGAATGTAAGAAAATAATATGTAGATATAGGCTGCAAGGTAGTGAAAATAATCTTATATATCTTTTTCTTTATGGTAAAACATTTAAGCCATGAAGAGAGTATTTATTAATTTCATGGAGATATGAACTACAAATCTTATCATACTGTATGAATATGCAAAGTGGATCCATTGATGAGTGTGATAAGGTCTTTAGTTACATACCTCCATGAAATAAAAAAAAGTCTCTTCCTATCTTATAATTTAATTTTTAGAAGCAAAAATGTAAAGATTTACCCAAAGATTGTATTTTGTGTAATCAAAATTATTTTCATTGAGAAATGAAGCAAATTTTTCATCCAATCAGAATGCACAAATCTTGATGAGCACTACTAGCAATAGATTATTAAGTACGATTTTAGCAAACAATGGGTACCTTACAATCCCTTTCTTTTGACCGTATTTTCATGGGTGAATATTGTAAGACAAGAGGACCATGATGGTCCAAGATCGCTCACCTGCGTCTCTTTGACCCCTGGGACATCACATAAATAGGCAGATGTCAAAAAGCAGATAATTTCTACATGAGATCATGCAATGCCATGGAATGTTTTGCAAGTGCAAAGAATTTTGTTTTGTCTGCATATGTTAAGAATCTTTATGAGTCTGAAATTGTGTTCACCTGTAATACTGTATTCTTAACCAGATATATGAATAATATGTTCTTACAAAATGTGATAATCGCAAACTATCTATCAATTGCCCATCATCTTAATTTAAACATCAATCCGAGATTGCAAGTTATTTTATGATTTGACATGTATAGATTTAAGGTGTTTAAATAGCCCTTTAGAAATCTATCTGTAAATGTAGTTTTTCTTTGGACGCAAGAAAGGGACAATAATACACATACAGCAACAGACACAATCTCGCACAGACAGAAGGGAGACAAGATAATCCACACCTGAACACCTGGGAGGTTGGGAAAGAGAGGGGGGTATTAATCAGTACTAGATTGGGTATGGGGAGGGGGCATAAATAAATACCTGACAGTTTATAAGCATTTTTAATGTTTTCTCAAAAAAAGCCCTATTAGCTCAGTTGGTAGAGCACCGGACTTAAAAACCATTGAAGTTCAACGGGATGGGTTCAAACCTGGGCTAGCACACTAACAAACAGATGAGACGTTAAACTGAGGCCCCATGAGACGGACTGCTTTACACCGAGCACATTAAAGAACCATGGCGGATCTCAGCAGTAGTTTCATCATGTATCCTTGCACTTTCCCCCGGTGACAACTTAACCGTCTTCTGGGTGGGTCACTCATATGGGCATGTGCTACGGTAGCAACAATAAACTAGAAAGCCATGAATGGCTTGACTCGCTCCACAGGCTTGAAATTCTTGAAAAAGGAAATCTTAGATTTGACTAGATTTTAAGATATTTTGGGTTCTACTGATGTTGAAATGATTTTCAAAAATGCCACTATATAACATTTAGAAAAATGACCTCCGCCCATAAAATACATATTTTTCATCTGATCACAATAATTTTTGGTAGACTGATAAAGGGTCACTCAAGGATCATTCAAGTGAAATTTGGTTGATATCCATCAATTACATTCTGAGAAAATGATTTTCAAAGTTTCCACTATATATAACATATAGAGAAATGACCTCCGCCCATAAAATCTATATTTATCATCCGATCATAACAATTTTTGGTACATTGATAAAGGGTCACCAAAGGATAATTACAGTGAAATTTGGTTGATATCCATCAATTACATTCTGAGAAAATGATTTTCAAAGTTTCCACTATATAACATATAGAGAAATGACCTCCGCCCATAAAATCTATATTTATCATCCGATCATAACAATTTTTGGTACACTGATAAAGGGTCACCCAAGGATAATTCCAGTGAAATTTGGTTGATATCCATCAATTACATTCTGAGAAAATGATTTTCAAAGTTTCCACTATATAACATATAGAGAAATGACCTCCGCTCATAAAATGCATATTTATCATCCGATCACAATAATTTTTGGTAGACTGATAAAGGGTCACCCAAGGATTATTCATGTAAAATTTCATTGGTATCCATCAATTAGAATCTGAGAAAACTCACTTTTTACCATATTTGGAAATTAGCCACGCCCATTAAATCCATGTTTTTCATTGGATCAAAATTTCTTGAACAACTTTGAAAGAGGGTCACCCAAGGATCATTCCTGTGAAGTTTGGTTGAAATTCATCCAGTAGTTTCTGAGGAGAAGATTTTTAAAGAAAAAGTTTACGACCGCACGCACGCACGCACAGACGGACGGACGCACGACGGACACAACGCCATGACAATAGCCCCAGTGGCTTTCAGCCAGTGGAGCTAACAAACTGAAATACACACACTCTCAAAAAAAGATAAAGGTATTAATGAGAACCTGTAGGCAATATCTTACAAATAAGATTAATATCTCTAATGGAACAGTAAAGGAAAAGTAAACAGAACTTGTTGTTTACCCTTTGTCATGCTGAACCTGGAATATTCCTGCTTTAGTAGAATTTTGGTTGTTTGAATGGGGTTTTAAGCTGCTTTCAACAAGCTATCAGTTAAATCATGGCAGCTGGAGTACCTAACAATGGATTGCTGGCATTTCTCGTACCAGTACTACCAATACATCCTTTCCTAGCCTCAAGCTACTAATCCGAAATAGGTCTATGACTATCAACCCATAGGTGTGCATTAGCAGAAGGTATAGACAATGATCAGCCTGCACAATAGTCTGATCTTTGTCTATACCCACCTGATTTTCCTTATTAAACCAGAAAACTCTTTAGACTTTATTTTCACAATATGCACTAAGTGCTTTCAGCTCCTTTAATTTAATGCAATTTTTTTTTCAGCAGGATAAGTTAAGGTTCATGTAAAGTGTTTGAGACCCAATTTTAAAACCCTTCATTTGCCAAGAAAAAGCAGTATGTCCAGGTATATCATATATCAAAATGAAGCAATTCATGAGCATAAGCAGTTAAGCAACATGACTACCACATAGCTAGAGGGGTATAGACAAAACATTGTGGAAAAGGGTCATTTTGTACAGAACAAGCAACTATAAGACAAGCCATGAGTTTCATTTGAAAGGTAATTTGTATCTTATTATTTAGGTATTGTTCAAACCTGTTTCATCTATTTTGAAAGAATAGCACGGGAATTTACCATTAAAGTAGATTTCACGGCTAACCGCACAAAATCTACTTATACTTATAATTGCATGATTTTCAATCCTAAATCTGTTGGTGCTTGGTAAAGGGTTAATACGTGAATTGTCCTCATTAGTAACAATCTAGTTCATTACTGTACTAATTGATTCCATGTTTCTACTTAGTTGTATTTATTCACATGGAAAATTATTGGACTTGCTCAAATTCAAGCAAGTCTGTAGTTAATCAATTTGCAGATTTTATTTAATAATATTTTTTTTCTTAAATTTGAACCCCTTAATTTCAGATGTGGGACAGTCAATGAGCTTCCTGGACAGCATCACAGTGCAATGAGAATATTAGGCTATCCTGAATGCAGAGAATGGGTCCCTATCTACCAATTCGTGCACCTGCATTATGGCAGCTGAACTGTCAGTATTTGTGTTACGCACATAATTATGAATTGTTGAGAATGTCTCGCACCGGCTTATTTTATTAAGACTTGGCCAAAAGGAGGGAGACTACAGATACCCATGAAAAGTCAATGAAATTTGAAATTTCAACTATCCTTGAAGATACAAAATATTGTGGGAAAAGAAAAATTGCTAATTGAGTTTATAATTGAGTTGTTACTTAGACTGATTAACTCCCTTTCTTTTAACAATTAATTCTTTTTGACGCCCTGAAGATAAAACATACCATCCACTCAAAAACAATGTGGGAAATGAAGAAATCACTTGTTCTAAGCAAATTCTTCATGCATTTCCTACATTGTTTTCTACACAAAAGACATAGATTAGTTATAATTCTAATTACTTGGACATCTAATAACTTCTTCAAATCCTTTAAATAAATTATCTTCAATAATGCATTCAAAGCTTCAATAATTATTGTCTATTCCTTAAATTGACAATAAAAATCGTATTTAATGGTGAATATTGAAGATTGTTTCAATAATATTGTCAATACAATTGATTGTGTATGGCTGCTTTAAATCACTAACAAAAACACATCAAAAATCCAAGAAATGAAGGAATACTGCTTGATAACTTCCATATAACTTTAAGATGAGAATGAAGTGTGATATATAAACCCGTATGTACATTAATACTGCTTGATAACTTCCATATAACTTTTCCATAAGAATTAAGCATGATATATAAACCGAATGTACATTAATACTGCTTGATAATTTCCTTATAACTTTTCCATAAGAATTAAGCGTGATATATAAAACCATATGTACACACAAAACATACCAGGAATGAGATCAAGAAGAACAATATTCATAACTTGGAGAGAACTGGAAAAACAAGCCTCACCTTTTGCCCAGAAATATTTACTTCAACTTCAAAAAGATATCCTGTTTGATGAGTTACCCTTTACTTATTAATGCTTTTGTATTCATGAAATGTATCGTTAATATATTGACTTAAGGTAGTGGACCAGTAATAGTTTTGCATCATTTCGGAACACATGATCTTTCACAGTGTTGAGCGAGGTTTCCTAATGAAATTATTAGGAAACCTCAGTTAACACTGTTAAAGCTCATGGCATCCGGAATGTTGCAAAGCTATAACGGGTCAACTACTTTAAAGATGGTTCTTTTATTTTTTCAAAGTCGTTATGAACGTAAGTTTTTTCATACTTAACCTAAACCTAGAATCAGATCCAGGTTCCAGAATAAGTAGAATGCCTATGTTGGATGAGCAGTAATGGTGGCTCAGATGAAATTTTGTGGTTGTACTTATGTGAGAAATGACAGGAAACCTTGGGTAGGTGCACAAGCTCCAGCAACATAACTGCAATAATGTAACAGAAGTAGTGTATAAACCTATACAAACAAACTTGATCCATGATATTGGTAAGTCATATCTCAACCCTTCAGGGAACATTAAAATGTCTCCTATTCAAATGCACATTGAATTGTTTAGTCATAATGCTTGTAAAGAAGAAACAAGGGCACAGCCTATGGCTGTTGAGCCCTGCATTGTATATAAAAATCAAACTCCAAAAAGGGATATAATTTGTACAAAATGCATCTAGAGTTATTCCCCTTGAACATGTATGCCAATTTCAAGTGAATGCCTTCAGTACAAACAGAGGTATCACAAAATGTCTCAGATTTTACACAATGTCAACAAGAGGATGACCACGCCAAGCCTATAACAATACCTCGGGTTCTCTCTGGAAATAGACTGGCTCCCGTCCCACTGATCTAAAGTATTGTCAAATGATCAATTCAACTAGAGAAAATATAATTTCTTATCAGCTTAGATCTCTCACTGGCCGATCAGTGGTCAGTTTTTGAGAATATTGGAGGTAAATTGAAATAGTAAAACATGAGTGGTGTACCTTATTTAACACTAACTGACAGCCTGGGAGCAAGGCTAATCTCGAAACAGCCAAGCTAAAATCATTAAGATCTTTTTAGATTTTTTCAGACTCTGGACATTTAATCAAGCTGTAACCATGACGTTCTAGGATTACAACATAATAATACCAGTAATGTTTTGACGGAATTTAACCCCTTGCTGTTTAAACCCTGCTTTTTACGTGCCTGTGATTTTATGATTGAGAAAACATTGTGAAAAAAGAAGAAATTGCTTCTGACAAGCAATTTCTTCTTTTTCCACACTATTTTCTACCCTACTGAATGGTTATTTTTCAAATTAAATCAACTTTAAATTTTAGTCTGCAAAATCTTTGAATTTGGAAAGGTCCAAAATTTTGTAAAACAGCTAGGAAAGGGTTAAACAGACAAGGATTGTTAGTTAGGAGAGGTAGATATTTCAATTAGATAGAGTACTAGTCAGCTGGAATTCAGCCAGCATCTCTCACGCAGTTTGAGTGCACAATTATCCCTTGGTGCCTCTGTTTGTTTGTGATCCCACAAACAAAAAGGGACCATCTCACTGTTGCTGAAATATAGTCTAAAGTCTGGCTAAAGGTAATTAATAAGCTAATGGAAAAAGCTAAAATATGACCAACCCCCACCACGGTCACTAATATTAATTAAATCATTAGGAAACCTCAGTTAATACTGTTAAAGTTCATGATTTCCATAACATTGTGGAACTGTTACGGGTCCACTATCTGAGGGCAGCAATTTAAGGGTTGTGTGGTTGTCTAGTGTATTCAATTGTTATATGGCACCAGAGCAATTGATATTGTTGGAAATGTCACACACAAGCTCAATTATCTCTTAAACTGGTACTTTCATTTTATAGCCTTTATAGCTGTCACTCATATTCCACTTAGTTCAATCAAGAGGTCCTGGGTTCGAACCCCAACAGCGGCACTCATCCTTTCCATCTATGTATCTCTCACCTGAATGGGTTGAAAATGTAGACCTATGTGAGATAGCAGCTGGAGGCTAGGAAAGGATGTGATGGTAGTGTTGACAGTCTTCACAATTCTTTTCAGACGCTGATCCCCTGGAAACGGTCTTTGGGACTCACATCAGATAGTTTTGAGGGTTCCCTGGCTACTTATTTGAGATTCTCAGACTTGCAAACCCCGAATCCCTTGAAACCCTGTTTGCTTTCTTATCCTAATAGCCATATTATTCAGCAGAATTACTTGATTATAAGGGATTGTTAAATGCCTCAGCCTCGCAAGGATAAACAACATTCCAGAGAGAGAAAATCTTCTGTCATAAAAAACATCATCAACACTGGCCCCCAGATAACTTGACAAGATTGCCATCAACATCTTTTACTTCTCAATCAAATCCTAATTTTGTGAATATGTATTGAAATCAACTTCATATTTCTGAATATAAGTACAGTAAACGTAAGTTTTTTCAGGAATGTGGTGAAAGTTCGAGCATGAAATTCTAATTAGACCTAGCTATCTAGAGCTCTCAGCTTCAAACTGATCGTGTACAGGTAACCGGCAAAAATTACCTAGTGTGTAAACCAGTCTGTGGAGAAACTAGGTAAAAAACATAGAACCATTCTGGAATTCTGACATATTCTCATTAGGCGCCCAAATCCTCCTTAAAATGGATTTATGGATTTATATTGCTGATGATCTTTAGAGGCCTTTAGACTTGAAGAAAAATAACCATATACAACAATTTTATAACTAAAAAGAATCGCAAAATCATCTTTTAGAGAACAGACATTTTCTTTATGACAAGAAGTTTTTACTATTTCTCTCCAGGTCATCTGCAGCTATTAAACTATAGTTTTCTTTCAATTATGTTGAAATGCGAGACAGTGAAACAATTTTTTCATCGTGGACAAATCATTTAATTTTTTTGGACAGCCATTTCTGAAAGTTAAATTGATAACAAAACACTAAGTCTTCCACAGAAAATCTACACTTGTATAGATTTACAAGTTTTATTCAGTGTTCAATTGTCTCTTTACTTGAATAGACAAAAATTGGCATTTGATAAATCACTGCAATAAACCTGTACATCTATTAAATACCTCTTCTGACTAAAATTCTAGAAAGTTTTGTCAAAATTAACATGAGACAAATTTATTTTACTCAGCAATTATTGTTGAGAAGCATGAGAGTAACAAGATGTGTTTGTGAAAAACTTAATGCCCCAAAAATGGCAATTTCTCAAAAGTTTGACCTCAACAGATGACCCGACCTGTCTTATGATCTTGACCTTGGTACTAGCTGATGCTTATCAACCAGAACCATCATCATACCAAACATTTACCTTGAATAGCCTTGAAGTAATTGGCAATCTTAACCCTTCACGCCTTGTCATGCTGAATAAATTTTAGCCAAAAATTGTCATCAAAATCAAAGGGCAAAAGGCACTGAAAGTACCAACTGTAGGTCATTTTTTATTTGAACAAGAGTGCAATAGTCACAAAATACGCCGCCACTTTGCTGCTGTTGCACGAAAATAATTGTAGACACTACTTATTTTGACAGAACCAAATTCAAAACAAGGTGCCAAATTGTCACAAGATACGCCCGTCACACTGCTTAGTATAAACTGGGGGTTTAAATAGAACTGAGGTTATTTTGAATGAATGTTTTTTGCACACATGAAGTTTCATGATCCTAGCTGTTATACTTTAAGAGATGTACTCCGGACAAGATTCTAGTATGAAAAGCAACAATGGGCAATAACTCAAAAAATAGGCCAGGTAGAATTATGGTTCTTGTACACTGCACTCCCCCTTGATAACATCTATACACCCATGAAGTTTCATGATCCTAGCTATTATACTTTTACAGATATACTCCGGACAAATTCAAGTCTGAAAAACAACAAAGGGCAATAACTCAAAAAATAGGTCAGGTAGAATAATGGTTATTGTACACTGCACTCCCCCTTGGTGAGATCTATACACCCATGCAGTTTCATGATCCTAGCTATTATACTTTTAGAGATATACTCCGGACAAGATTCAAGTCTGAAAAACAACAAAGGGCAATAACTCAAAAAATAGGCCAGGTAGAGTTATGGTTCTTAAGCACTGCACTCCCCCTTTATGAGTTCTATACACCCATGAAGTTTCATGATCCTAGCTATTATACTTTAAAAGATATACTCCGGACAAGATTCAAGTCTGAAAAACAACAAAGGGCAATAACTCAAAAAATAGGCCAGGTAGAGTTATGGTTCTTGTGCACTGCACTCCCCCTTGGTGAGATCTATACACCCATGAAGTTTCATGATCCTAGCTATTATACTTTAAAAGATATACTCAGGACAAGATTCAAGTCTGAAAAACAACAAAGGGCAATAACTCAAAAAATAGGCCAGGTAGAGTTATGGTTCTTGTGCACTGCACTCCCCCTTGGTGAGATCTATACACCCATGTAGTTTCATGATCCTAGCTATTATACTTTAAGAGATATACTCCGGACAAGATTCAAGTCTGAAAAACAACAAAGGGCAATAACTAAAAAAATAGGCCAGGTAGAGTTATGGTTCTTGTGCACTGCACTTCCCCTTGGTGAGATCTATGCACCCATGAAGTTTCATGATCCTAGCTATTATACTTTTAGAGATATACTCCGGACAAGATTCAAGTCTGAAAAACAACAAAGGGCAATAACTCAAAAAATAGGCCAGGTAGAGTTATGGTTCTTGTGCACTGCACTCCCCCTTGGTGAGATCTATACACCCATGCAGTTTCATGATCCTAGCTATTATACTTTAAAAGATATACTCAGGACAAGATTCTAGTATGAAAATCAACAAAGGGCAATAACTCAAAAAATAGGTCAGGTAGAGTTATGGTTCTTGTGCACTGCACTCCGTAATGATGAGAAGAACACAATAGCCAAGTTTGAAGTCGATCGGACTTCAAGTGACAGAGTTATGCTTCGGACAAAGAAGTGGACGCCGCCGGACGCCCGGACACCCGGCCGCCCGGCCGCCAGACGCCACGGGTGATCCCATAATACGTCCTGTCTTCGACGGGCGTATAATGACCAAAATTCATTTAAATCAAGACAAAAAGTTATGAGGAGTTGCCTTCACAAGGCTGCATTAATCAAGCGCAGCCATGTAAACATGCCGAGTTATGAATTCTGACATTTAATTTTTTGAAATAAGATTGAAATAGGAACTGTAGATCTGTGAATTGTGTATTAATGGATAATTTATCGGTGTTGGATTCTGATTGAACCGTGAGTTGACCAGAAAAGTTGAAATTACTGAGTTTTCATAGATTTTGTATTGCACTAGAGATCGCCATATACGCGTTATTCCCCACTGGTTACCTCATATCGGTTAACACGGGTAGACATCTGAGTGTTTCTGTTTTGCTCGTCACGCATGATTTGCTGTAAAGAAAGGGGTACGATACAGGGAAATTGTGACCACGTGCAACTAATTAAGAACTGTTTGTTTCGTCAACATCACTGAGTTTAAGAATCTGTTCTTATAAACGTCGAGCACAGTATGGGAGTAGATATCGCAGTTTGGAGATGCCGTATTGGATGTTTCATACAGCCTTTCAAAGGGAAGCGGTCAATCGGCTCAATAAGACTGAAATACATGTATGTCAGTGTAACGATAAGAATGTTCCTTTTTCTCCTTCTTGCAACTCAATGTGTTGAGACCAATCCAGGACCAAGGGGACAAAAGGCAACCACAAGTTTGACAACTACAGTCACACGCAACAAAAATTCCTCTGTGGGGAGTGATTTCAGAGATACCACATTAACCGCCCAAGGGCTGGCCAGTAGCCAGCCAGCACAGTCAAATCTAAACTCCTGGTTAGGAAATCAGAGTATATCGGAATTGAAGGACATCATGTTGTCAGTCAAACAGACGGTAGATAGTGTTGATGCAAGAATAAATACTCTCGAAAGATCGGCCAATGAAATTAAAGATTCTAATAGGCAATTAGTTGAAAGCAACAAGAAACTGGCACAGAATGTTTCAACCCTAAATGAAAAAGTAGAGCAGTTAGAGAATGATCTGAAAGTAAGTGAAGAAAAAAGAGAAAATCTGGAAGCACAATCCCGCAGGGAAAATCTACGATTTTATGGACTGGAGGAGTCAAGGAGAGAATCATGGGAAGAGACAGAGTCTAAAGTTAAGGAACATATTAAGAACGTCCTGATGATAGATAGTGAGGTTAGCATTGAGAGAGCCCATAGGCTGAGAAGCAAAGAGAATCCACGACCAGTAATTGTTAAATTCTCGTTTTTCAAAGACAGAGATAGAATTCTAAAAACATATCGTCAGTTACGTAGAGATTACCAAAGTGACCCGGATAATGAGAGAGAAATGAAAGTTCACATTGCAGAAGATTTTCCGAGTAGAGTCATGAATATTCGTAGTAATCTACGAAAATTTCTAAAGAGAGCAGTTGATGAAGGAAAAGAGGCGTTTCTCCGCTATGACAAACTGATTATAAACAACGTAATTTACAATTATGATGCAGGAAATGACGATATAGTGAAAGTAAGCAGTCTTGGATAGGAATGTGGTCAAGGCTCAGTTGAAGGCAGAACAGACATCGATAGTGGCCTGCAAAAGTCAAACTTGAATATTGCTTGCTGGAATATTGAAGGTCTAGCTAAGCATGTTAATAATAATGAATTTCTTGATATCATTAGGTCTTATGACATTTTTGGTTTTGTTGAAACCTGGGGAAAAAGTTTAAATGAATTCAATGATGTATTACTTGGGTACTCAACTTTTTCGAATATCAGAGAAAAGCGCTCTAAGGCAGGTCGGCACTCCAGGGGGATATGTGTATTTATCAAGGATTTTCTTATAGAAAATAATTTCCTGGAGAGAGTTATGTTAGATCTCAAAGATTGTGTAGTCTTTTTAATGGATCACACAAAGTTTGGAATCGAACAAGATATTTTATTGATATTTACATATATCTCACCGGAGGGCTCACCAATTTATAATACAACTACAGGTTTTAATGGTATTGAAATCTTCGAAGAGAAATTATTGCACTTACTTTCCTTTTATCCAGATTCTAATATTCTTTTAATGGGCGATTTAAACGCCAGATGTGGAGATCTTCATGATTACATTATCCAAGACAATCTTAATTTCATCTTTAGTAATGATGTGAGTTATGATAGCGACTCATTTAATATGTTAAGAAAATCTAAGGATAAAAAGGTCAACTCATTTGGGTTGTCTCTTCTAGAAATGTGTAAAACATATATGATTCACATTGTAAACGGACGAACAGAAGCTGATAAAAACGGTGAGTTCACATGTATGGCAAATAACGGAAGTAGTGTTGTAGATTACTGTATAGCATCGACTACTCTATTTCCGTATATTTCTGATTTTATGGTAGGAGACCAGGCAGATTCTGTTCATTTCCTTATAAAATGTAAATTTCAATTCTGTAAGCAAACTGAGTATGCAAATGATATAGAGTCAGAAAACTTGGTCAAAATTTGTAAGAAACGAAAATGGCAAGATGATAAATCTTCACAATTTAAGGAATCTTTTCAATCTTTGTACCATGATATGTCAATAACTCTTAGTAACTCCGTTGAAAACGATATTAATTTATGTGTTCAGCTTATTGTTAACCTATATGATATGGCTAGTAGATGTTTGGATACGAAACCGCTGACGAATCATCCCAACAGACCGGTACAACCGGACTGGTGGGATGATGAGTGTGCGGAGCTTAAGCACATCAAATTTGCTAATTTAAGAAAGTTTAGATGTCTTAATACTACTGAGAGCTTAAGTATATATTTAGAATCTCGAAATCATTTTAGAAGATTGTGTAAACAGAAGAAAACCGAACTGCAACACTCAAATAAAAATCGGTTAATAGAGGCTAGAGGGAATCCAAAGTTATTTTGGAAAACGGTTAAAGAATTTAAACCAAAAAAATGCTCTACATCTGAAGTAAAACCATATCAATGGTATACTCATTTCAAAGCTTTGTTACATGACGAAACATTAACTACATTAGATTACTCTCTATTTGACACATGCACAGAAGTTGATGAAATATTTAACCGACCCTTCACTTTAGACGAGCTCATCAAAAGTATAAATAGTCTAAAGAACGGCAAAGCATGTGGTCCTGATAGAATCTTACCAGAAATGATTAAATCGACTTTCCAAGATATATCAAATTTACTTTTGAGTCTATATAATAAAATTTTTGATAGTGGAGTATATCCCAGCGCATGGTCAGAAAGCATAACATGTACTATTCATAAATCAGGGTCCATGTCAAATCCCGATAATTTTAGAGGTATCTCACTGATAAATATACTAAATACAATTCTTACTGGTATGATGAAAGACAGGCTTTACCACTGGGCCGAAACAAATAATAAAATTGATGAAGGGCAGGCTGGATTTAGAAAAAATTACAGCACAACCGATAATATGTTTTCCCTCATGTCATTAGTTCAGAAACATCTTTCTAAAAAGGGTGGGCGATTGTATTGTATTTTTGTAGACTTCTCCAAAGCCTTTGATTCTTTAAATCATTCAAAATTTTTGCAAAGCCTTGCCAGCATGGGTGTCGGTGGAAATTTTTTTAAGCTTCTTGTTAATATGTACAGTAATATGTCAACAAGGCTTCGTATCGATAATTCATTTATAACAGAAAGTATACATTGCAATGTTGGAACCCGACAGGGGTGCAAATTAAGTACTATAATATTTACACTATTTATAAATAACATTTTCGATGCTCTTAGAAAAGCAGGTGTCAGAGGAATACAAGTAAATGAGAGCGACCTTGAAATTATCTCATTGTTATATGCAGATGATATTGCAAATACAAGCGACACAGTATTAGGTTTACAAAAACAGATAAATGTTTTGGCATCATTCTTTCAAGATACAGGCATGAAAATCAATTTATCAAAAACGAAAGTTATAGTATTTAGAAAGGGGGGATATCTGCGCGACAATGAAAAGTGGTTCTATAATGGAGAACAAATTGAAACAGTATCTAGCTATAAATATATGGGGTTATTTTTCACGCCGAGATTGATCTGGTCCTTTGCAAAGTCTAACTTAGCTTCTAGGGCCAAAAAGGCAATAATTTCTTTGTATAAATTACAATCGAAAGTAGGATCCTTCGACATGCAAGAATCCTTTAAATTATTTGATACAATGGTAAAACCAATATTATTATACGGTTCTGAATTATTGGGCACTGAAATATCAAAAACGATAGAAACAGTACATGAACAGTTTTGTAAACGTTACCTTAAACTTCCAATGCATACCCAAAATATATTAGCTGTTGGTGAATGCGGTAGATTGCCTTTGTATATCGATTATTTCTGTAACACTATAAGATACTGGTTTAAGGTTCTTAATATGCAAGAGAATAGATATCCTTTCATTTGTTATAAAATGCTTCGGAAATTAGACGAAGTAGGCCGAGTCACATGGGCTACGAATGTAAAAGAGTTGCTTCATAAATATGGCTTTGGATATGTTTGGTTAAACGAAAGTGTTGGAAATGAACTTTTATTTATGAAGACTTTTAAGCAAAGATTGATCGATACCGCAAGATCTAATTGGCGATCCGAAATCTCAGAGTCTTCAAGGTCTAAACATTATCGTTTTTTCATGCCAGAGCTTAAAGCTGCTGAGTATCTATCTTTTAATATTCCTATTCCTTTTAGAATTGCATTGACTAAGTTAAGATGCTCAGTACATAAACTAAACGTAGAAACTGGAAGACACTCAAGAATACCATTAGCTGAGAGAATTTGTAAATTTTGCATGTTAGGTAAAATAGAAGATGAGTTTCATTTCGTGATGGAATGTCCATTTTACTCTGATTTACGAATTCGTTATTTTCTAAATGTATTTACAATATCAGTAAGTAAAGAAAACTTCTATTTGCTTCTAAATTCGGAGAAAAATGTATGCATTAATGTAGCTAAGTACATATTCTATGCAATGAAACGTAGAGAAGAAAACGCAAATGCATTAAGTTAACAATCTTTTTATATACATTTGATAATTAAACTGTCTTATCAGTAGAATTATCATAGTATGGGTCTCCCAATATATGGCTTGTATCACCGATCGCTTTTTGAAGTATGCTTATCATTTTGAAATGTACATACTCAATGGCTCTTTTAACTATTATAAACAAAAAGGTTTTGTTAATGGACTTAAACTGTATTACATATGGCTGCCTACATATATTGTATTGTATTATGGGCCAGAGGCCTTAATTACTTCAAATAAAATATTGTCATTGTCATTGTCATTGTCATTTCAATAAGCCCCAGACACTAAGTTTTAAGGGGGCATAATTCAGGGAAATAAATGAGCCATAAAATCCTTGATCCATGTACATCTACAAATTATGGTGATGACATTGACCAAGTTTCATTTAAATAAAGACAAAAAGTAAGGAGGAGTTGCGCTCAAAAGGCTGCAATTTCAATAAGCCCCAGATACTAAGTTTTAAGGGGGCATAATTTAGGGTAAAATTAATGAACCATAAAATCCTTACTTTATGCTCATCTACCAATTTCGGTCATAACATCCACCAAGTTTCATTTAGATCCAGCCAGAAACTTAGGAAGAGTTGCATTCACCAGGCTGCAATTCAATAAGCCCCAGAGACTAAATTTAAAGGGGGCATAACTGAGGCAATAAGCCCCAGAGATTAAGTTTTTAAGGGGCATAACTCAGGCAAAAATAAATGAACCATAAAATCCTTCCTTCATGCACATTTACCAATTGAGGTGATAACATTGACCAAGTTTCAAGAAGATCCAGCCAGAAACTTAGGAGGAGTTGCGTTGACAGGAAAAGTGGACGGATGTACGGACGTATGGACCAATGGATGGACGGACAGATGGACGAACAGATGGACGGACAGACAGACAGACGGAGAAGATGACGCCAATATATGTCCGCCTCTGGCGGCGTTTAAAAACTAAATCTATTGACAATTCTGGTTTGAAAATGAGAAACAGGTGGTATAGACTAACATCAGACTGCACATATGTGTAGGCTGATGTTGGGGTCTAGCTCCTGCCATTAAGCAAGAATATTCTGTGTTGAGCATGACAAGGGTTAATTTTTTGGTTAAGTTTTGCAGACAGAAAGAAGGATAGACAGACAGAGTATACCAACAACAGCATACGTAGGGGCATAAAAACATCCACATAAGTCTCAGTATGGTCATGGTTTACTGTTTGTAGGTGACCAAAATGTTATAAATACAGCTTTAAAAAAGCTGTATTTACGACTTTTTTGTCTCCCAACAATCAATTGATTGATTGGATTGAGTTTAACAACGCTTTCAACATTATTTCAGTTATATCGCGGCGGCTGGAGCACCTAACAATGGATTCCTGGTATTTCTCTCACCAGTACAACCATCACATTCTTTCCTAGCCTCCAGCTACTATCTCACATAGGTCTACGATTATCAACCCATTGGTGAGAGACAAATAGTCAGAAAGATTGAGTGCCGCTGTTGGGGATCGAACCAAGGACCTCTAGATTGTAAGTCCGACGCGCTACCAACTGCGCTATGATGGCGGCCGACTCCCAAAGAAATAATCAAAGAATTGAGTCTGATGGACTTTTATCAGCTACGCAGTGGCTGTGACTGCCAAAACCCAAAGTGGCACATGTACCAACTTTTGGCATGTTATTTTTGGCAGTTTATTCTCTCACTACATTAGCCCTAATACAAAATAATTGATAGATCTACCCCAGTCCTTTTCTCTTGTTCTTGATAAATTTCACACTACAATACAAAATCTTGAATAATATCATTGGATTATTTTCAAAGTTTCACAGGATGATTGTCGTCATAAGATTTGTCGCTTTCGAAATAGGGATAATCCGTCCAGAAACACAGAAAAGGGATCTAACTGAATGGTACGAGGAAAAGGAGCCCTGCTTGGGGGATATGAATAATTCATTTTTACTTAAAAATTTCACTTCAAGTGAAATCTTGTATAAGCAATAAAGCCCAAAAATATCATAAGATTCTTTTGAAGTTTTCATGGGATGATTGTAGGATCATAATTTTTATGATCTTGTTTATGAAAATAGGGACAATCCATAAGAAACCATGGCAAAAGGGGCCTAATGGAATTCCACTGAAGAATTTCAATTAATGCAATCTTGTTCATATGGTTAACTTTTTAAATTCTGCAAATTTTATAAAATTCTCATGAAATGTTCACAGGATTGATTGACTGAATGGAGTTTTACGCTGCTTTAAACATTTTTTTTAGTTATATCGCCGCGACTGGAGCATGTAACAATGGATTCCTGGTATTTCTCTCACCATTACAACCACACATCCTTTCCTTGCCCTCAGCTGCTATCTGATATAGAACTTTGACTATCAACCAATTGGTGAGAGACAAATAGTCTGAAAGAATGAGTGCCGCCATCGGGGATTGACCCCGGGACCTCTAGATTGATAGTCCAACGCGCTGCCAACTGCACTATTATAGCGGCTTACTTTCAAAGGATGATAATTGTATGATCATAGTGATTTCCTTTTCAAATGGAGCCATTCTCCTCAGAAAACACAGGAAAAGTCTCGCCTTGTGGTATTTCACTTTAGATTGTCACTTAATGCAATCTTGTTTATGCGGTAAAGTCCACAAAAAGTATCTGATTCTCATGAAACTTTCAAAAGATGACTGTTTGGTCATAGGGATTGTAGCTTTAGAAAATGGAGACAATCTGTCAGAAAACATGGGAAAAGGGGCCTTAGGGAATTTCACTCACTGCAATCTTATTTATGCAATAAAGTAAAAAAAAAATATGAATGGATTCTCTTGAAACTTTCATATGTCTAATATTCCTAAGATAAAAGGCTGTGAATGACATTTCCAACATCCTCACTATCATCATAGTATCATGCTTCAGTGAAGCACATGTGAAAGGCTTGTGAAGCCTGGACAGTCAAACTGGGCATTTAGAGGAATCAGCCCAACACCATTGTAAGTGCCTATTAATAAGAGGCACTTACAATAGTGTTGCCCTGACCCCTCGATTTAGATTGCACTTCAAACCTTAAGCACAAGGTTGGGAAAATTCCCATGCACGATTTGGCCTCTTAGCAGCTGGGAGCAGCTGGTGGCTCAGTTGAAATCTTGTACCCGGGTGAGAGGCAACAGGAAACAATGGGTATGTGCACAAGCCAATGCCAGGGAATGACACTCACTCCACAGATTAAGGAGTCGATTGGACTCCCTACACATGAAATCAATGAGTCCAAGCTCAAAATAAGAAGTCCCAATTTTCATAATGGGAGAATATTGTGGAAAAGAAGAAATTGCTTGTTATAACTGATTAAGGAGTCAATTGGACTCTTAACACATGAAATCAATCAGTCCAAGCTCAAAATAAGAAGTCCCAATTTTCATAATGGGAGAAAATTGTGGAAAAGAAGAAATTGCTTGTTATAAGCAATTTCTTCTTTTCTACAATGTCCTTCAAAAGAAGAGACTTTTTTTCAAAACACTTCAAGATGCAAGCAAATATTTTCTTCACCAATTTTTGTAGTGAAAAGATCTACAGTTTTGGCAAGTGTAAGAAACGACAGTGCTGTCATTTGTATTTTCAAATATTCTCGTATGATCCTTGGAGTCTATCGGACTCCTTACTTGCAAATGGAAGGAGTCCCAACTGGTAAACAAGGAGTCTCGGACTCCTGAACTCCCCATAGAGTCAAACCCTGATCGCAATACAGCCGTAGTAAGTAGAGTGACCACTAAGTGCTAAATAAAGACTGATCAGACTTGACAAACATGTAAGTGTATCGTAAAAATGTGACACACAGGCTAAAATATATTAGACCACTCTTGAGGCAAATTGACCAATCAGAGAACAGTATTTCAAAAGTATATATCACAGATACAACTCCGAGTGTTGCATTCACAGATATACGATAGTTATAAGACGTACTACACATGAATCTCAAACAGGTTTTGTGTGCCAAGTCATTTCAAAAACATGACAAGCATTTTATAAGAGACCTTTATTCCATAAGGCTTTCTACAGTTGCAAAAGTGCAAAAAATCTGCAATAAGCAGCAAAAATAGATTTATGAGTTATTTCAGCACTATTAAACATAATAACAATTAAATACATAATACAGCGAGTTTTACTCTTTTTCATTGTTCACAGAATCAGGTAAAAAACTACAGACTATGTTAGAAAAGTGTGGTCTATGTCAGATAGGAAATCTTGTGCTGCATTATATGAGAAATAAACACTTGTGTCTATTTCTAATAGACCACTGCACCCGTTTTCTATCCTAAACATGTCATTGCTTGAAAAATATCATGAATAATAATTGAACCAAGACAATACAAAGTTGTTTAAGTCAAAGGTAGATAAACCATAAATCATACAATTTAGCAAGTGAAGACAGAGTTGTTCTTCTTATATTTCTTTCATAGGATAATTTCTTCAGCTAAAATGAATGTCATATTTTCTGTACCTATGAAAAGAAATTTGATGGAAAACTTCTACAGACCTCTTTTAGATATTTCAAGTTCAAACAATAATCCAAAAAGTTTTTAACCAATGTCAAGCCAAATAAAATCCTTTTAAAAATTGCATCAAAATCAAAGGGCAGAAAGCACTGGAAGTAATAAAATAAATGTTTGCCAATATTTCATAGTCTATAAATCTATCTGCTTGAAATGGGCAAACCGGTAGAGGGAAGACTAAGATCAGACTGAACTTATTATTATGCTGTCTGATCTTTCTTTATACCCCCTGCTAGAACAGAAACATCATGTTCACTTTGACAAGAGCTTATATTGCAAAGTACATATTTTGAGGTGGAAGCGGGGAATTTCCTATTTTTTACCTATCTGTCATAGCACGTACTATTCATTGTGTCTGTCTATACAATTTAATTTACAATAAAATCCTTTCAGAAACTACCAAAACAATTTCAAACACATATGTCATTATTTAGTTTCCAAGTTACATGAAAAAATAATCAGGGTGTGTGGAATTCCCATGCCCGACTTGTCCAACATGGGCTTTTCCATTTGTGGTAAAATACATATTTCTAGGCCACTTGTCCACGAACAAGTAAATACCACAGAAAATCTTGATACTTAAAAAAGTACTAAAAAGATCTAGTAGAAAAGTCATCTTATTATTTGTATCTACGGGGAGAAAACATTGTCTTTATGAAGAAAATGCTGAGGAGTTACAGCATTTTCTTCATTAAAAACAATGTTTTTCTCAATATTTATCAAGCCATTTGTTTATTGCAAAGTTCATTTTTATCCTGGACAAGTAGGAAATTGACTTTTACTTGTCCATGGACAAGTGGTGAAAAGTCATATTTCCAAATCCTTGATAATCTTATTGGTTGAAATTATTGGTTGTAAAGTGACATTTAAAACAAGATTACATGTGAGTGAAGATTTGACACCAAGCAGCACAGACAGCCACATTGGACATTTGTAAAATATTCACAGATTTTTTAAAGAAACTTTGAGAGAGAAGCCATTTATCTAATATGTGCAAAGGAAAGACTCTGTTCAGAATGTGCAGATGCACAGGCTGCATAGAGTCTTAACATGGCACACATGTGAAATTGTTGGAAATGTCATGCACATGCGCATACATTTTTAGGGCAGTTAAGTAACTTGTAATTGGAAAATTGTAATGGGAGGTAAAACTGCTAGTGCAAGTTACTTTGCAGTATAAGTTGCTTCCCTTGCAGAGGTACAGAAAAAGAGGGGGTAAAGCTAGTCTAAAATCTTTATTTCTCAATGAAATTCTATGTTGTGGGTACTTATTCTAATGAGTACCAACAACGCGATTCTAATGAGTACCAACAACAATGGTTTATGAGAAATTATTGAAATATTTTGATCATAATCTAAAATACCCCTTCTACCTGTAGTTCTGCCTTGAAGGTACAATATAATGTAAAAATTGCAATAGAGCCCCATGTTCTAGTATAACCCCACCCTCCCTCTTCAGACATCAAACTCGACCATATTTTGAGAGATTTTTGAAAAACTTGAAACCTCTAATAAACCCAAACCCAAACCCAATAAATATCCCTATCGAGGATGAGTACATAAACCTCTTCCCAACTACATTTCAAGCTTTCATGTTAATTTGATACTTATTTCCCGGCCAAATTTCAAGTTTTCATGTTAATTTGATACTTATTTTCTAACCAAATTTCAAGCTTTCATGTTAATTTGATACTTATTTTCTAACCAAATTTCAAGCTTTCATGTTAATTTGATACTTATTTCCCGGCCAAATTTCAAGCTTTATGTTAATTTGTTGCTTATTTCCCAACCAAATTCAAGCTATCATGTTAATTTGATGCTTCAAAAAAGATTTTATTAGAGTTTTTTTTCTCTGATTTTCTGTGTGTTCTTTACCCTTGGTTATTCACAAGGCCTGTAAACCTTATTCCTACACTATGTTAAATTATTTTCATTCATGAATCATCTTCAAATCTAACCCCTGCTTTGCAGCCATCGTAAATTTCCTACATTTGGTGGTTTTGAAAAGTTTTGACATCTTAAGATCTGTAGCCTCTAATAAACCTGCACCTCCTTCTAATAGAAATGTGATGATTCCAATAGTAGCCCAGGTTAGTATTAGAGCTTTTTAGGTTACATAAACCTTTTTGTTTTAGTGTCGCCCCCTGTTGCAAGGGGCAGACTGTAAGTTTTTGGCTTATGAGGCAGTTTCTTGAAAGCAATTATGTATGAATAATCAAAAGTCTCAGATTGGAAGACTGTTGAGAGGCTGTTTGAGTTGCTTCCCTTGAATTCAAACATACTTTTGCAAGTGATAGGTCTTTAAAATGACTGAACCAAGTTACTGTGATGTGTAAATTACTTCACTTTAATAACCATATAAAATGTATGTATAGTCTGTTTGACTTCTATATGGACCGACCTTTTGATCAATTGCATAAAATCGGCTTTGAAAGAAGAATTTGTATGTGGTAAATTTTCACATATTTAGACCAATCGAAAAGCATTATTTAACGAGTTTGTTGTAAATTTCACGAGGAAAACTAGATAAGCAGGCGAGTAATAACGGTACAAATCACGTGATATTGAAGTTTAAGATGACACGACTGTCGATATGCTAATTAGTATGTCCAAATAAGGAATAATGGACATTTCATCTGTCAAAAGTTTAGTATAAAACCACGTGTTTTTACTATATATGTTGACATTTTCTTACTATTTAACAGCCTCCATCACCCCTCGTGTCTAAGAACGGATAATGCGAAAATATTAACATTAGCTAGATAGACAAAATCATTATTTTGAAATTATTTTATTTTCAAAAAATATTTTTTTGAATGGTATTAAGCTGAAATTAAGATTTTACTACATACAAATCCTTTATTCAAACACAGTTTTATGTAATTGATGAAAAGGTTGGTCCATATAGAAGTCAAACGGACTATAGAGTAAAAATATATAACACATTCACACAGCTCTGGTAAACGATCCAACTAAAGTCAACCATAGGAAGCAAAATTTGAAATAAATGAGCCACAGAAAAGTGATAAAAATAAGCAAATCTCAGTGAGCAAACTTTAAGGTGAAACACCACACTCTCTTACCTGCTTAAAGTAACTGTCTATATTGAGAGTCATTTTCTGATTATCTTCCCTCCTTGATAGAATTTATCTCCCTTTTATCTCAGTTAACTCCCTTGGTTCATCAAGAAGTTCAACACTTTTTCTCTTTGAATATTTGGGCAGTTATCAATTAAGTTTCCTCTTATTTACCGAATGTACTTATTGTTTTTGTAATGGAACTGGTTCACAGTGTCATAGAATTACTCAAAACATAAGAGTTAAGTAATAATTTTTCCTTTGTAGTCACTTTAAGATAGCACAAATTGTTTGGAACATTGTCTTTTCCTCACACTGCATCCATCCTTCTTGTTGCTTTAAAGAAATTGACAAAATAGTAATTATAAGGTATATTGATCAAGAATTTTAGATGTCCAACTTGCCCATTACATGGACTTAACCCTTGTCATGCTGAACCAGGGATATTCCTGCTTTTGCAGGAGCTATAAACAAACATCAGCCTGCACATATGTGCAGTCTGATGTTAGTCTACACCACCTGTTTCTCACTTTTCAAACAAGAATTGTCAATAGATTTAATTTTTCAAATGAAAATTGATCTACTGTTGGTACTTTCAGTGCTTTTTGGCCTTTGATTTTGATGCAAATTTTTAGCCAAAATTTATTCAGCAATAAGGGTAATAAGAGCAAGAGGTCAATTTTATTTCCATCCCTGTGTTCAGAATGACAATATGTGCACTTGCATGCAATGCAGGGTATTATTTGCAAACAGTTTGCAACGTTTTGTGATCCTGAATGCAGGGCTGAACAACCAAGCTTAAGATAGAGTTCAGAAACAATAATTTCAAGTGGTATTTGATGAAACATTATAGAAATCTTTCTTTATCATGAATATTCAAAAACATTTTACCATCCTGAATGCAGGGCTGAACACCAAAGCTTAAGATAGAGTTCAGAAACAATAATTTCAAGTGGTATTTTATGAAACATTATAAAAATGTTTCTTAATCATAAATATTCAAAATCTATCTTTTAAAGAATATCAACCTTCATTTCAAGCCACACATTTGTATCCCAACAAACAAGTAACAAAAGATTGCCATTTTCTGTCTCTAAGCTCCCATGTATTAAACAGATCATAACATGCAATAAAGATGGGAATTACTTTGGTGATATATTTGTCACAACATATTAATTTGGGAGCAATAAAACCCTCAGACATGCTGCCAGATATAATGCATTACATATGAGTGCTATAATAACTCTTGTAATAATCTAGATTGCTTAATCACTTTAAAGAAAATAACTAAAGCATTCTTCGTTTTTCTTTTCTTTGTTTGTTTGTTTTTTTTTCTTTTAATACAAGAAAACTTATTAAGAGTTTAAGAGTTGAAAGTGTTTGTCCAACAATGCTATATTCCATAATTTGCAATTATATTTAGCTTACACGCAAAGAGCTTCAAATCATGCAATAACATTATGAATGTGAAACAAAAATTTCCTTTTTTATATTCAATTTCAAAACTCTTTTAAATGCATCTTTGATTAACATTTTATTACATGCACTTGAAGCTAAATCCCGAAACTCAAACATTTGACAACAATTAAACTATTCTTCTTTTCTACTGTTTTTTGTTCATCTGTATATATAATGGCTATGCTAAAATCAAATCTGATTCAAACACAAATAAATATTAGCGCCCCCCCCCCTTCTTTTTTTCCACATAATTCTTTACAACTTCCTACACTAAGTTAAAGTAATAATCATGAACCAAGTGTAAGCCATATCCAAAAGTCTCACTACCAATAAAATATAGACTGAAGACAAGTCCCAAAATATTGGTATTCATCGCTAATAAATAATACAAATATTATTATAGTTCCGCAAGAAAGAGTGAGGTTTGAGAAACCGTTATCTCCTATCATTTTCAATGTAAAATTGATCTTTGATCACTCACTTGAAATTGTAGGTCTATACATTGGGCCACCCTAGCGCAATAATTGTTTTGGAGATACTTTACTATAATAACAGGGCTCATATGTGAAGAATTAACCTGGCCTATGATAAATATTGTTTTATGATTTAGTGATTGGCCATTTCAGTTGCATTTTACCAAACTAAATGTTATTGAAAACAAAATGTTCACCACTTTTCATTTTCAATGGTCTTAATGTGATATTTAGAAGGGCTATACAGTGCCATTTACTCATAAAATTACTGAGAAAAGTGAAGTAATGATTGGCCGAACAGAGCTCAGCAGTTACCTTAAACCAGAGCTTTGTGTCAGGAGTGAGCTTTATGTCAGGAGTGAGCTTTATGTCTTAGAAAAAGAAGTTTGTTATGGTACAAAAGCAATTTATGACCTTGACCTTTGACATGTTTAATCCTGAAACAGAACAGCATATCATTGGGTTATAAGAAATATGTGAAGAGTTTTGAGGGTCACAGACCCAATTGAGTTAAGTTTCATGGTTCCAAGTGTAATGGTTTATCAGGTTAGGCACAAAAACAGGATTTAAACAAAATTTTAATTGTGACCTTGGCATTTTAACATGACAAATAATATCTTTGTAACTTTTATTATCTTAAAGTCAAGGGCAACCTTTTGTATATTTAGGTTTCAAGATTCTTGATAAAATTTTGTGCTAGGAAATTGTTTTGACATAAGTTCAAATTTGGCTTTGACCTACCATTCCAATACAATTAAGGATTTTTTCTGCTGCTTTTGGAGGTACTTTGATTAAAAAAAGTCCATTCTGTCACAATTAAAAAAGAAAGTAAAGTATTGTTGATTTTTTTGTTTGTTACCTGCATCATAAAAATGAATAAATAAGCCCTCAATAAAGCCTTGGAATGTGAGTCCCTTATTAAATGAGAAAAGAGAAAAATAAGCTTTTGTTGTTAACTCAGTATATGTGGATATGTAATCTTCTTTAATGCTTTTCAGTGGTTGAGAAATAACAGTAGATTGTCACTTGATTAACTCACCACCTTTCCAGTAAAATTATCAAAAACTTATATCCAGCTTTCTTTGATTTCATCCTATCTGACATTTTTTCACAGTTAACAATGAAATAGTTGTATTGTAGTTTTTATTTGTTTGTTTGTTACAACAACTTATCAATATACAAGTATCTGGTGTTGTATGCAACACATAAAGTCCCCTACCGGCTTCGTTTGTCTCAATGTTTTCCCACGCCAATTCTATCAGGGACGTCAAAACCAGGTCTTGTTTTGGAAAGGGTTAAACAAGACTTACATGAGTTTTTGTCTCTGCTGTGCCCACTATACAATTCATGCAAGCAATAGACAGATGCAAGAAATAGTATCAATAACAGTTACCTTGTCTGATCCAAGATGTTTTTCTTCAGTCTTGTTGGTAAGAAATGAGAACTTTCACTGGAGGTGATTAATACTGCTGCATCACCACCCTGACTAACATGGCTTATAATTTTTTTTACATTTTAAAACAGGTTTCATCAAGTTAGCTTGCTTAGTTATTAAGTTATTGCAGGATCCATTTTTTGCCAAATTTTCACTATTTCCGTTACCATAGCAACCGCACTTTTTGTCAAAGAACAAAGATAAAATGATGTGCATAATCTACACAATGCCATCTAGTCATATACCAAGTCTCATCAAATTAGCTTGCTTACTTATTAACTTATCGCAGGATCCAATATTTTTTGCCATATTTTCACTATTTCCGTAACCATAGCAACAACAATTTTAGTCTAAAAACAAAAATAAAATGATGTGCATAATCTACACATTGCCATATAGTCATATACCGATATACCAAGTCTCATCAAACTAGCTTGCTTAGTTATTATCTTATCGCAGGATCCCATTTTTGGCCATATTTTCACTATTTCTGTAACCATAGCAACCTCAATTTAAGTCGAAAAACAAAAATAAAATGATGTGCATAATCTACACATTGCCATCTAGTCATATACCAACTTTCATCAAAAACGCTTGCTTAGTTATTAAGTTATCGCGGGATCCAGATTTGAGTGGACAGACGGACAGACAGACGGACGGACGGATGGACAGACGGACGGACAGACGGAGGGCAAACATATAGTCCCCTCCGGTGTGAACACCGGTAGGGGACTAATAAACAAGAGCAATGCCTACGGGTACCTACACTAGGCTGTTGGGTGCTGGAGTCTGGGGATAAAAATCTAAGTCGAAAAAGGAGCTTAATTTCCCAAAATGCATCAAGAGTTATCCCCCTTGATAGTTTATGTTGCTCTCTTGATAGTGAGTATATGTGCCACGTTTAAAGTGAATGTCTTCAGTAGAACCAGAGATATCACAAAATGTCAAAGTTTTTGCATGACAATGACAACAACAACTATGACACCAAGGCTAGAGCAATACCTCGGGTTTTCTCAGAAAACAGCTGAGTTAATAAAACCATTTGTTGAGTCATTCATGTGAAAGAGTCGCAAGTAAAAAGTAAGCTTTTCCTATTACCCCACAAATTGACATCATCTGTCTAAACAAGAGGCCCAAGAGGGCCTGTATCGCTCCACTGGCTTTAAAATCTTTAGACTTTCATTAAATAAAGCTTACTTTAAATGAATACATTAACACTCCAAAATCTCCTAAGACCTATTTCGAGGGTTCAGTGCAAGACTGTACTAAGTGTATATACACTGTATATACACTTAGTACAGTCTTGCACTGAACCCTCGATTTAGTAATGATAACATGGTTCTGGTCCATATTGCACCAAAATACTCAATCAACCTGCGACCATTGACCAATCTTATTAAAACATAAGGTTCAGAAGATGTTGTTCAAAGATTTTGGGCTAAAAATAGGCCCCACCTGACATGCCCATTTATTTATGGACCAAACAAAATTTCTTGAACAATTTAAGTAAATAGTGACCCAAGAAACATTCTGGTAAAGTTTCATTGAAATTGGCTGAGTGGTTCCGGAGGAGATATCGTTCAACGAATTTGGCCTCAATATAAGCCCCGCCCTGCCAGGCCAAAATTTATAGGCCTATCAAAATTTAGCAAAAAACTTTTGAAAAGAGACACTCAAGGAACCTTTCTGGTAAAGTTTCATTGAAATCAGCCAAGTGGTTCAGGAGAAAATATCATTTGAAAATTTGGGGCTCAAAATAGGCCCAGCCCTGCCACGCCCATATTTTTAGTCCATTCAAAATTTCTTGAACAATTTAAGTAAAGGGTCATCCAAGGAACATTCTGTTAAAGTTTCTTTGAAATCGTCCCAGAGGTTCAGGAGGAGATATCGTTCAAAGATTTTGGGCTCAAAAGAGCCACGCCCTGCCACGCCCATATTTATGAACCAATCAAGATTTCTTGAACAATTTAAGTAAAGGGACACCAAAGGAACATTCTGATAAAGTTTCATTGAAATCGGCCCAGTAGTTCAGGAGGAGATGTCGTTCAAAGATTTTGGGCTCAAAATAAGCCACGCCCATATTTATGGACCAATTAATATTTCTTGAACAATTTAAGTAAAGGGTCTTCCAAGGAACATTGTGTTAAAGTTTCATTGAAATCGGCCCAGTAGTTCAGGAGGAGATGTTGTTCAAAGATTTTGGGCTCAAAAGAGCCACGTCCTGCCACGCCCATATTTATGGACCAATCAAAATTTCTTTAACAATTTTAGAAGAGGGTCACCAAAGGAACATTCTGATAAAGTTTCATTGAAATTGGCCCAGTAGTTCAGGAGGAGATGTCGTTCAAAGATTTTGGGCTTAAAATAAGCCCCGCCCTGCCACGCCCATATTTATGGACCAATCAAAATTTCTTTTACAATTTTAGAAGAGGGTCACCAAAGGAACATTCTGTTAAAATTTCATTGAAATCGGCCCAGTGGTTCAGGAGGAGATGTCGTTCAAAGATTTCGGGCTCAAAATAAGCCCCGCCCTGCCACGCCCATATTTATGGGCTAGTCAAAATTTCTTGAACAATTTAAGTAAAGGGTCACCCAAGGAACATCCATGCCAAGTTTCATTGAAATCGGCCCAATGGTTTGGGAGGAGAAGATTTTCAAAGATTTCAAATTGAAAAAATGCCAGGCCCTGCCATGCCCATATTTGGGGGCCAATCAAAATTCTTTGAACAATTTAATAAGGTGGTTACCCAAGGATCATTTCTACCAAGTTTCGTTAAAATCCGCCCATTGGTTTGGGAGGAGAAGATGTTTAAAGAAAAAGTTTACGCACAGACGGACGCTTGCATGGACGCACGACGGACACTCCGCCATGACAATAGCTCGCTGGCCTTCGGCCAGTGGAGCTAAAAATAATTGAACCTGTGTGTGACAATTCAAACAATATCAAATGTGCTCAAAGCAAAGACTTTGGCAAGTCTGTGCATTCACAGAGTCTGACCAGAGTCTTCACTGTGCAATTTGTACACATATAGCCAATCTTCTAATTACACTATGTAACTGTCTAGGCTGCTAAATGTTTGTACCCCACTCAGATGTCAAATTGTTGGAAATGTCATGCACAGGCTCATAATTATTGTATATGCCAAGTGAGCGACTGAGAAAGAAAAGTCCTCTTGTTATGCAAAAAAGACATTCCACATGATGTAACAATTAGTTAATTTGTTTTGGTTGTATACTCTGATGCATCATACTCTAGACTAATGCTATTAGCAATGGTTCATAATTTATGAGCTCACTAATTTGTACATAAATGTTTCCCCCTTTTGCCTATGATTTTTATATTCTCTATTTTCTTCCAAAACCTCTAATCTGCAGCTTTATAAAAGCTTTACTTAAAAGAATTGGGAAGAAAACTGACAACATAAAGATACATATATTTATGTGAACAATTGTTAGCATTTTTATGTGGCAATAAAATTACATTCTGGATATTATTATTATTATTTTTTTTTTTTTGTAAAAATTCAAATTTCAGAGGAATGTACGCTGCTACTAGGGATCAAACCCGGAAGTACACCCTGCGCTGTGACCGTAGCTTAACCATGATATTCTTGGTGTCCAAACTGATTTTAATGGAGTAAAAATAACAGAAATAGTAAATCATGAGTAGAAATTTGTAGTTTTATGATTAAATTGACCTTTTCTATAATGAGAAAATAGTAAGAAAGCAATGAAAATTTGCTACAATTTACATTTCATTTTAGACATGTCATTGAAAATATGAGGGATTCAAAACCAAATTACGACTATGACTTGGAAATTTCTCTCAAATTTGTAAAAATGACCTTGGAAAAAAAAAATTAAGGGTCAAATAACCCTTGTCATGCTGAACCTAGAACATTACTGCCTTGGCAGGAGCTATAGACAAACATCAGCCTGCACATATGTGCAGTCTGATCTTTGTCTATTCCACCTGTTTTTTTTCTTTTTTTGAACCAGAAAAGGTTTAAAATTTAATTTTCATAATGAATACAGACTCACATTTAGGCATTCAGTGCTTTGAGCACTTTGAATTAGTTGTAATATTACCAAGATTTTTTATTCAGCATGACAAGGTTTAAGATATTTTTAGATATTCGGGGGGACAAAACCCTAGTTTACCTGTCAAGCGTGAGCCTTGAATAACATGATAGTTCTGGGCAGAAAGGCAGCAGGCTGCAGTCATAGCTCAGTTGAGTTAGTTGTACATAAGACTGACATGACTCCAAATCAATTGGTCAATAATTCAGTCCCCAGTCCAACAGATTATCCCATTGTCTCCCACTGGATAATCATTTATCTAAGTTGAATAAGCAACTGGTGCAGTGGTAGTACTAGATGGAAAACCATCAAGAATCAATTGTGATGTGCTACGGTT
The DNA here is from genome assembly GCA_948146395.1 of Fragum whitleyi. Taxonomy (NCBI): domain Eukaryota; kingdom Metazoa; phylum Mollusca; class Bivalvia; order Cardiida; family Cardiidae; genus Fragum; species Fragum whitleyi. Next base: position 35,695,764 of record OX411558.1, read on the forward strand.
TCTGTGGTATGACTGAAGTATTATTCAACCATCACCTATCAATAGTACTCTCAACACTTGATTTTGATTTGTTTGTTTGATTGGAGTTTGACGCCGCTATCAACCATCTTTCAGTTATATCACAGTGGCGGGAGCATTTAACAATGGATTCCTGGTATATCTCTCACCAGCACTGCCATTACATCCTTTACAAGCCCCCAGCTGCTCTTCACATACCATAGGTCTAAGATTATCAACCCATTGGTGAGAGACAAATAGTCCAAAAAAATGAGTGCCACCAGTGGGGATCGAACCTGGGACCTCTAGCTTGACAGTCTGGCCCTCTACCAACTTTACTATGAGGGCAGCACATTGATTTTGAAGCCACCACTCCTATATCTAAAATCTACCAAAACCACTTTAATAATTCTAAAAAACTACCTGTAAATACAACAAGGCCTGTCAATTTGTTTGCCATTTATTTTGGCAAAAATATGATCAACAGTCCAAATTCAACCAACAGAACTTTCATAACTTTGAATTTTTCAAGCAGGCATTTCTAAAGGGCCTGTCAATTTGTTAGCCATTTATTTTGGCAAAAATATGATCAACAAGGCCAACATCTACCAAAATAGGATCTACTAAGAACAGTTTTAATACCCTCGAGTATTTATAAATAATGAACAGCGTTCAACAGCGAGTTTCCCTCATTTTCCCTGTTTATTATTCATCAATAAAAACTCATTTCCCTTATGAAAGCCAGTTTTCATCAGAGAGATGTAAAAACATAAACTGTTGGCTATCAATTATTATCTATTTTCTCCAATTCTATAATAACCCTTGTAATACTGAACCTGTAAAGTACCTACTTTGGCAGAAGGTATAGACAAATTTCAGCCTGCACATATGTGCAGTCTGATCTTAGTCTATACCACCTGTTTTTCATTTTTAATCAGTTTACCTTTTTACAAAATAGATACAGACCCACACCGTTGGTGCACATAGTGCTTTCAGATGATTGATTTTACTGCAATTTAGCATATTTTTCTTCAGCATGACAAGAGTAAAATAATTTGATGACCAAGCGTCAAAAGTTTGTAAGCCACTTACAACCATTGTTTATCAGCAACCCTACCCCTTATCCTGATGAATTGAAATTTCAATTTCTGACAAATTGCCATTTTTGGAAATTTCAAACTCACAACAGGTAAGTACAAAAGCAGACAGTGTAGATGAGATGTCCAACCTATGATTTTATACTTCCAGGATTTAGCGCAAGACTGTACAAAATGTCTTTACAATGTATAGACACTTTGTACAGTCTTGCAATAAACCCTCACTTGTGAAAATATTATGAACAAGAGGTAAAGAATGGCCCTACATGGCTCACCAGAATATTGTTAGACAAATTCTTTCATGCCAAGCCTGGTTGAAATTATTTGCCCACTGATTAGAGGGGGGATTAGACATTTAAAGATTTCAGTAAAAAAAAAGCCAACATCATGCCCACATTTAGAGGTCAACATGGAATGTGAAGGGTCATCCAATGAACATTCATGGCAAATTTGGTTGAAATTAGCTCACTCATTAGGGAGAAGAAATTTTTAAAGATTTCAAAGTCAAAATTTGTCCTGCCCCGCCACACCCAATTTGTGGGGTGAATAAAAATTTCAAGAAAAAGTTTTGAGAAGGGTTACCTAAGGAACATTTCTGACAAGTTTGGTTGAAATCCCCCCAGTGGTTTATATGTTCAATCAATGGTTGACGCCTCTGACACATGACAGACAAAAGGTGAGCATGTTTTACTCAGGTGAGCTAAAATGAATAAAATGCTTGTAAAAACCAATTTCTCCTTCCCCACAGTAAACTGCAATTTCTCCTTTCCCACACTCATTTCTTGTGTAGGATTATTTCTTTTCAAATTTGTACCTGCTGCTCATTCATTGTCCTCTGCAACCTCTTTCAATTCTAAACTGTAGGCAGACGTACAGATAAGTGAGGTTTAAGTCAGTCTAAAATCTTCATTTCCCAATGAAAACCTATGTTAATAGAGTTGCTCTCCAACACTCAATCCTGATGTTTTCATGTCTGAGAGAGAAACCCAGTGGTTCAAACCAGCCGCTACCCAATTCTTATAACTGGGTGAACTAAGGCTGGCTATTGAGCATTTTGCCCATAAACACATCTGGGTTAAGAAGGGCTCAAACCATGGACCTCCAGGTCATGGGTCAAGTGCCTTAATATTAACCTGTAGACCAATGAGGCAGTCATCATAGGGTTTGTGTTATTCTTATTGAAATACTTTGATCTAAAATTCAGAATAACCTCTCCCTCTGCAGCTCTGTTTAAGAAAGTTGGAGCAGGTTAATCCACAAACTCATCTCTTTAACTGATCAGTGACAAAATGGTTTTTTCTTCCTCAAGAACTCTTCATCTTTAAACATGAAACATTAACACCTTTGTAAAAAGAGCTATCACTGAATATATGTATAATGATTTTAAAGTGATCAGCAAGGAAACCACTTAATTGCAACCCTCAGTTATAGCCTTTCACAAAAGATATTTTGCAAAAAAAATGTAAGATTTTGATCAAATTGTCAGCAAGAAACTATTGTTAGTAAAGGGGGAATCTTCCAAATTGCAACTCTGATAATAGCAACTATTTGCTTAAAGGCACTTGACTTTGTTCACAAATAATAATTTTAATGAACAAATAGCTCCTATTAATAGCAACAAAAATGTTCACAAATTAGTTGCAATTAACTTGATTTGACATTTTTAAATGTGTTTACTATGGCTTTGTTACAGATGACCTTTGGAAATAGCTTTTCATTTAATAGCAACTTCTCCTCAATCCCAACACAAAATGCTGACAAATATATTTTGCAATAAAGAAAACTTCAATCCATGACAAAATACTGCTGTTAGCCACCTTTGAAGAAAGAAAATTTCGTGAACAAGGTGGCATATTGTCACAAGATATGCCCGTCACACTGCTTGATGTCTAAGTATGAAAAACAACAAAGGGAAATAACTAAAAAATTAAGCAAGGAAGAGTTACAGTTCTTGTGCACTGCACTCCGTTTTGAGAGGAACACCAAAGTTCCACGTCATTCAGCCATTAGGTGACAAAGTTATACTCTGTAAAAAGAAATAGACGCTGCCCGCCAACCAGACTCCCATACCCTTCAGGTGATCACATAATACATCTTTAAACTGGTGTATAAAAAAGAGAACAAGCAACAAAGCCCCCTGCAACTTCTTTAAACTCAGACCAACCCAAACTTTGTAACTCCAAAAAGGACCTAGCCATGACTTATGACCTTGACCTTGGTAACACTTTGTTCATTGTTCCTGACGATCTTCAATGGTTATGATGTAACAGAGATATATAACATTGGATATATCACAATTATTGAAGCATCACTAATATTTTCATTGGTATTTTTACCAATCATTACTACAGTTTGAGTTTCTGATACAAGTTTGCTTTTTTTGCCTTACCAAATGTATTTGTCATCTGACTTAAATTAGCTGTTCACATAGATGTCATGATAATGAAGCTATCAAAAATCACTTAACTCAGTCTTAATTTGAATAAGTTAATCACCAAGACAGAATTCAGTTGATAATTGACTATCTTTTTATGTTAATAACATCACTTGAAAACAATTTGGCATTAGTTAGCAAGAAATCACTTCATAGGTGACATCAAAATGTGCTTGCTTTCTGTCTATTTGTTATAGTTGTGGGAAAACCTTTGCCAATAAAATTATTAATTGACCATTGACCAATCAAAATCAATTGCATTTAGACTAGAAGAATAACATTGAGCTATTGGAGTAGGTCCGGGTAATTCCGTAAATGCGAGAAATTCCGTACACTTGAATTAATTACGTATTTCTTATAAAATGCATTTCAAATTATTTTAGAAATAAAACTGGTTTTAAACAAGCCAATATACCTCAAACCATATATCGGATAATTACCACGCAATCGTAACCTTATGTTTTGCTCATCGCCGATTTAAGGCGGCACTACCTGAGTCACTCCCTAATTCTCAAATACCCGGTCAGATAAGTACGAAAAGGTCACTCGGTACCACCTGTCCAAATATCTGTATATATACCCAATGCTTATGTGAATTGTGTATCATAGTTTAATTTATTAAAGAATAAGAAATACTTTTCACTCTCCTGGTAATATTTTTTTGTGAAACCTAGTCCTTTGTAGATAAAATAAGATTTTTCATACTGTACGGAATTAGCCCACATTGAGAAAAGTACAATTGTAGGGCGAGGCTAATTTCGTACAGGCCAATATTATTTTACCCATCAAGATCATAACAAATGATAATTGACATTATATATTTGTTTAGGATAATCAAAACCTTGTAACTACAGGTTGAAAAGGCTTGACTAACCGTTGCATTGACCCAGCGGCCCCAGAGCAATTAGTTTTTCTTCGAGAAACAGTTTAGCCTAATGAAGCAGTAGTTACAGTGTTTTGATCGCCTACTAACATTTAAAGTTTTCTAATTGGATGCGCAAATCCGTCTACCAGCATGAGGAGGTCCTTTTATTCCCCCCATAGGCTCGCCACACTTAATACTTAGAAGCCCATGTTTGCCTTTTATGAACATTAAACTGTCTAAATTATGAATATGCCCCATCCACCAAACTAAGCTATTACTTTTACCGCCCTGTTATTCATAACAGATTTTCCCGACGAAGCGTACGAATTAACCCGCTTATGTACGGAATTGGCCAGTATCAGCTACGGGCCTTTATTGTAATTTTTCTAAACGTATTGCATAGTTTTTAGAATTAAATAAGGAGTATTCGCTTGAACAAATATAATAGCATTAAGAAAGTATGTTATTATGATCGTCCTAAAAGAGTCGTTCTCAAAATAATCGAAACTATCCAAATCCATACGGAATTACCCGGACCGACTCTACATTCATACAACACATTTTGAATGGTAGAAGAACTAAACTTTAATACTAAAGCTTACTTGGAGACACACACACACACACAAAACAATTTTTTTGCATATCAATTGCATTATAAAATTGATGGTTTATGACAAAACAGTTGTAAGTGCCTTTATGCAGTTACAACTGTTTTGCACTGATCCATTAAAGTGAGTTGGTCAAGTCCATTTTGCGTAAGAGGTCAGCCAAAAACTATTTTAAGTTCCTACAAATCCATTGGCTCTTACAACAGATTTTCCCCAACTTCTCAATCTTAAATTGCATTTGGTGCTTTTGTTTTATTTGTATGGGCCTTTATGTTTCTCCAACATTACCGGTATTGCAGTTATATTGAGTTGGCTGGTGCACCTACCCATGGTTTCCTGATATTTTTTAATATCAATCGCTCATTGGTTGTTGACAAATGACTTGTGTCACATTAACCTTTGTAAAATGACGAATGAAAGTCAGCAGAGCCGAGGTTCAATTTCACAATCCAAAGATTGACATCCCTATGTGTTACCGCTCAACTACCAGGGCTTGGCTGCAGTAAATGCTGAATGTACTCCCAATGTCTGGCATAGATATCAAAAAGTTTGGGTCTATAACTCAGTAAATCCACGAATGTGAAAATTAATATCATAAATATTTTTTTAGATATTTTGTTCTGTCTTTATCTAATATCTAAACAATTCTCTCATCACTTAGAAAAAATCTCTATGGGATCTCTTTGAAAAAAAGGGGGAAGCCAATCCCTCACTCTAGATCAGACACTATCTTGCAATTAAGTTTTCTTAAAATTTATGCATTGGTAATTGATTGGTATGTTTTCAAACTTCTTATCTTTGTTGTTCGATATAGAATATTGACAATTAATTGGTATGTGTTGTATTTTTTAGTATGTCACTTACCACTGATGGTCCATTCCTAAGGTTTGTTTGAAAGAAATGTTTTTCTCAAGTAAAAGAATGTTTCAGAAAAAATAGAAGAAACTCAGACTAAATAAGTGACATTTTTTCTTCATAACATTATATGGTAGCCATTAATATGTTACAAACCATTTAATCAATTATGAGATTCTTAACTGATTGTCGTCATCAGAAGCCCGAACAACCTGATTATTGACTAATCAGAACATCACTATATTCATTCTAGGATGCGCCCTTGCGCCATTGGCTACAATTTTTTCAAAATGGCTACAAAAAATTATTACCTTGTAGACATAGGGCCCATAAAAATTGGACAAAAAGGGCATATTCAGGGCAATGCTAAATGGTCCCTGTTTCTCGAACTATGGCTGCAATTTTTAGCCTCAGATGAACCAAAAGGCTGCCAGATGTTTCATCCTAGAATGTACCCTGCTATAACATACACATGAAATTGTTGGAAATGTCACACTCAAGAAAAAAAGTTTACTCACCTGATGTACAAAGCTGTTCGAACTGTCAGAAAAACTTCCGTCAGAGCGTTTGTGAAACTTTCCTTTCATACCCTTCTGTCCCTTACCCTATAAATATACGATAAAAGGGATTCTTTAATGGTTTTCGGTGGATTATCCAATAATGGTAATTATGCTGGATAATCTAATAATGGTAATAATGGTAGACATTAAACATTAACATAAAAGAGTTTTAGATTCACATCAACAAAATGAGGTACCAAAGACTCAATAGTTAGGCTAATAGGAGTCATTGCTTAAGCTCTGGGAGTCCCTGCTTTAAATTTAGACTATTTCTTTGAGCTATCCTCATGGTTTTGTGCAAATGTCAAATTTTCTCTGGATTAAGCTACACATAGTATTGTAAAGATATGTACTTTGAAATTTTAACTTCATAGAAGAATCAAAGTCTGTTTAAGACGGTCCCAAGGACTCGCATCATAAAGTTTTGAGAGTCCTGGCTACTATTTTGGGGGTCTAAGACTTGCAAAACATGCCTCCCTTTAACCCTGAGGGACTGATTCGCTCCACAGGCCTGAATCTACTGATATGATTAGTTAAGAATTTGAGTATTTTCCCCCATTTTTGGTGGATGTTTGTGTTCACCAGTGTTAATACCGTGTGAGAACAATCCTGTCAGATGTTAATAGGTTTTCAAAACAGTTGTGCTCACTAAGATTCAATTTACTCTTATTACAAGAATTGTATCTTTCTGACAACTATGCATTTTAAAAATGGAGTGAAACAAGGATTCTACATAACTTGTTGAAACCTTAAAGACATCTTTTAAGTGCAAAATCGTATGCAATTCTGAGATTGGGTGAACGTTTTTCTTGCGTTGAACTACTTTTCAGGCAGAGTGAATAATTTGCCCCTTATTTCCCAATGGGTCTATGGGAGGTCACTCATGAAAACTTGGTGAATGGAATTACTGGAATGGTCACCTCCCCTGACACTACTAATCTATATAAAACAATGGCAAATTAATGGAAATACCGATACAGCCCGAGCAGGTAAAGTAAAGCTTTCAGGTCATGTGATAGAGGTTTATGCAAAGGGGTTTTACTTTACTTTTCAACACACGACAGCCAATCTGGAGATGAGTGTCTGCAATTTTTTACGTGTTTATATAACCACTTACCCTTTCTTTCTTTATTTGAGAATAAAAATCACGGAACAATTAATTATTATCCTTTTATAGAATTTTTGTAAGCATATAACACCATAATTTTAATTATGAGATTAAGGAGAATCGATTAGCATTACAAAATAAGAATAATAACCTAGATCAGCTAATTGTCATTTGTTTCTTTTAATACCCAATGGATCAGACAATCACTCTTTTAACTACACCTGCCATAATGCCGAAAGTTATCGAAACCTTACTGGACTTTGGTTGACGATTGACGATATATGTTGAAAAATGTATATCTGAAGCAAGATGCGAACTTGGGTGTAGGTCATTTTCCTTTTACGGTAATTCTACATGTAAAATTTCTCTTTTCTCAACAAATTGAAGAATCATTCTAGTATGCCAACATAAACGTCCACCATCAGTACTTCCAGTGCTTTGATTTTCTAAAAAAAATGATATGTTGCATGTTGAAATTTTTTGCTAAGAAAAATTCATGATTGATAATAACATAATAGAAAATTAAGCTCCACCTGTTAAATACATATTTTTCATCCAATAACAATAATTGTGTGTATTTTGATAAAGGGTTTCCAAAGGAACATGCCAGAGAAATTTGGTTGATATCCTTCAGTAATATTCTGAGAAAACGATTTTCAAAGTTTCCACTATATAACATATAGGGAAATGACCTTCGTCCATAAAATGCATATTTTTCATCTGATCACAATATTTTTTGCAGACTGATAAAGGATAATCCAAGAATCATTCATTTAAAATTTAATTGGTATCCATCTGTTAGGTTCTGACAAAAGTCACTTTACCTTATTTGGAAATATTCCATGCCCATAAAATCCATGTTTTTCATTGGATCAAAATTTCTTGAACAACTATGAAAGAGGGTCATCCAAGGATCATTCCTGTGAAGGTTGGTTGAAAATTCATCCAGTAGTTTCTGAGAAGATTTTTAAAGAAAATGTTTACACCGGATGCATGAACATAGGGACAGACGGATGCATGACGGACACAGCGCCATGACAATAGCCCCAGTGGCCTTCGGCCAGTGGAGCTAAAAATAAATTTATTTATTATTTGAAACGTCTGGTTAAAGAAAATCTGGTGGTGTGGACTAAGATCAGACTGCACAGTCAATGTGCAGACTGATCTTTGTCTATAATTCCTACCAAATGAGGAATATTCAGCATGACAAGTGTTAAAAGCACTCATGAAATTTGGCTTGATATTTGGATAATTGTGGATAAAGCTGTAGAAAAGCAGGGCTCATGTTTGAGCCTTGAACCAGGGTTTTGACCCTCAAAAATGTGAAATTATCCTATTTTGACTCTTAGAAGGTAATCTCCCAAAGGGTCAACTGGTTTTTATCACTCAAATTTACAATGACAGTACATATATCTTGTACACTTTCAAGAATTCTGCTAATTTATTTTTTCCTTTAAATCATTACAACAAAAGGTCAATTCACACTGAACCCTTCAGAATTTTACACACAATTTGTCCTTTCTGTTGTTTTGACTCCTTAAGAATGAGTTTCAACATCCAGAATATCATGTTTTAGGAGTAAATGACTCCTCAATTTCAAGCACTTAAAGCATGTGCCCTGATATAAGGGGTTTATATCAAATCCATGTTTCATTCATTAAGTTTTCATGTTGTCTTACACACATTCAAGAGAAGAGACTGAAAAGTACCAATAAAGGGACACATCCTGGAATATGTTATTCAGTAGCTGACCCCAAACATTGTAATTACAGCTTATTTGAGTTTGTAATCACCTATAGGTGTATTTTTAAAACTGAGCTCAGGAATCTATAAACGAATGTATATTTCACGGCTCACCTCACAAAATCTACCTATACCAAAGCTACTCACACTGACAAAAGCCGATTGTTGTTCAAAATTATATAAAATGATTCACTATTGTTCAAAGTGACACATAACCTTGAGAGTTTTTCAATCATCATTTGATACAATTACTTTAGTATAAGACAGGGGTGTGGACTTCCCCTGTCTGACTTGTCCAACTTGGGCTTTTATACCTGCAGTAAGTACATTTCGAAAGGCCACTTGTCCATGGACAAGTAAAAACAATGGCAGATTTTGGAATGGCACAAAGAAGATACCATTTTTTATTAAGAAAATGCTGGGCTCTAATAATACTATTATTTGTTTACAAGTTCATTTTAATCCTTAACAAGTAGAAAATCACACTTTATTTGTCCAGGGACAAGTGGAGAAAATCTGTGCTTCCACACCCCTGTATAAGAATTGTGTGTGAAAGGTATATAACTGTGATCGTATATTTCCACTGTACAGGTAAGTGTATAGTGCAAGCATTCTTACATGTGTTCATTCACACTTACCTATTAGCATGCAACCCTTACAACCCTTTACCCATTTATTGAACCAAATAGGTTGATAATCATAGACCTATATCTCCAAATTCTGATGTCTAATCACATTATTTTCCTGGAGAAATTATTGTCATATATTGGCAATAAATAGAAAACAAACTTGCATGTAAATTTGAACCCAATTTACAGAAATCTGTGATTCATCAATTATAGTATACCATTTTCAAATTTTAAGAGATGATAAAGTGAGCAGCATTGATTTAAGATACCTTCTTTTTTCACCTAAATATAATCCCATGTACAAACATAGACTGGCATTGAATTCAAACAGTCAAAGGTTATAGCAAGCATGGGCTGAAAGAGAGGTTATAAAAACAAAGTAGGAAAAGATGCATGCACACACACACACACACATCCTTAGACAATACCAGGTTCTTATTAAATAATTGTTGTCTGCATGTTTTATGTTCCAGTTTTTGTTGTTTGCAGGTCTGATAGGCACAGGGGTGTAGATAAGTGTGGGGTAAGATAGGCAGAAATCTAAGTAATTTCTCAACAAAACCCTTTGCTGTTGGCACTCATTTGAATTGTCTCAGCATGTGTACCACCAATTTTTTCTGTTTGCACAAGTATAAATGAAATACATGTATTAGAAATCTCCAATACAAAGTGTCTTTCCTGCAATGGCAGATCCAGGGTTTCAGTAAAAGGACGGTTTAAACTAGGGAGGGGTATTACCAACTAAACTTGTTTTGATTGATTTTTCTCACAAAAAAGAAATAATTCTGCTACAGAACTTTTAGAAGATGGTTCACTTGAACCCACAAACACCATCTTGATCCGCCACTGCTCTATATGAAGCTCTATTAGCAGTAAATTTACTTAACCTGAGAAACTGGCGGCATGATTTGTTGTCAGAAATCGCTACTCCTCGCTCCCCCGAGCAATCGAGGCCATTTCTTCAAGATTGGTTTCATCGTAACAAAAGGGAATGATCTGTTTAGCAAGGTTCACCGACCCATGACCGATCTGCAACGTATTTTACTTGAAAATGTTTGTACTGAAAATGGTCCAACACTAATTACCTTAACTATGTTTTTGTAAAGAAATAGACTCAAATTTCATGGATTTTCGGATTTGACCAAATGAGGTCGTTTCCATATATGGAAATAAAATGCTACATTTATACAAAATGCCATCTAATATTGTGTTAATGATTTTCATATTTGATTTTTTATTTCACCATGAAAATGTAAAATATCTGTTTCTTCAAAATCGCATCAAAACATTTTTTGCTATTGTCGTTTTTGGGACAGTTAATTTGTCCTTTCGATTTTCCAATTAATGTCAAATCAAACAATGTAACAAGAGACGTGATTGGTCAAAAATGCTCCAGCAGCTGCGACTTAAGGGAAACTACTCGACCAAAATTCATTGTTCAGTTTTTACATTATTTCCCTTTGATTAAAAACTGGGGAGAAAAAAGCGTTTAAGCTCTTGATATATAGTAATGAATATGAAGAATAGAGATGGAAATGTAATTCAAAATATTTTAAAAAGGCTTGTGGCCTGGGTTTTATAAAGCTTGAATCGGACGTAGGACATATCACAATAGTAACAATTGATTTCAACACCGGTATTAATTGACAAATCATATATTCATCCGCGGAACACAGTGACCTACATTTAATTCAATTAAGTCGATAAGAAAACAGGGGGAGAATGATCAAACCGTGTCGAAACGTTCTTATTTGAAAAGAAAAAATTCTCAGAATGATGGTACATGACTCTAAAAATACGACTTTCGTAAAAGATTCTTATACTCTTTGGTCTACATTTTACTGCGGACTCAAAAGTTTAACAAAATATGGCGACTGACCAAAACATTGGAAGTGGTGATTGAAATTAAGGTCATTTTTATCGAGGATTCAGTGGTTATTATGGGTATTCTGTGGGTTTTTCAAGCGCTGGCTGTACTGGCGATAACTATTAGCACATCAGAAGGTACCGTTATTAAAGGGATTCCTACCGATATCATAATTTTCGATCCGAATTCAGTAATTGATCAGTTCACATCATGTCGTGCATTGATACATTGAACTCTACTTTGTTTTAGTTTAATAACGATTAAGAGACGGAGAAAATACTTAGGATTTTAATGTCTCAAAATTACATTTACCGACCCTGTATTGTTGGTACTAGAGTTGTTCAGTGCCCAAAAGGTGACTCAAACCCACGACCCCTGGATCACTAGTACTGTCACTCGGTGTCCTGTCAACTCACCCCGGTCAACTCGGCCTGTTTAAAATTCGGCCCACGTTAAACTCGGCCTGTCAACTTGGCCTGAATATAACTTATATAGTGTTTAGCATAGTCAACGGATATATAAGCACACTTATCAGATAGTTAATCAATGGGTGCAATGTACTTAAAGGAGGTGCAAACTCACAATTGATTACTAAAATCTACGACCTTCATACTCAATACGCATATAACTTGTCATCTTTTGTGCTTAGAAAAAGATAAAAGTTGAAAAACAAGTTTGAATAAAAGGTGAATTAAGTATTTAATTATATCTCTTTTATTTCATATTTACACAAATTTATGCCATATAATGAGAAAATAAGATTATTATAATTTAAAATCATTTTAACTTGTGATTATTAATTTTAAAAAAAAACACATTAGGTCCCCAAAATAATCACATTGCATCGTCATACATGTACCTATATAATATATAAACAGGCCGATTTGACGGGCCGAGTTATTCACAGGCCAAGTTAACTGTGAACCCTGTGGCTCTACCAACTACAAGATACAAAATTTTATTTAGCGTTGGTTTCAAAGTAACAATTGTAACATTAGTGATTTATCGCTATTATCAGACATACATACAACATACAAGACAACACATAATTTACAATCACAATACATGAAAAGCATAGCAAAGCAAAACAAAATGAATAAAACAAACCCCAAGCCCTCCCTATTACTCAGCTATGGACTACACACCTGGTTCCCCCTCTTTGATTTGAACTCTATCCTGTATCTGTATCTGTCACAGGTCAACATCAGTGCAATATCTGAAACTGTTGTTTTAAAAAGTAATTAATTAATTACAATTAAATAGGAAATCATACAATTAAATTAAAACTTTGTCTTTTAAATCAACACCTTCACGTATATATTGTTGCCAAATAAATCCCGAAATAGAATTGTGAGTTATTTATGAAGTTTGAATGATATACATGTACTTTACATTTACTGTAAATATTCGACCAAGAAATTAATTCCTACAATTACTATTTTGATTGTAAACGTCTGTCAGTGGTCGTAAAATCTTATTCACAACATATTACATTTTTAAAGATTTTCAACTTCTGTAGAATTAACTACTTTCAAATAATGATTTTGTGAATATTGAAGTTTTAAAACGGAAGAACAACCTGTATAAACAAAATCCGTTGTTTCCTATAGATACAAAGTATGTCGAGGTGCTAGTAAGTTCCATTGAAGAAAACTTGCAAATGTGATTAAAGTTCATGTTTTTATGTTTGGTGGGGTATTCGCGGCGTTTTAAGTTTTGCCTTTACATCCCTCATGTGAATCACGCAAAAGTAAATCATGTGAAATCATTTCTAGGTTAACAGTAGTTGGATTTTGTCCTAAATTGCATGATCAACAGAAAAATGCTGGAATTTAATGACAGTATAATTTTTCAAAGTCTGTTAAATCATTATTTCTGTAGCATAAGTCTGTGTATAATTTTTGATCCACCCTCGTATTTTACTCTGATTCTGATATTTTTAGGTTTGATCTGCCTGTGTCGCGATGAAACTTGTCCAGACAATGGAAACAACACATGTGAGACTGACGGGGCTTGTTATACGTCCATTTACAAAAATAAGCAGGGAAAAGTCATTTACAAATACAGGTATGTACCAAGAGGTCCAGTGACCAATTAAGGTTATGAAAAGTAAGGGGGTAATGTCCCCTTGCTCCTTAAAAAGGGGGGGCAGTCGGATTTTTTACAGAGAATATGTTAGACATTTACAATCCAGGGTTCGAAACAAAATGGAGTCCAGAAGTCTGAGACTCCTTATTTACTAGGCCGGACTCCTTTATTTTGCAAGTTAGGAAACCAATGGTCCCCTTGATCATATGAGGATATGTTGACAAAGCAGGGCTGCTTTCTTTTCTATCCTTTCAAAATTTAAGATCTGCTCAATACTTTAGTTTCTGCAAATATGCTTTTCTTAGAGCTTTTAGTTATTTTGAGAGAGAACTACCTTGAAATTGGTGACAAACAATTGTGGAAAGGAAGAAATTGCTTGTTACGAAACACAAAACTTGGACTCCTAATACTGTAAGTTTGGACTCCTTACTTATAAGGATAAGGATATATATTCTCCTGTAATCACCTGGGTTTTGTCCGCTATCACATGCCTTTCATGACCAAAAATGTAGATTTTATGCAATAATTTGAACTGTTGTACCTGTAAATTTATTGAAAGCTACAGAAGTTGAACTTATTCTCCAGTTGTATCCACGATTCTGAGAGTTTAACTCCCGGTGCCCCATATATCTGTCAAAATAAGCGTGTACCATCTCGCATGTTTGCTGAATGTTGTTACCATGACTACTGCAATAGTGGCCTTGTGCCGACTTTTATCACCCCAACAACAACCCAAGTTCACATGGGTGAAGGTAAAAATGCACAGCAAATCCTTCATGCATTTTAGACAGGTTATATGATACCCTATCTTTAAAATAACCAAACCTCACAAACCTTTTTTGCACTAAACTTTAATCAATTGCAGTTTCAGTGGACCTTCATTTGATTAAAGACATCTAATGTAAAATACTGTTTCACTTACAAAGGAAACGAAACTGAGAGTTTAATTTATTAAGCATTTGACAGGATTTATCTAGGTGTAGAAATATGAATTTTCTTTCCTTGTTCATGGACAAGTTAAAGTCCATTTCTCACTTTCCCTGGATGAACTTGTCGCAAAAAATCAGAATGGTAAATATTGAATAAACACTGCTTCTAATGAAGAAAATGCTGTAACTCAGCTTTTTTTTTTCTTCATTAAAAACAATGTTTTCAACCCTGAAATTGATACAAACATTAGGAGGACTTATGTCCTAGATCTTTTAAGTACTGTTCCAAAATTTTCTCTGGTATTTACTTGTCAAGGCAAGTAGCCAAGAAAAATGTACTTACCCACAAGTGGAAAAGCTTGTGTCGGACAAGTAGGACATGGGAATTCCACACACAGGATTAATGGTTGTTGCATTTTAAAGCTATATGTAAATGTAATATTATGGTAATTTGTAGTAAGTACCGTACATGTGTCTTATTCCTTGATGCAAATACTTTTGATGCAAATACTCGATATTTGAGGATTCATCTGTTATCAGTAATTCATTCTGATATATATTCATGTTAACTGCCTTCCCTCCTGTATATATCTATAGACATATTACCTCTAAACCTCAGATGCACAAATTCCTGAAGGCTTCATGCACAACACCAGTTGTCTTATGACAACCACTTTAGAACAGAGTGTTTAGGGAAACCTGTTTGGGGAGTCTGAGGCTCATAAATAGTTCGACAGGGCTCCCAAAACTATCTAATGTGAGCCACAAGGACCTTTTTAGGATGAACTTCATGAAAGAATTGAAATCTGATTAAAACAGTCTTCAAATTCAATTTTTTTTTGAAGTTGATCCCCAAAGGTACCTTTCTATCTAATACTTAAGGTAGCTTAATCCAGAGAAATTTCAATATCTACACACAGGTATAGCTAAAAACAACTCTGATAGCTAAAAATCAATAGTCTATATTTAAAGCAGGGCCTCCCAAACCAAAAGCACGGGCCACCATTGGCCTTTATATTGAGTTCGTAGGATCCCATTTTGTTGATACACTAATATAACTTTTTGACATAACTAATAAGAATCCAGACAAGTCTAATATGCTGTTGTCTGACAATTTTGGATCAGATTTAAGCACAGTTGAATTTGCTTATAAGTGATCAAGTTAATATCTGACTTGTACAATGATTGTATTACATCATTCTAGGGTTATATATCACAAAATGCCTGGTGGAAAATAAAGGTTAAAGAAATTGTTATTGCAAACTTCCAAGACTTTGAGTCAGACATAAACAATTTTCTCTTGAAACATGATACTAACATTCATTGATCATATTTCAGTTGTAAAGCCAAGAGGGACCTACTCCCCATTGGGAACCCCATTACATGTAACCCCACAGATACCGCCCTGAATCAAGCCAATGTCAAATGCTGTTATGAGGATATGTGCAATATGCATTATGAGTCCTTGACAATTGCACCTCCTGCTAAAACTGGTAAGAATTGAAAGTGTCAAGGTCCCTAGTTGATGTTGAAGGTCATTTGATACTGTCCAATGCGGTCCAATGAGGATATGTGCAATATGCTCAAAGAGTCTTTGACAATTGCTCTTCATGCTAAAACTGGTAAGAATTGAGGTTGTTTAAGTGTCAAGGTCACAAGTTAAGTGTTGAAGGTCAAATGCTTACCATGCTTACATATTATCATTTTGTATCGTCAATCCATAGGATAATACTTTTCAGTTTTATATTTAGCTTTTATGTCAAGAGAAATTTGCTAGTTGTTTGCACAAGTACCAGCACTACGTTCAGGACGAAAATGTTAGCAAAGAGCTTTCAAAATGAAACCTCGCTTTGCACATATGTGCACGTGCAAAGCAGGGTATCATCTCAAAGCACTCGCGAAATGCTTTTACATCCTGAACACAGGGCTGGTTTGATTTTAACATTTTGGTAAGATATAATAGACTATGAGCCAGTATACACACCCCCTCCCCCCCCAGGGGGAATTTTCGGGACTATGTTTTTTTGAAAGCCCAATGTCTAACGAGTATATTCTGAAAGTCTGCAACTTGGCTGTTGGGGCTTTTAGGAGTTATTGAGGTCAAAGGTCAACAAGTGCACTTTTTCTTTGAAAGAATAAATGAGCTGGATTTGAAATGGTATATTCAACTATCTTTTCATGAAATTGAGCAGGAAATGGTTCTAGATGAATCACTAAATATTTTTCTGCTAGAAAATTTAATTTTAGGGTTATTTAATGATAATTTTTATGAAATCAAAGTACTGAAAGTACTGAAATCGGTTCATATATGAGAGATTAAACCATAGACAATAGGCCATTTCAGACCAAAGGAGGATTTTTTCGTCATATTTTCCCATCAACTTAAACAATAATTTGCCTGAAGGTAATTTGTATCATTTGTCATTTGATTTCTATTGTATTTGTTGGTTTTAAAGCTTAAGTCAGCCAGTGCATTTAAATGAATATCATATATTTACGTAGATAAAATGAAAGGAAAACTTATTTTTTCAAGTTTCTGCGAATAAAATGCATTTTGAGGCAACTTTAACAACTTAAAATTATTGAAAGTATCAACTGTGGCACCTTTGAGAGTAAACTGCATCTTCATAAATTTAATCAAAGAACTGAAATGACTGTATATCTTTGCGTATATACATGTTTAAACATAGGGAATACCCTTTTTCATTCTTAAAAGTGGAACATCCCTTTTGCTTTCTTTTATATCTTGTGTTCCTTGTAAAAGTTCATGTTGGTGTCAGATTGTGTCCACTGTAGTTGTGCTTTATATTAGTTTAGGTATAGATATAAAATCATTATATATTTACATGTATGTATAATGAAAGTATAGATAAAATGGGACAAAAGCTAGATTTTGCGTTTTTTTTGTTTGCATAGGCACTTAATCACAGTTTCTTATAATTAAAACAGTTACTCACTGTCATTTAAATATTGAATGGTTTAAGCTTTAAAGCACATAACTATTAATTTTTTTTCATAGATCAAAGTACTGAAAGCACTGTATGTCAAAGATAAAAAAGAGACCAAATTTTTATCTCTCAAGAGTCAATTCCATTTTCTTTAGTCCAACAACAGTTATCACAATTGTGTGAGTCTAGAAGGGAGCCATGGGGCCATGGGCTTTCTTGAATGTAAAATGGAATTATTTCTAACCAACTATTCGCCCATTAAGTGAACTTGATTTACAATATTCAAACCTTAATGGAAAAAGTTATGTTTCCAATGGATATTCACATTGTTACATTTTCCAAACTTGTTTCTGATGTACTGAATGCTATTTTTTTCTTCAAAATTTGTTTTGTAAAAACATTTCATCAGAAAATTCATATTTTGTTTCTCTGTCTTAAGGCATATAGCCAATATTTTTGGAAGATGATCACCCTTTCCAGCAGATAAAAAGCAAGGGGCCTGGTAGGTCCAGTAAATTGCATAGCTAGACTGAATATCAGTATTCAAATTTAAGTTTATATGAATCCTTTTGTGAAACTTTTTCATGAAAAATTATCATTTATATAGAAGCTGATCAAAATGATAACTACATCAGCTATAAATTAATACTATTGATACTTATTACAGAGCTCACAAACAATTTTTTTAAAAAGTCACATGTTTATCTTAAAATGTATGTGCAGAAATCATTTTTTATCAATGGCTCTTTGAAGATTTTTTAGATTACAATCCTTTTAATATGCTTTGTGTGTGGACATAAGCACTGTTAGCATAAAGTTTTTTTGGTTTTTTTTTTTTTTTGCTTACATTGCACACTAATCACCCCAATTTACTCTTCAATCTAACAAAGATATGTTTATTTAATTTCTGAAATAAATTATCTTGTAAGATGAGCATAAACATTTTCAGTTTGGTAAGTGTGAAAGAGATATATATTTTAGGCTTTTTTTCATTCAAAAATTCTATAGCGAAATCTAAAACTCCAAATATAAATTTTTTGGCCTCCCCACACTCTCTTCTCGCCAGATTTTGACTGCAAAATACTGTAAAAATGTCTATTAAAATACGATAAAGCTCTCTTCCAGGATGTCCACCATGATTTGAATTTAACATGAGTGTTCGTTTTCTCTGTTTTTTTACCAATTCTGATAATATCATTAATGTATATATAAATATGGATCATACTGAGTGCAAATTAGTAATCACTTAAATTTTGATGAAATTCTCTAAGGTTATGTTGCAACACTGTTGATATTTTGAAACTGATGAAACGGAATACTTGATAAAATAGAATTCTTGTTTTTTTACCTGCTTGACTCATTGCTCTCACACAGGTTTTTTTTTTTTTTCATTTTCAAAATTTTTAACTTAAATTTCATTTCATTTGTAATTCTAATGCAATTTTTTTATGGAAACAAAGAGAAGCTTTGGAAAAGAGATGTTTACAGAAACTCTAGATGTATCTTTTCTCTAAGACGAAGGAAAATTCATTGACCATATTCCAATATCATTTTACAAACCACTCTTATAAAAGAGTATGTGATGACCATCAGTTTGAATTAGCATTAAGCTATGTCAACTGGTATCGTTATAAGGTTATAATGTTAACAGATTGAATAGTTTACTATTTAGCACCCATTTCTATATCAATTTAAATATGATGCCCATTTTGTGTATGAAAACCAGTCATAAAATGCTAATTGTATTATGTCAATCCTCTTTGATCTGTTTCACTAATTGATGTATGATATTTTCATAGTGGAAAAAAAATCCTTGGTAGAAGACTTTTTTGCCAGATTTCAAAGCTTCCGGTATATTGCTTTGTAAAAAATGAATCTAACAAATGTACACAAATCAGTTCAAATCTGAATAACTTTTTAACTAGATTTAATCATGATGTTCAGAATATTGAAAAAACAACAGAACTGACATTACTGACAAAGGGATGAGATATGTAATTAGGGTATTTTATATAAGGAAATAAAAGTAATTGAAAAAGAAATTCAAGATTATAATATGCAAATCATGTTTCGGTACTTTCAGTGCTTTGAATTTCAACAAATAAGCCTGTTATCTTCAAAAATGTCATGAAACTTTTATGAATTTGAATCACCTGTTCATTGAATTGAATCATGACGTTCAGAATATTGTACAAACCAAATAACAAATATTACTGGCAAAAGAGTGAGACATTACTTAACAAATGTAGTGAATTTGTCACAATAGCTCCCCTTTACCAGATTTTTTTTATCAATTATGGAGAAAAGCTAAGGTAAGCAAAACTAAAAAATTCACATATGATAGTTTCAAATCATTCAATTGTATAACAATTGTATGTAAATTTGAATGGACTGGAAAATAAATTCCTGTTTATATTGTGTTAAAACCTTTATAATATAAAAGTCATATTTTGGTACTTTCAGTGCTTTAATTAGCTAAAATTAACCAATATGTTTACAGTTGGCTTGAACCTTTTTCGTAACTGTGTATTTTATTGAATGATTACATGCTGAACATGATCATTCCAAATTATAAGCATCTCATGACAATAAGTTTTACTTATATTTTAGTATAGTTATGACACTGGCATACTCAGGCCATTATAGTAATCACAAATTGGGCATATTTAAGCAAGCAATGTTAAAACACTTTGTTCATATGCTTAAAGGTATCCTCCAGCATGTCCAGACTAATATAATTATTGGAAAAGGAAGCAGAAAAACTTTTTAAATCATGTAAAATCTATATAAGCAAAAAACGTCGGTTTTCAGTACTTTCAGTGCTTTGATTTGCTCAGAATAAACCTGATATGTGCTCAAATGCCTTGAAACTTTTCTTTTTTATTTACCTTTAAGAATTATGTAATTCAAAATATAATTAACATCAAATAAAAACATATATGGACGATTGGTGAAATATGAATAATAGTATAGTTATAGCTTTGGCTTGATCATGCCATGGCTTAAATCAGATTTTGAACAAAATTCAAAAAGGAAATGTCTAAAAAACTTTGCTTGTAGGCTTCAAGGTATCCTCTAGCATGCTTAGAATAAAAGAAAATGTTATTAAAGACAGAAAAAATCTTTTTAAATCTTGTTAAAATCTTCATTAGCAAAGAAAATTGTTGATTTTCGGTACTTTCAGTGCTTTGATTTGCCCAAAGCCTCTCTGAAAATCACACAAATGTGTTTAATCTTTGTAATAATGTTTTGGGTATTGAATTATGTTGAAAAAGGTCCAAAGAAATTATCAATTCAACAAAATAAATATAAATTTCTGACCAAAGGTTGAGATTTAAATTAGTGTGCACTGGGTGACCTTTGACCTCAATAATTCCTAAAAGCCCCAACCGCCAAGTTGCAGACTTTCAGAATATACTCAGTAGACATTGGGCTTTCAAAAAAACATAGTCCCGAAAATTCCCCCTGAGGGGGGAGGAATCACCCTACTGGCCCATAGCCTATAATTGTTTATATCCTTGCATACCCATACCAAAACACTACCAGGCAAAAAATGCAGGCTTTTTGCACAGATTCCTAAGATTTTGTCATTCATGTTTATTACCAGATCTCATATATAAATGTATATATACCATTTCAAACTGTTTCATAGTTCATCGCAATATCTGTCATGTGATTTCATTTGTCAACAGTATAAACTGTTTCATCCATGCGCAGTGAGCACCAAGCTGTTGTCTGCTTGTAAAAATGACATCATTTTGCTGCACATGTAATGAACATGCAGATTGACGGGCCCTTAGAAAATGATCCCAAAATGAATGATTCATCTGTATGTCCCTTCTTAAAACTTTTTGTTGTTGATAAAACGAATATAAAAAAAGTAATCAGGTATCAAAACATTTATTTCATGGTTATTCATGAAATAGTAAAAATTAATGCCCTTTAGTTAGTCAGGGGTTGATATTTTGAACTGCTGCCCTCTGCCTTTGTCATCATACAACAGTTTCATCCCCACCACATTGGGACATAAGTTTTTACTTTTCAACGAAAACACCATGAAAACACTGTATAATGTACACTCTTTGACTTGCATACCTATATTGTGAACTGATATAAGTGATCAACATTTCGAGGGTTTAGTGCAAGATTGTACTAAGTGTATATACATTGTATATACACTTGGTACAGTCTTGTGCTTAACCCTTGATTTGGAAGCATTCAAGACATTGCTGTACATGAGTAGTTCATGACCAGGGTTCGACACTAATATAAGAGGAATCCAGGAGTTTGCGACTCCATGTTTGCCAGTTAGGACTCCTTTAACTTGCAAGTTAGTCCAATGGACACCCAGGATCTTTCAAAAATTGTTTGAGAAACAAACAATCTTTTCACTACAAAAGTTTTTAGCTCCACTGGCCAAAGGCCAGCGAGCTATTGTCATGGCGAGGTGTCCGTCGTGCATGCATGCGTGCGTCCGTCCGTCCGTGTGTGCATAAACTTTTCTTTAAACATCTTCTCCTCCTAAACCAATGGGTGGATTTTAATGAAACTTTACCAGAATATTCCTTGGGTGACCCTCTTCTTCAGTTGTTCAAGAAATTTGGATTGACCCTAAAATATGGGCGTGGCAGGGCAGGTCTTTTTTTGACCCCGAATTTTTAAAGGACATCTCCTCCTGAACCATGGGGCTGATTTCAATGAAACTTTACCAGAATGTTCCTTGGGTGACCATCATTTAAAGTTGTTCAAGAAATTTAGATTGACCCCCAAATATGGGCGTGGCAGGGCGGGGCTTATTTTGACCCCAAAATCTTTGAAGGACATCTCCTCCTGAACCATAAAGCTGATTTGAATGAAACTTTACCAGAATGTTCCTTGGGTGACCATCATTTAAAGTTGTTCAAAAAAGTTGGATTGACCCCCAAATATGGGCGTGGCAGGGCGGGCTTATTTTGACCCCAAAATCTTTGAAGGACATCTCCTCCTGAACCATAAAGCCGATTTCAATGAAACTTTACCAGAATGTTCCTTTGGTGACTCTCTTCTAAAGTTGTTCAAGAAATTTGGATTGACCCCCAAATATGGGCGTGGCAGGGCGGGGCTTATTTTGACCCAAAAATATGATTGACATCTCCTCCTGAACCATTGGGCCAATTTTAATGAAACTTTACCAGAATGTTCCTTTGGTGACTGTCTTCTAAAGTTGTTAAAGAAATTTGGATTGACCCTAAAATATGGGCGTGGCAGAGCGGGGCTTTTTTTTTTGACCCCGAATTTTTTAACGACATCTCCTCCTGAACCATAAAGCCGATTTCAATGAAACTTTACCAGAATGTTCCTTGGGTGACCATCATTTAAAGTTGTTCAAAAAATTTGGATTGACCCCGAAATATGGGCGTGGCAGGGCAGGGCTTATTTTGACCCCAAAATCTTTGAGCGACATCTCCTCCTGAACCATTGGGCCAATTTCAATGAAACTTTACCAGAATGTTCCTTTGGTGACCCTCTTCTAAAATTGTTCAAGAAATTTGGATTGACCCCCAAATATGGGCGTGGCAGGGCGGGGCTTATTTTGACTCCAAATTCTTTGATTGACATCTCCTCCTGAACCATTGGGCCAATTTTAATGAAACTTTACCAGAATGTTCCTTGGGTGGCCCTTTTCTTAAGTTGTTCAAGAAATTTGGATTGACCCCCAAATATGGGCGTGGCAGGGCGGGGCTTTTTTTGACGCCGAATTTTTTACGACATCTCCTCCTGAACCATAAGGCCGATTTCAATGGAACTTTACCAGAATGTTCCTTGGGTGACCCTCTTTTAAAGTTGTTCAAGAAATTTGGATTAACCCCCAAATATGGGCGTGGCAAGGCGGGGCTTTTTTTTACCCCAAAATCTTTGAACGACATCTCCTCCTGAACCATGGGGCTGATTTCAATGAAACTTTACCAGAATGTTCCTTGGGTGACCCTCTTCTAAAGTTGTTCAAGAAATTTGGATTGACCCCCAAATAAAGGCGTGGCAGGGCGGGGCTTATTTTGACCCCGGAATTTTTGAATGACAGCTCCTCCTGAACCATTAAGATGATTACAATGAAATTTACTAGAATATTCCTTGGGTTACCCTCATCTAAAGTTGTTCAAAAAATTTGGATTGGATGAGATCCACTGGATCAATAAAATTCAGGTGAGTGGTTAAGGGCCATTTTAGTCCTCTTGTTTCAAAGTGATATCTAAATAGTTTTCCTCCTTGTATTTTACTTTACTTAAATAAGTTCATTCCTTCATAAGTCAGTTTCAACCTTGAAAAAGTCTGAATTCCTTCTGAATGCTGTTCACCTTCTATTTTCAATATTTCTCTTTCAAATCTTGAGATTTTTAAGCCTGTGGAGCGATACAGGCCCTCCTGGGCCTCTTGTTTAAGATAACTTTTGCTTGGAACTAGTAGTGTTTTGAAAGACACTGGTCATCTTCTTTAGGGTAGAAACTTGTGGCAAAGAAAAAATTGCTTGTAAGAAGCAATTTTCTTCTTTTCTACAATGTTCTCCAAATTATGAAAATTCGGACTCCTAATTTTGAGTATGGACTCCTTAATTACACAAGTTGTGAGTCCAATTGACTGCTGACTCACAGAAATAATTGCCGATTGCTGACCTAGAATTTGAGCTGGCAGCCAGAAATATAGTTATAACATAGAATAGTTATGACACTTTGTATATATATTTCAATTGTTATGCTGTGAAATAACCAATTGATTATTCGAAAAGGGAATCTTGATTATTCGCAAGAAAGAATTAAAAGGTTTCATTTAACATTATTGTAGTAATAACTTCCAGTCAGTCGAGTTAAAATAAAAAAGAGAAAAAAATAGCCATATATTGAAACAAATTGTTAAAATTAGCAATTTATTCGAATTCAAATTCAACATAATAAGGGTTAATTTTGACTTTGCTTAATTACAGAGGATGAATCTGGGAAGACCCAGCTAGGAATCATGGAGCTTGTGGCCATATCTGGAGGTCCTATAGTTGTTCTGTGTGCCGTATTTGTGACTGTGTTTATACTGTATCATCGCTATAAGAGCGTCAAAAATCCCCCGCGACCTATTGACCCCATCCCCATTGACACGCCCCTCCTGCCTGATGGACAGCCCAATACGCTGACAGAGATGATGAACGATTATTCTGGATCTGGGTCAGGTAATTTGACCTAACCTTAGCTGATATTTGCTTTTCAATTTTTGGAGTCCTTGACCCCTTGACAGAATAACAGAGGTCTAAATTTCTGTTGAATGGTCGAAACAATAAAATAGTAGATAATATATATTTCTTGATTTTGCCACTTGTTGTGAAGTATATAACGGAGGCAATTAAAGCCCCAGTCTGTGTTCGTGATCATTTCCTAAACACAAGACAATGATTTTTAAAACTAGACTTTTCTTCTCAAAGATAAGCTTGAATATGTCATTCCAATATTTGGTAATGCAAATTAATGCAAATGATTATGACACGATGATCTAAATATACGCCTAATTTGATGAATATTTATGACATCAGGGTTCACTCTGGCTCTCAAAAAGTTGGGGCCATCACTTTCGCCAAATGAAAAAAGTTGGGGCCAACCTGGTGAAAATTGGGGCCACATTTCGGGTGTCTGGGCCGGTACTAATAGACAAAATTTTCGACATTTTGCACCCAACTCTTTTCCTAAAAACATTTTCTTCTTTTATCCCAATGCTTTTTACATTTTCTTTTTCATTTTTGGAGATGAGCTCAGTAGATGACAAAACTTTTCCCGGTTCAGTTTAAACCATTGACTAGTACAAAAGCAAGTATTTGAAACAGTTATATCTTCTTTTTGACAGAAGTTAAAAAGAAGTCAAAAACTGTTATTTTATTTATTTAGACTTTAAAAAATCTCAACATATACCGATAGTCTATGCCATGATTCTCTTTGCAGATGTTGTCAATTGAGAGAAAAAGTTCAGAATTGATATTCATTACAAAAGATTGTATACATGTTTGAACTGCATTGGTTATCTCTTTTTCTTATTTTCTTTTTTTTTATTGAAATAATTAAACTTTCCGAAACACCTGTCTCTTAATTTGTGTTCATTTTTTTTCTTTTCTTTTTTTTTGACTTCAACACATGTCTGATCAGTTGGCTGATCCGGAGCTTTCCATTTTTGAAATACGTTATCCGACGGAATTAAGCACATGCACGGCATTTCAGAGATTCACCGCTAGTGATAATTCATGCCGTATTTTTCCGGAACATTTCTTTAATTTAATAATTGTTTTTACTCTAACTACCGATTTTACAAAAGGTAAAAAAGATTCGGGTCAGTTCGAAGGACACGGACTAATCATTTACTTGTTACAAATAAATCGGGGCGATTATGTTGTCTTACTATTGCCTTCTTTTAATTGGGGGCCTGCTCGAATTCAATTACCGGTATATAATTAGTGAATCAACTGCTTCAATCAATATATTAATGGTTCACATGTTTCGCGAAAACACATTGCCGGGCAGAGTCTAGATTCCATTCATTGATAATCAAGCTCCGCCTACAAGGTCTACGAATAACCGATTACGATTGGCTGTTGGCGTCAATTAACGCCACGCCTACCGCACCCGTCTATCGGACTTTAGATATGGCTATTATCGATTTTTCACGCGACAGTTAACTTACGTAAACAATCAAATACATGTTATACACACCCGATAGGTTATTAGTCGGGACGCGTGATTTAGAAAAACTTGTCGTCCGGTGGAATCCTTTGATAGGATTTTTTGTCGTCCGCTTAGAAAAGTTAG
This sequence comes from Fragum whitleyi, assembly GCA_948146395.1. Taxonomy (NCBI): domain Eukaryota; kingdom Metazoa; phylum Mollusca; class Bivalvia; order Cardiida; family Cardiidae; genus Fragum; species Fragum whitleyi. The sequence goes on from OX411558.1 coordinate 35,722,305, forward strand.
CGAGTTTATTCCCTTAGGGCAGTCTGGTTATGTATATTGTTATTGATATTTGCTTATCGTGTATTGAGTTGGGGCCATTTGATAATTTTTGGGGCCACTTGATTTTTGTTGGCGCCAGGCATTTTCGCCAAATGAAAAATTCTTGGGCCACTTTTAAATTTTTGTCGCATTTGGCGACAATGGCGACCGACAGCGCCAACGTTGGACATGCAACATTTCAAACTCCAATTTGAATACTGCTCCTCTACCACCCCTGCACGTGGGCGTATTTCACATGACCAAAATCTCATTTAAATAATTTACTTTATGCAGCAGATTATGCGTTTCACGAAAAAGCCGCCGTTTGTTGATGTAGTTTTATATAAATCATCTTTCATAAGACTTAATCAAGGAAACATATAAACAGGATATTCACAAAAGAGCGTTTTTTTTTACTCTAACGCAGACTGGGGCTTTAATTTTATTAAAATATAATTTGCAACAGCATCAATTTGCAATAATCAAATTCTATAGTGTCTACCCTCCGTGGTAAGGTACTACGGTTTTAAGATATTTTTTATTGCTAAAAAGGTTTGCAATTGTCAGTCAGTCCCTCTGTTTTTGTCTGGAGCATAATTCAAAAAGTATCCGAGCTATAATTATGAAACTTCACAGGTGGATAGAAATCATTGCAAGGAATTCATTGCACAGGAGCAGTAATCCTGCTTTGTTGATATAAAATTAATTTAATTCGTAATGATTTTCTGCCAATAACCTGCACTGGGGGGCATAAATCAATGGCTTAGTGTGAAACAATTGAAACTCCCTATATGTTTATAGGGAGTTACAACTGTTTCGTGCGGAACCACTGATAATGTTTAAAAAACATCTCTTGTAATCTGTATCAGGCTTGCCATTACTGGTCCAGAGAACCATTGCCAGACAGATACAGCAGTGTGAGATTCTAGGTAAAGGTCGTTACGGGGAGGTGTGGCTTGGTAAATGGCGAGGTGAATGTGTGGCGGTGAAGATTTTCTCTACTCGTGAAGAACGATCCTGGTTTAGGGAGGCAGAATTATATCAGACGATCATGTTACGACATGAAAATATACTGGGATTTATAGCTGCTGATAATAAAGGTTTGTTCTATATGAATTTAAAAATACATTAAGGTAGTGCACCCGTTATAGTTTCACAATGTTTCTTGAGTAATGAACTTCAACAGTGTTAATAGAGAAAAACCTTAAATCATTAAAATGCAATTCTTATATTGGGTAAGGTGAAAGCTCTGTATAATTTGAAACCACTAATAGAAAAATATGGATCAATTTACTGTTAGAGGGCATTTTTTGTTTAAAAGGCAGTTTTTGTGATGTTTTGAGTTTCAAAGTTAACTAACCTCTTTTCACATAATTGATGAAATAAAATTACCTTTGAAAAGATGTAGGCGAAAGTTATGGCTTAGTTCAGATAAAATAGGATGAAAAAAATGTTTAAATCATTCAAATTTATTTATATTAAATGCTTTGGTAAAGTAAGATAGTAAGTTTCCAGATCATAAGTTCAAATTGATAAACGACCATTTTATTTTCAACTGTTTATCCTTGTATCCAATTCTAGACAACGGAACCTGGACCCAGCTATGGCTGGTTACAGACTATCACGAACAGGGTTCCTTGTTTGACTACCTCAACCGGACCATGGTCAGCCCAAGAGGGATGATTAAAATGGCCCTGTCTATATCCTCGGGCCTCGCCCATCTACACATGGAAATTATGGGTACTCAAGGTAAGCCACATTTTACCAGGGTTTTAGTCTGACATCAACAAAATAGGGTCCAAAGGACTCAATCCTTGGGATCTTAGTGGTCCTTTCTTAAATTTTGGGAGTCCTTGCTTTAGATATGGAGTATTTCTTTTAGTCTATAATCTTGTTTGTTGTAGATTTATAGTAATACCCTTGTTTAAGGTAAAGAAATTGATAGAAGTATATTAATATTTGGGGCACAACTTCTGGAAAGAATTGAAGACTGTTTAAAGCAGTCTACAATTCCTTCCTGAAGCTGATCCCCAGAGGGTCTATGGGACTCACATCACATTGTTTTGAGGGGTCCTGGCTGCCTATTTTTTTTCATCTCCGATGTGCAAAACCTGCACCCCTGAAGGTTCTGTATTACATACAATATTTCTATGGGTGCTTTTCTTAACAAATTAGTTATAATTCTTCTAAACTTATAAAATTCATGCACATGGGTATTTGTGTATTTTATTCCAAGATTTTGGAACTTCTTGTTACTAATTCCATGAAATCCATTGATATCTCAAAGGTGTCAGAAATTAATCACTTTAATCTGTCTGGCAAAATGTTCCTGTTTTGGCAGAATGCAATTCAACGAATCAGTGCAAAACTAGTGTAATTGCCTATGAATATAATGCCCCCTTGAGATGGACTTGCATATGTTATATTTCAATAACTCTGTAATGAACTCTGTATTGTTGGTACTAATAGGTAACAGCCTCTGTCATTCAGACAGGAAAATCACATGAGTACCTGCACCAATGTGCTTGTGCTTGATATGTAGGTAAACCCAGGGCATGTGTTTGACCCTTAAACCAGGGTTTTTGACTCCCCAAATCCCATTTTGACCCTCAAAAATTTCCTGTGGGATGTCATTTTGACCCACTGAATTTCCAGTGGTGCAACCTATGCAATATAAAAGATTATATAGATCAAGTGTTTTCTTCATACTATTACAAAAGATCTATATAATGAAACAACATAAACAATAAAGTGTGGCTACACTTTATTGTTTATGGTGTTTCAGTTATATAGAATACTTTATTGCCTGATAAGTTTTTACGTTTTCCCCCTTTTTTGACTCCTACAAAACCAGTTTTGACCCACAGAATTTTATGGCCATGGGGTAGTGACTCCAAAATTCAAAAAGTTAGCACAAGCCCTGAAACCTATCTTTGTTTTGTAGGTGAACCTGTCTTTGTTTTATAGGTTAATCTTTCTTTGTTTTGTAGGTAAACCTGCTATAGCCCACAGAGATTTGAAAAGTAAGAATATACTGGTGAAAAATAATGGAGCCTGCTGTATAGCTGATTTAGGTGAGTGTATAATGGAGAAAAACAGATTTATAGATTCTCTCCACTAACAATTATGACAGTATTAACTCTTGTCTAGACAAATTGAACCACAGGTTCTCTCAATGCTTTTCCGTGGTCTATCGAGTAGATAATCGGTAGATAATCTCAGCACCAAATCAGTGAATTTACCAAAAATTTACTCCCTGCTTTCACTTTATCTGATATTATTATACTCCCCACCCACGAAGTAGAGGGAGTATATTGGTTTCACCATGTCTGTCTGTCTGTCCTTCCATCTGTCCATCGGTCTGTCTGTAGACCTTTTTGTTTCCAGACTCTAACTTAAGACCTAAGTGACCTATAATCATGTAACTTCATGCAAATGCTGCTAATGACCCAGGGAAGTGCCTAATTGTTTTTGGTTTACATAGATCAAAGGTCAAGGTCACAGTCAGCCTTTATTCAATTTACGTTTCCGGACTCTTACTCGAGAACAAAGCGACCTATAATCATGAATCTTCAGACAAATGACGCTAATGACCTAAGGAAGTGCCCTTTGTTTTTGGGTCACATAGGTCAAAGGTCAAAATCAATTTTTGTAAATTTTTTGTTTCCAGACTCAAACTTAAAAAACCAAGTGACCAAGAATCATTCACAGGCATATGAGTTGAACTCTCAATATTTGTGACTGACACATCCTGCACTAATAGCACTTATATTTGGACAAAGCACTGATAGGGGTATTAGTCCGCTTTGCAACAGCTCTAGTTTAAGTTGGCTAGATAAACAAATCCCATCACAAGACATAGCAATCACATGCAAAATGATACAAATTAAAAAAAAATCTTCCAAAATCTTCACATTTTGCTGCATTTGTCTGAAAGAAATGAAATAATCGTTTACACAGTTGTCAGGTATTGTATTTTTAAACCTTCTATGTTTAAAGGGTAAAAATGTATCATAAAAAATCTATTTTATTTTACAGGACTAGCTGTCCGTCATGACTCTACTACAGACTCAGTTGATATACCTCCCAATAATCGTGTAGGAACCAAGCGTTATATGGCGCCGGAGGTGTTGGACGAAACCATGAATATGACGCATTTTGAGTCATTTAAGCGCGCTGACGTGTACTCGTTCGGTTTAGTATTATGGGAAATTGCCCGCAGATGTTCAGTTGGAGGTTTGTATTGCGAAAGTCTGCTTTTAACTGAGCTACAGATAGAGGGGGTATAATGGATTTCAAATAAGAATATTTTAACAAGACTTTCATGAATCCTCTTTTGTTGGTACTCATTGAAATCATCTTGTTAAGATGATTCCAATGAGTACCCACGACATAGGGTTTGATTGAGAAATAAAGATTTTGGGACAACATTACCCCTTCCCATCTGTACCTCTGGGGCCCTTCTTAAGAATATTTAATGGTTAATCTTATTTTAACAAAATTATTGAAAGGGGTTAATTCTGCCATCACATAGAAAGGGCCCATCTGGTGCAAAATATAGTTTGGTGTGACGGGTCTCATAAATGAACATATGACTTCTATTTTTCTATTTAGTTATAACATATTGCAAGACTACATCCATTCCCATAAATATGAAGACTATGTATTCACATTCTAGTATAATGAAGACTGTATTTTCCCATTCAGGTATATTTGAAGTCTATATTTTCCTATTACCTAGAAGTATTTCCTACATTTTTCAGGTATATATGAAGACTACCAACAGCCATATTATAACATGGTCCCTATAGATCCATATCTAGAAGAAATGAGAAAGGTAGTTTGTGTGGAAAAGAGAAGACCAGAGATCCCTAACAGATGGCATAGTCATGAGGTGACCGCTTATTACATCTTTTTGCCTCCACATCAATTTGTAGGATCAGTGCAACACTTTTGTAAGTGCCTATATGTATATATAGGCACTTACAATAGTGTTGTGCTGACCCATTGAATAGGTCGAGGTATATTGTTTTACCATTGTCCTGTCCATCTGTCTGTCTGTCTGTCTGACTGTCTTTAAAAACTGTACAAGTATACAAACATTTTTTTCCATTAACTTCAACATTATTCAAGTTTCAGTCCTCATGTTTGGCATATCCAATTCCTGTTAACAATTCCCTTCTTTGAAGGCCAGGTTCAAGGTCATCTTATAAGGTCAAAATCAATTATTGCTATTGACCTATATCAAGAAGCAATGGGAAAGTTAGTTTGTGTAGAGAAGAGAAGACCATAGATCCCTGACAGGTGGCATAGTGATCTGGGGCCTGTTTTACAAAACATCTTACGATAATTTTTTGTGTAAGTCAAAAATTTAACTTGCTTCTACAGTAGTAACTAAATATGGAATTCTGCCATGCATTACCTCATTGGTATCATCTTCTTAAGACGATTCCGATGAGATATTGCAAGGCAGAATCTAACGATGAATGAACACACTAGATACAATTTGTGATTTCGACTTTGGATCAATTTTGTCGTAAGACGTTTAGTAAAATGGCCCCCAGGTGACTACTAATTACATCTTTTTGCTCTCCGCCCCCTCTATCCCCTGCATAAATTGTTTTACCATTGTCCTGCTGCAGTGACAAAGGATGAAAGACAGCTTCTTTATTGAGAAAACTTTTATAGTAAAGGGATACGAATCATACAAGGGAAATAACCTTTTATGAACAGAAATAAGTAATATCAGAATCAAAGTACTCGCTGTCCATCTGTCTGTCTACAAAAGCTTAACCTGTAAACTCCATTAAATCCAACATTATTCAAGTTATAGCGCTTATATTTGGCATACAGTTCATGTTAACAATCCCAATTTCGAAGGTCAGGTTCAAGGTCATCTGATACGGTCTAGATCAATTATCCCTATAGATCCATATCTATAAGAAATGAGAAAGGTAGTTTGTGTAGGGAAGAAAAGACCATAGATTTCTAACGGATAGCATAGTCATGAGGTGACAGCTACTTATATAATTATTTGTCATTCTGAATGAAAACCTCATTGTCAATTTATTATCATACACCTGCTTCTAAGAGTAGGGGGTATAATTTAATCAATAAAAATGGCTTTTGACCTAAAGCTTCCAAATGCATTTTTTCTCAGGAATTAAGAGTCACAGTAAATTTGAAATTGGAATCATATAGATATCCCATACACCTCTTTCCAACTTTACATCACCAACTGATTAGTCTGTCAGATAAATATTCCATTTCTATTTCAGGCATTACGAGTAATGGCAAGAATAATGAAAGAATGTTGGTACCATAATGCCGCCGCACGACTGACAGCTTTGAGAATAAAAAAGACACTGGCTGCCCTTACGACACAGGGCGAGGTGAAGATTTACAGCGATACCGTGATGGATGTTTAAAATGTGGTGATAAAACTTGTCATGTGATAATGTGTGTTGATTGTATTGAAAAAAATTTCTATAGGCCCGTACACAATCAATGTTGTTGACAATTATATTAAAATATTATTTTGATACTGCCAATACATAAACAATAAATATTGCCAATCAAATAGTTTGACAATATTATTGATTGTGTATTGGAAGTATAATATGAGCCTAAGCATGACATTTCCAACAAATTCAAATATACGCAAAGCAAAGCTTCTGGCCAGCCTGTGCAGCTGCACAGTCTGACCAGAGTCTTCACTATGTGCTATATTGATAGATAAGATCTTAATCACTCCTTAGGCAGTCAGTATGTATTCCTATTGTATTCTGTCCTTGTCTAGGCTACTCAAAGTTTGTACCTTGTGCTCATGTGATATTCTTGGAAATGTCACGCACAGGCTAATATTTTGAACAATATTGATTTAATAGTTTTGTCAATAACATTGACCATGCTGCGATCCATTAAGGGAAATATTCATTTGCTTATGACATTAAGATATGGTTGGAGACATAATTTACCTCTGGTTTTCATAGTCACTCAAATTTGATCACTATGAAGGAACAATTTGAAACAGTATAAGCCCCAAACTATTTGAATAACATAACACTTCCCTTCCACCAATTCGTGTATGATGAGTAGTACCCCTAAGTGGATGAAATGTTGTGGCTTAGCATTGTACTGGTTTGGGAACAACAGGAAGCCATGGGTGGGTGCACCTAAAATTGCGATATATCAATAATAATGTTGAAAGTAGTGTTAAATGCAAACAATCAACTAATCTTGTGTTTTGACCGGTGTAAAGTTTGTTGTGCGATAATCTGTCAAGTCACACTTCATTGTATATATTCATTTTAATGACAATTTTACATCACTCTTAATCATTTGTACATATTTACACATTTTTTTGCTTTCAGTGATATTTTTAAATAATTTTAGCAAAGCTTTTCTTAACCATTTCTTGCACAGACCCTTAAATTCAAAGTCTCTGCATTTCCATGCTTTAAAAATATTGTAGGAAATGAAGAAATTGCTTAAAACAAGCAATTTCTCTTTTTCCACCAATAATTTCTTCTTCAAAGAATGGCTTCTAATCAATGGGATTGGAAACTTCTTTCAAATCGGGCCGGTCTGAAATTTTGAGTAGGAGGAAAAGGTTAAAGAAGCACAAAAGCCTAGATGTCATCCTTATTTGCTTTTTGCAAAACTTTGTCATTTTTTGAATTTGCAGAAAATATTTGCTTTAAACTCTGAAATGTTAGTATATCTTATCTGTAATTACAAATTTAATTGAGATTGGAATTAATTATACCTCAGCTCTGAGCTGTAAACTGTTGATTCAAAAATCCAGAGGTATTTCACAAGCCTTGTCGTTGTTGTTGTGGCGGTTGTGCGAAAATTTCAGACATTTTGTGATATTTACTGAAGGCATTCTTTTGAATATTGGAACATTTGTCCACTGTCATACATTCAACAAATACAATCTAGTTGAATTATTCTGATTTTTTTTAAAGAAATTATACCTTTGTGCAACTTAGATATTTTATTCCCGATTCAGCTCCCATCTGCAAAGTGTAGACCCTACGTGCCTGCATGCCATTCTTTTTTAGTTCAGCTGTTTTTGTAGAAAACCTTTAGTATTGCTATAGCCTAGGTGTAATAGTTGTCCGTATATCAAAGCTTTGACACTATGTGATATCTCTGGTTCTATTTAATGGCATTAACTTGAACTTTGGCACAGGCAATAAAAAGAGTAACCTTTACTATCAAGGAGTAAAGTCAACCTGATTAGCTCAGTTGGTAGAGGACTTCAAAACCATTCTGAGCGTAGGCACCCATAAGTAATGCTCTTATTTTAAAGTCATTATGGCAAGTCGTCATTGGGCTATAACTATGCTGTTGTTACAAGTTTTTGATCACCCATCAACAAAGTGCCATTTTAGGGGGGAAATGATTTGTAGTATATCTTAGAGCATGCAGCTTGTGTTTTGAATGAATCTTTATGTGGATGTACTTGTGTGCAAAACGAAAGGAAGTCATGGTTAGGTGCACAAGCTAATATAACTGAAATACTGCTGGAGGTGACATTAACCCATTTCAAAGTGAAAACAGTAGATATGGATAAAATGAATTTGTACTTTGGAGACACATTTTCTTTTCACTGTTATTCTTTAATGGTTGGCAAGTGGTCTGAAGATTGTATTCAAAATTTTTGTTATTGGAAGACAATTTTTTAATGTTTTTACTGCCAAGCACTAAGCAGACAAGTTTAGGATTTCTTACATATTGCTATCTTGGTTGTTTTTTATTGCAATTCCAATTTAAGTCATTATGACTTTTTCTTTATAACTTTGATTTTAAAAATTTCATTGATATATTGGGACTGCATTTATAATTAATCAATGTTTTAATACTGCATTATGTGTAAACAAATCTTTTTCTCGTCTCCGAATTGCTAAGTTTTAAGGTGATATCTCTTCATCGTTGTTTATCCAAAGAAGTTTAAAGAAATCTTTGTTAATAAAGGACTATTGAAGATTCTGAATTCAATAGTTTATTATTGATGGACATCAGTGAGTTAACCCTATTCCTGCTGATTTGACATTTTCATGCCATACATAACGATTTGGTAGACATCAGAAGAAATGCTAGAATTGTTTCTTAGGGACAATTCTATTAAGTACTCACAACATATGATCAATGGAGAAATGAGACCATTACAAACAGAATGAAAAACCCAGCTCTGGCAGTCAGCTCAGCCCGTAACAGGGTGAAACAAATTGTGCTCTCAATCTTTTGTTTGGCTCCTAGCTCGACCATCTACAATTTGATGTTTGACAAAAATCAATGAACTGAAATACTGTTGAAAGTCAAAACCTATACAAGCATAATGCAACCAATTTAAATTTCTATAGTCTAAAAATATCCGGAGACCTGGAGCTTATGAGTTTATATTTTGCACTGAGTAGCTGGTTTACTATGTTTGTTAATGTATACATGTACTTCTCTCAAGAAGAAAAACATGAATAAAGTAGAAATACCAACTTCATTTGGTTGTCTTTGTTGATGTCCTTGATGTACCAATATGTTTCTTTTAGAGTTTTAATGGATGAATTGTCTAACGAACAAATAGTCCGCAACTGAACCATAGCTGAAAATAATCGACGCAGCTGGTATTGAACCAACACATTAAATTTATAAATAAATGGGCTTACTAATGGGCTAACCACTGAGCCAAACAAAATCTTCAATTCAGTGGTTAATGCATTAGTCTTGTTAACCAAATATTTCTATTCTGTGCAGGTATGACACTGGCCTGCGTCGGTTATTTTCAGGTTTGCTTCGGTTGCAGACTATTTGTTCGTACACTTGTAAATGGAAAGCCAGCTATGCGTTTTAAGCTCATCTGAGCACGAAGTGCTCAAGGTGAACTATTGTGATCGTACAATGTCCGGCGTCGGTCGTCAGTTGTGCATTGTCCGTCGTCCACAATTTCTTTAAACATCTTCTCCTCCTAAACCAGTAGGCCAATCTTGATGAAACTTGGCAGGGATGGTCTTTGGGTCAAGCTCTACCAAAGTTGGTCAAATAAATGAAATCCACCCTTAACAAAAGGGTGAAAAAATGAAAATCTTCAAAAATCTTCTTCTCTGAAACCAGAAAACAGACAGCTTTCATATTTTGTATGTAGCATCAGCTTGTGGGCCTCTACCAAGTTTGTTCATGTTAGGACCCTTTGGTCATATTATCCCCCGCCGAAAAAATTTTTCGGGGGGGATATTGTTTTTGCCATGTCCGTCCGTCCTTCCGTCCGTCCGTCCGTCCGTCCGTCCGACATTCGTTTCCACGCTATTTCTTGAAAACTATTGACCGGATTTCAATGTAACTTGGCACACAGCTTCACTACAATGAGGACATGCGCATATCGTCGGGGTTACCAGGTTGGAATGTCGAATTTAGAGTTACTGCCCCTGACTGTTTAAGCCATATACATATATAGTGATATTCGTTTCCGCGCTATTTCTTGAAAACTATTGACCCGATTTCAATGAAACTTGGCACACAGCTTCACTACAATGAGGACATGCGCATATCGTCGGGGTTACCCGGTTCGACTGTTGAATTTAGAGTTACTGCCCCTGACTGTTTAAGCCATATACATACATAGTGATATTTGTTTCCGCGCTATTTCTCGAAAACTATAGACCGGATTTCAATGAAACTTGGCACACAGCTTCACTACAATGAGGACATGCGCATATCGTCGGGGTTACCCGGTTCAACCGTAGAATTTAGAGTTACTGCCCCTGACTGTTTAAGCCATATACATACATAGTGATATTCGTTTCCGCGCTATTTCTGGAAAACTATTGACCCTATTTCAATGAAACTTGGCACACAGCTTCACTACAATGAGGACATGCGCATATCGTCGGGGTTACCCGGTTCGACTGTTGAATTTAGAGTTACTGCCCCTGACTGTTTAAGCCATATACATACACAGTGATATTCGTTTCCGCGCTATTTCTCGAAAACTATAGACCCGATTTCAATGAAACTTGGCACACAGCTTCACTACAATGAGGACATGCGCATATCGTCAGGGTTACCAGGTTGGAATATCGAATTTAGAGTTACTGCCCCTGACTGTTTAAGCCATATACATACATAGTGATATTCGTTTCCGCGCTATTTCTCGAAAACTATAGACCCTATTTCAATGAAACTTGGCACACAGCTTCACTACAATGAGGACATGCGCATATCGTCGCGGTTACCCGGTTCGTCCCTAGAATTCAGAGTTACTGCCCCTGACTGTTTAAGCCATATACATACATAGTGATATTCGTTTCCGCGCTATTTCTCGAAAACTATAGACCTGATTTCAATGAAACTTGGCACACAGCTTCACTACAAAGAGGACATGCGCATATCGTCGGGGTTACCCGGTTCAACCGTAGAATTTAGAGTTACTGCCCCTGACTGTTTAAGCCATATACATACATAGTGATATTTGTTTCCGCGCTATTTCTCGAAAACTATAGACCGGATCTCAATGAAACTTGGCACACAGCTTCACTACAATGAGGACATGCGCATATCGTCGGGGTTACCCGGTTCAACCGTAGAATTTAGAGTTACTGCCCCTGACTGTTTAAGCCATATACATACATAGTGATATTTGTTTCCGCACTATTTCTGAAAAACTATAGACCGGATTTCAATGAAACTTGGCACATGGCTTCACTACAAAGAGGACATGCGCATATCGTCGGGGTTACCCGGTTCGACCGTCAAATTTAGAGTTACTGCCCCTGACTGTTTAAGCCATATACATACAGAGTGACATTCGTTTCTGCGCTATTTCTTGAAAACTATAGGTTGATGTAGATAAAAGATAACCTGTACCTAAGTTTGATATAATCTCCATTGACAATGAAAATATGTTCGGCGGGGGATATCAATTCAACGAATTTGCTTGTTTGGGCTTCACCTGGGCGCATCCCTTTTAGCTCTTCTGAGCACAAAGGGTAAAAAATGTATATCTTCAAAAATTATCTCCTCTGAAACCAGAAGGCAGACAGCTTTCATATTTTGGATGTAGCATCATCTAGTGGACCTTGTTCATATCAAGACCCTAGGATCATATTTTGGCTTCACTTGGGCGCAACCCTTTTTACATAGAATCAAAGTGAGAAAATCTTTGAAAATCTTCTCTTCCGAAACAAGAAGGCAGACAGCTTTCATATTTAGTATGTAGCATCATCTAGTGGGCCCCTACCAAGTTTGTTCATATCAAGACCCTGGGGTCATATTTGGGCTCCCCTGGGCGCATCCCTTTTAGCTCATCTGTGCATGATGGGTGAAAATAGGAAAACCTTCAAAAATCTTCTCTGAAACAAGAAGGCAGACAGATTTCATATTTAGTTTGTAGCATTATCTAATGGACTTCTACCAAGTTTGTTCATATCAAGACCCTGGGGTCACATTTGGGCTAAACCCGGGTGCATCCCGTTTTAATTAGAATCAAAGAGCAAAAAGGCATATCTGTTTTGCTCTTGGCTGAAAACATTCCATGGTTTTGATCTTATGTAGAAATTATCTCCTTTTTGACATCTGCCTATTTAATTAATGTGATGTCCAAGGGGTCAAAGAGACGCAGGTGAGCGATTAAGGGCCATCATGGTCCGCTTGTTTAGATTTCTTATCGGGATAACTTGCATGAAACAGTTGAAATTCTATGACGCAGCATTACATATCCAAATTAAAAAAATTAAGAAATCTTAAAATTTTTAATTCTGTGAAACGCGCCTTAGAACTCACAAAATTTAACAGATGCTAGCTTTATATCATTGTGTTGAACACTGACTTCAGGCAGAAACGTGAGTACCGTGATTAGATAGGTTGTTCGTCTGATTCACACAGACTGATTGAGAATAAGCATGCCTAGTTTCAAGTAAATGATTTCTAGGTCACCAGCAAGGTCGATGTACATAGAGGAGGAAATTTTGTTTCAGTGTAAGATAAATTTATACTACATTGAGTGAACAACAAAATCTGTATTTTCACAAGTGTCGGGGTCATGAGTGAAAATATAGCTTTTGTAATTCACGAAATGAAAAATCAATCTATCTTGGTCGGAAAACAAACGACTATTCTATTTCTTTAAGACATAAGTGAGACAAATGTGAAAATCTTAGGATAAATTTACTTAAAGCACGCCATTTTAAACGTGATAGCTACGCAAAATTCACGATGACATCACATTTTTACGCCGCTTGGATGATGTCAGATACGGTTTGATAAACGAAAGCAGGATAAATGTCTTTGATAATCTCTCTGGCAAAGTTTTATCAAAAATAATGAACTACCGTTATTCCTCGATAAACCATTGAAAAGAATTTTAAAAAAATGGTATATCTGTCAGCGTATTCGTTCGTCCATACTAATATTTTACATACATATAATACATATTAATCAAAGATATAAGAACATGTTTCCGAAACGACCTTAAATAGATTAATGTTGGTCTAAGATAATTAAATGCCATTGATCAATTTTCCAGTCAAAAGGATGTGTTTGAAATTTATTTGTGTAAAGGCTACAAAACCCTATTCTTCTTTTTAGCTCCACTGGCTGAAAGCCACTGGGGCTATTGTCATGGCGTTGTGTCCGTCCGTCCGTCCGTGCGTGCGCGCGTCTGGTCGTAAACTTTTCTTTAAAAATCTTCTCCTCAGAAACTACTGGATGGATTTCAACCAAACTTCACAGGAATGATCCTTGGGTGACCCTCTTTCAAAGTTGTTCAAGAAATTTTGATCCAATGAAAAACATGGATTTAATGGCGTGGCTTATTTCCAAATATGGTAAAAAGTGAGTTTTCTCAGATTCTAATCAATGGATACCAATTAAATTTTACATGAATAATCCTTGGGTGACCCTTTATCAGTCTACAAAAAATCATTGGGATCGGATGAAAAATATGTATTTTATGGGCGGAGGTAATTTCTCTAAAAGTTATATAGTTGAAACTTTGAAAATTATTTTCTCAGAATGTAACTGATGGATATCAACCAAATTTCACTGGAATGATCCTTGAGTAACACTTTATCAATTCACCAAAAATTATTTTGATTGGATGAAAAATATGCATTTTATAGGCAGAGGTCATTTCTCTATATGTTATATAGTGGAAACTTTGAAAATCATTTTCTCAGAATTTGATTTTTGGATATCAATTAAATTTCACTGGAATGATACTTGAGTGACCCTTTATCAGTGCACCAAAAATTATTTTGATTGGATGAAAAATATACATTTTATGGGTGGAGGTCAATTCTCAATATGTTAAATAGTGGAAACTATGAAAAACATTTTCTCAGAATGTAAATGATGGATATCAATCAATCATTTTTTGGTATGATCTTTGGGTGACCCATTATCATGCAGTCAAAAATTATTTTGATTTGATGAAAAATATGTCTTTTAATAGCAGAGGTCATTTCTCTATCTGTTATATAGTTGAAACTTGGAAAATCATTTTCAACATCAGTAGAACCCCAAATATCTAAAAATCTAGTCCTAACATTTATTTGCTTTTACAAGAATTTCAAGCCTGTGGAGCGACTCAAGCCATTCATGGCTTTCTAGTTTATCTCTTCTGAGCGCGAATACAGGTATTTCGCGTAATTATCTGCCTTGCGTACTCTTCAGTTAAACTGACATAGCAATGCAAACGAGGGGGCGTCCATCTTTTCTCCACCCTTTATTTCATTGAAATTTATCCGCATAAATCGGTCGATTTCAACTATTAATAAAATAGATCACTGAACTTTTATGATTCAAACCAATACTTAAATGTCATTAGAAACTTTTTCGACCGCTTTTAGGAATTTTTATTTTTAAATATTGACAAAAATTTTGATTTTAGTTAGGCGGAATAAATTGCATGAATAACTCTTCAGTGTTTTTTACTTGATGAATTTATATCTGGTCGAAACAGATATCCTCCAATGAAATTCTACCGTTTTTAGAAAACTCTTCGATATGAAAGTTTGTGTGGATTTTTTTCATTTTGACTATTCATTTTCATTATTTCAATACTAGTTATTGTACGTCACAAATCGATCGTAGTTGATTAACTAAAAAATACAAAAAAAATTTAATGAAGAGGTATTAAAATACATACAACAGAAACGGCAGACGACAGAATGCAAATTCGACAAATGTTTATTTTTTTACTCTAACGAAAAATAAAAAAAAAGCGAATAGGAAAACATATCGAGAGTTAAAGATAATATGAAAAGGGGAGAAATAATTCCACCGCAGGTTTATTATTACGAGTTGCTATTTCATTTTGATAATGATTCAAATTTGAACACAAACGTGTATTGGGAAGGGCTTTTAAATACATTGGAAATGTGCATTTTACTATTTCGAAATTAATGATTTGTAGGTCTGAGTTTCACTTGATTTCTTTTCGTGCAGCTTTATTTCTTAACACTCACCTCTTACGAATCCAATTAATTTTCCAAATTAATGAATTTCAAGAAGCACAATTAAGATACCGCTTTTATGGATATATCTTCATCATGAAGACATGATAGAAGTTAAATACGATTACGTAATACCATATGTCACATACTTAATTGTCACGAGTACAATGTTTATTTAGCGCACGTGTTGTAACTTATAACTGCTGCCTTAGTGTTTTACCGCTCTTTGATCTGGGGTACATTGAAAAACCCTTTCTAAAATCACAAATAGACATGAAGATTAAATTCAACCCTATATTTTTTACGCTTAAGATTTATCAAGCAATATGAAAAACAACAGTGCTGTAAGGGTCTTGTGCTAAAACATTCATAAAACGATTCTAAATGAGTATTAGATATATGGCCTCTATACGCTAAATAACATGAATCTAACTTTAACTAAGTCTAGTCTTTCTGTGCTTTTTAAAAAATACCTCATATTTATCTATTTTTTATTATCATATAATATTTCCTTAGTATGAACATTTCTTGTGCAAATATAAAAAACCGTTGTTGTGAATAGATAACATTTTTCTAAAAGAAATATATATTGCACAGTCAAAATATCACATAGGCCTACTCTTCCTCAATCATGATTGACAAAGTGAAAGATCGTCAATATGTTGGTTTCAGTTTTCTCTTTGCCACGGAGTTTCAACAGCGCAATTTCAAAAACAATTAAACGGGGTGGCGTATTTGGTTACAATACAATACAATATCTTTATTGCCTCCATTTTTGGAGATATTGTCATATAAAGTTACATTTAGTTTTGAACACAAAATTAGTGAATATAAAGAAGAGAAAAAAAAATTCAAAACATACACACGCTTGCACTTATACACACCCGCACGCACACACACACTCACACGCGTACTCGCTCTCATGCGTACGTACGCACACACATCACATGCACAAGCGCACATGCATTATTCGAGCCCCTGCACATTCATACTCGCGCACATACACAGGAGAGAATTTCTTCTATATAAAATGAACACGAATAATGAGACAAACGAGTAATGTAACGACTTGACATTTCAATTTATCGACGTCGACATGTTTTGCTGCTCTTTATCGATTTTTAAGATGAGACGGCATTTAAAGAAGATGGAGAAAAACTAATTAATATTAGTTTTTCCTTTCTTCCAATGTCTTCTCAGTATTTTATCGTTTATCAATCGATACGTTTATCAGAGTAATGCTAAATGGCACAAGTCATTTTACATACTTCCATCTACTAAAACAACGTAGTGATTGATTTTATAGAAGGTATCGCTTAAGACAATTATATATGAAAATAAACGCCTTTTTCAGAAATATATATAGATATATATAATGCGCTCAACGATTTATTTTTTTATTTAATTTTTTATTCTTACTTTTTGAAAGAATACATTTGCTTGTCTCAGTGTGTTAATTACAATTTGATGGTAATAATGTTTTATACAAAGAAATTCATATACTGCTATGTAAATAAATAATTGAGAAGTCTACGCATTTTTTTTATTCTTTTATTTCTTAGTAATATTGGGACTTTAAAGAAAAGAGCGAAATAAACGAGATGATCTGAATAAAAAAGGAAATAATATACGAATAAAAATAATTCAAAGAGAAACTTTGATGACATAATTTTAAAAAAGTCAGTACATTATTACCAACAAGATATACAAAATACTTCTTCATAGGTCAGGGACGCTAAATAGAGTTAGAATAATATAAGTTAATCAAAAGCAAAAAATAGAAAAACGACAAAAATAGGCATGAAGAATTTAAGCAATAAAACTACATTCTAATTATGTAAAAAAAATAACTTTGATTTCGTTTATAACGACGAGTATTTTGTGGTTTAAAATATACTATTTTTCTATAAACTATTACTGGATTAAAATGACATGCCCCCTCGTTTGTATAAGGGGCGGAGTCGAGAGATTTCAGCGCATGCGCAGACTTATGTGAAACAAGTCTATTATTGCTCATGACGAGCTTTTGTGATCACGCTATGTCCGGCATATGGCGTGTATCGTCCGTCAGCAATTTGTATGTACTCTAAAGTCCACTTTTTGGCTCAAATGTGTTGAAACTTGGTCAGGATATTTGTCCCATCGAATTCAGAAAAGGGTCAAGTAGGGTGAATATTAGGTAAAGTGGTCAATTCAATGAAAAGCATTGAGAGTACTCTACATTTTTTGGCTCAATTATCTGGATTTGTTCAAAATGTTTATTTACGTGATATCTCGAATGAGTTCGAAATTTGGTCAATTTGGGCAAAAACGAGGTCACAGTGTCAAATCTTCGAAAAACCTTGTGTGCAATCTAGATGTCACATTTTTGGATCAAATGTCTTGAAACTTAATCAGATTTTTCATCTACATGAGATCTCCCACGAGTTAGAAAATGAGTCAAATCGGATAAAACAACTGGATCAAATCTTAGAAAGTCTTGTGTGCACTCTTCAGGCTACACTTTTGCCTTATTCTCTTGAAACTTGGTTAGAATGTCTGTCTACATGAAATCTCGGACAAATTCGAAATTGGCTCAAGTGATGTCGAGAATTAGACCAAGGGTTTAGACCCCCGAAAAGCCATGTGTGCACTCAAGATGCGATATTTGTAGTCCAA
Source organism: Fragum whitleyi (assembly GCA_948146395.1). NCBI lineage: Eukaryota > Metazoa > Mollusca > Bivalvia > Cardiida > Cardiidae > Fragum > Fragum whitleyi. The sequence goes on from OX411558.1 coordinate 35,740,433, forward strand.
ATTTCTTGAAACTTGGCCAGAATGTATGTCATGTCTACATGATGTTTCGGATGAATTCCATATTTTGTTAACCAGGGTCAAGAACTAGATAAAAAAGGGAAACTGAGGCGATATTTATGACTCAAAATGTCTTGAAACTTGGTCAGAATAGTTATACACACGCTATTTAGGACAGGTTCAAAATTAGGTCTAGTTAGTTTAATAAAATAGGTCCCGAGGTTAAATTTTGAAGAAAAAAAATCTGTATGCACTAGAGGCGACCTTTTTGGCTCGAAGTCTTGAAACTTTGGCAGGAACTTTGTTTTAAAGCCTTGGCCCATTTCTTTGTAAAACGCTGTTAGAATCTAGTTGTTTTTGCCTTTTGCAACCTTCGTTAACAATACCTCAGTAGAGCACTTTAAGGCCAATGGTCCTCTTGTTTAATTTCATCGGAGTATAAATAACAGTTTACGTCACTAACATCTAAGAATCTTAAACATTAATAAGTGAATAAAGTATATTAGTAGCTGTTAGATGTCTCTAGAAGTACCATTCGATCTCAAGTGTATCGGCGATCTTCAAATCTGAAATAGAAAGATATATTTAGAGGATATTGAATGTGAAGTCGTTGAATACCGAACTTATTAAACTCGTCATCTAAAACAAATAAAAACGAGGCTGCGCCAAGTTTTTATCTGTTTTAGATGATGAGTTAAATAAATTCGGTATATAACGAGCATAAATTTGATATTCTATTTATAATACGACTCTTATTTTTGTGATAAAATGAGAAAATTCCAGATATTATTCGATTCAAGTTATTCCGCGAAACTATAACGCCGTTCGCAAAATGACGTCAGAAAATGTACTATGGCGTCATATTCTCAACGTAAATTCAACGTTGCTTTAAGTTCTTAGCTCATTTGCATACTTACCCCACTAGTGTAATATCTTTCGTATAATATCAAAAATATTCAACGGGGCTATTTCACTCCCGCTACGTCTATCATATTGTAAACAATAGTGTAACATGTACCAATATGTATTATTACCTGATCTACTATATACTATTTCGAACCACATTCGTTCAAAATGCTCCAAAGTCGTTCGGAATGATTCGAAAGCATTAAAAACGCTCCACAACTTCATCCAAATAGATCGTTCTAATTCCATGAGAGTAGTTACATCGTGACTTTTGAAGTTCAACTCGATCAAAACCATTCTTAATCGCTCACACAGCGATCCATTTTTTCATTCCAAAAACTCCCTCTAACTCCTTAAAAAGCTCCAAAATTGTTCAAAACAATTCAAATTCGACCAAAACGATCATCATTTCTTTTAAATTTATCAAATTATTTCATGTTTAATTTGGCTAGTAAGGATTTCAAAGCAACTTTTTGGTTCGTGAATGCACACACATTGGAAAATATGTAGATTTTTTAAAGGGAGATGATACATATTGCATAATACGCCCAAGTTGGACAAAATTAACGATATTGGATTACCTCCACTAAATTTCGTTCAAAACATACTCCAGACGTCCTTCAAATTCAATCTAATATTGTTCATTATGTCAATTTCATAATGTTTTCTGTTGCCCCTTTGGACTTTGAAGCCTCTATGCGTAGAAAAAAAAAAAAAAGATTTTTAGCTCCACTGGTCGAGGGCCAGCAAACTATTGTCATGGCGTAGTGTTCGTCCTGCGTGCGTCCTTCCGTCCGTTAACTGTTCTTTAAATATCTTCTCCTACTAAACCAAAGATTTTGTTGAAACTTGGCGGTATGTTCCTTAGGTGACCCTCTAAAAGTTGTTAAAGAAATTCGTATTGGTCCCTAAATATGGGCGTGACAGGGCGGAACTTATTTTCATTTTGACAAGTTTAAAATTCTTCTCCTCGCAAAACATTGGTCCGATTTTAATTAACCTTGGCATGAATTATCCATGGGTGACCCTTTTCTAAAGTTGTGCAAGAAATTTGGATTGACCCCCCAAATATGGGCGTGGCAGGGCGGGGCTTATTTTAACTTAAAAATCTTTAAAAAATCTTCTCCTCCCAAATAATAAACATGATTTCAATTTTACTTTGCATAAACGGATCTTTGTAACCTTCTTCTAAAGTTTTTCAAGAAATAAGGATTGACCCCCCAAATATGGGCGTGGCAGGGCGGGGCTTATTTTCAATTTAAAATTTTTAAAAATCTTCTCCTCCCAAACCATTGGCGCGATTTCATTCTAACTTGGAACGAATAATTCTAGGGTTATTTTCTCTTCTAAAGCTGTTCGAGAAATTTGGATTAACCCCCGAAAAAGGGCGTGGCAGGGTAGGCTTATTTTAACTATAAAATGCTTTTCTCCAAAACCACTGGACCAATTTCAACCAAACACTGATCCATCAAGACATATTTATCTTATAAAAAGAACTTTTCATATTTAGAATCAATACTTATAAAGTCATTTTTTTAAAAACGAATTTCCAAATAAGGTTTAGCCTACAGTAAAATCGACTTTTCTTTCAACATTTTGGCCTCTTCGCAAATTAGTTTGTAAAATTCCATGATCTGACCAAGTTTCTCATCGTTAATTATTTTAAAGCCAGTGGTGCGATACAGCCATTTTGGCATCTTGTAATAAGAGGTACAACTACCCTTCGATTTCATTCAAAGCTCGCTCATCCAACTTTTACGATATGAAAGTATAATACTATATTTTGTTATCCACGTGCTCATTTGCAACATGTATGAAATATCAACAAAGGTTATTCAAATAATTTTCTCTCCTTCAACAAGAATCACCGACGATCATTAAGTTTTAATTAACACTTTCCTGTTTTACAACATTTTGGACCTGTCCAAATTCAAAGGTTTTGCAGACGAAAATTTTAAGTGGATTTAATTTGAAAAATAACCATTCAGTAGGGTAGAAAATAGTGTGGAAAAAGAAGAAATTGCTTGTCAGAAGCAATTTCTTCTTTTTTTCACGATGTTTTCTCAATCATAAAATTACAGGCACGTAAAAAGCAGGGATTTAACAGCAAAGGGTTAAAGATGCACAATACTTCTTAATTTTGACAAGAAACTACGAAATATAGTTTATAACATCGTAAAATCGAGTAGGTGAATGATTTTGGAATGAAATTGGAATTAAATTGAATTAGTGTGATCATTAAGTTTTGAATGAAGTTGTTGATCTTATCATTTTTAGTAATTTTGGAACGGTTTTGAATGGTTGGATTGAGTGTTTGGAATGAATTAATGGAGCGTTGAGTGAGCGATTTAGAATGGTTTTGATCGGAATGATTGGTAATTTCGCGATGTTATTAACAGTATATATGTACACCTTTGTTATTTTCTTTAACCAGAACAGAACAGAACAAATCTTTTATTTACATCCCAGTACAAATATGTACAATAAGGACAAATAAATTGGAACTTATGTAATAGGAAATTTAACACATCCGGTTATCCAAAACTTAAGATATAGAAAATGTGTTCGTGTTTCGAAGGATAGATTGTTAACGAGTCTATTTTAGTAATCGAAGCAGTGTTAGAAGTTGATCGAATGGTGTAACTACAGTCACGAGAATCAGATCTCCAGCGAACACTTTCATTTTTTTTCTCAATTGTTATTTTTATAATTATTTGTTCAGAGGATGCTATTCAGAAAGCTTATGGGAATTGGTGAAACGGTTGCTCGGGTAACGGAAATCAGCATCCACAGCTTGTGTTTGAGACAAGCCGTTTTTGCAATGATTTCCGAAGCAAATATTGAAGTCATTTGACTGGTAACCATTTCTAGGTTTACAGTAGTTGGTCACATGTAGCAACAACTCTAAAGCAGAACGGAACAGAACAGAACTTTCATACCTTTTCCTTGACACGGAACAGTTTTTTCGCAATAGGACATCTGCGGTGATTTGGTGACTATATCATACGGACAAGAGAAGGCATTTTTTGTCGTCACAAACGTAACAAATAGACCATCTAGACAGCTGTTGTTAAACGTGCTGATGTAAAAGCGCCTACCAGACACGGTGCTGAAATTAAATACCGTAAAAGCTCCGGGGAATTATGAGAATCAGCGTATTTCCTTTAGAAAGGTATGGGCTTTTATTACAGGCTACGCTCAATATCGCTGACTCAATACGAAATAGTTGTAACTGCCTACAAAAATAGGCAGTTACAACTATTTCTCGTTGAGCCATCGATATTTGTTAAGACTGTGACAAAATGGCCAAAAATAAACATAATCCGCTCAAAATGATAACATTTGATTGGGGAAATGGTACATAAGACCTATGTTGAATTTTGAGTGACCCTGATTTTTGTAAGCAGGGGCCTTTATCAGAGGCTTCAAAATTTTCTAAAATCACACCTAAAATGGTCTATTTTAACCTTTGAAAAGGGAAATGTGTTTTTATTAGAGCACGTGACTCTGTTAGAGTTTTTACGGTAGATAAGAGATTATAACAAGTACTTTTTCAACTAATATTTTGTTGAATTCCAAGTAAATTTAATATTAGTTGTCCATTTTGTTGCGACAACTTCGTGTAGACTGGTTCTTTTTTTAACAATAATTCACAAGAAAAAAATGTTTTTGTTTGTTTAAATGGGAGTTAAACGCCAATTTCAACAATCTTTCAGTTATATCGCAGCGGCTGGAACATTTAAAAATAGATTTCTGGCATTTCTCACACAAGTACTACCATTACATCATTCCATAGCTTTCAGCTGCTATCCCACATATAGGTCTACGATTATTAACCAATTGGTTGAGGACAAATAGTCGGAAAGGATGAATGCCGCCTTTTGGGATTAGGTAGAAAAAAGACAGTTGGCTGGTGTAGCCATATTTCAAAAGGATTACAACATGTTTATTTCTCAAAAAATAATACACTTAGAAATTCTTCAATTAATCAAAAAATGATGAAGAGAATGCAATTTATAATAAATAAAATAAAAAAAAGATGTGTTACGTTCTTTCATCATTTCCACCTTTAGTAAGAATATGCGTTTCATTGGCTAGTCAGTAAACAAACGTCAAGAAAGTTAGTAACATCGTGAAATTGACAATCATTCAGATCAAAACCATTCATAATGAGTCACTCAGTGCTCTATTAATTCATCTCAAACACACACTCAAACCACCCAAAACACGCTTCAAACTCACCTAAAATGATGCGAGTAAAAACTACAGTTGAAATAAACATCGCGTGAAAAATCAAAGCACTGAAAGTACTGATGGTGAACGAACCTGATGGCAACATGTTTATTTCCGAAAAAATAATACACTCAGCAAACTTTCAAAATCGGACCCACGAGGTTTTTGGTTTAAGATAAAGTGTACATATACAAAACCAAAAAATCCACCAGATTCTCTCTCCATAGAACAATTGTTTGATCATTTTGAAAATATAATTGATACACCAGACGAAAACACCCAAAACGAACAATATCCACAAAGCAACATTGATATACAAAACAGTGAAATTAATCCCGAATTGGACATGATTTTCTCAGAAGAAGAAATTAAGAAAGCTGTATTTATGCAAAATAACGGTAGAAGCACCGGTATCGATGAAATTCCTTGTGAAATTATTAAAGTGTCTTACGAAATTATTGCACCTTTCCTCTTTGCTTTGTATAATCGCATGTTTCAAACGGGCGACTACCCGGAGCAATGGGGAAGGGGAATAATCACTCCTATTTTAAAAAGAGTGATCCTAATATTTCGGAAAATTATAGAGGTATTACCTTAATAAACATATTTTCAAAAGTATATTCTCAAATTCTGCTAAATAGACTCACTAGGTGGACAGAAAAGAATAAAAAACTTAATGATAACCAATTTGGATTTCAGAAAGGAAAATCCATTTTAGACTGCATCTTCATTATGAACTCGGTTATATCAAAAGTGTTATCGTCTGGTGATAAACTTTATTGCGTGTTCATTGACTACGAAAAGTGTTTCGATAGTATTAATCAGGAAAACATAAGCACTCATTTTGTAAAACTTTTAAAATCTATTTACACGCCAGTAAAAGCTTGTGTTCGTTACGAACATGAGTTCTCATGATGTTCGTCAATGACGTCATCGAACATGATCTTGATGAAATTTTTACTTTTGGACCATGTGAAATTATTCTTGATATTGTATGCAGATAACCAAGTGTTATTCGCGAAATCTCCAACTTCTTTACAATCCATGTTGAATGATTTACAAGCATATTGTACTTGATCTGGCATAAAATTAACACATCTAAGACTAAAGCAATGAATTTTGAGAAGGGAAGACACACTAGTTATACATTCCACATTAATAATGTCGCCATTAAAACTGTCAAATATTTTACATATTTAGGGATTATATAATCTTTAACGGATTATGGTCTCGTACACAAAAAGATATTGCCAAACAAGCATTATTTTCTCTTCATAACATCAGCAGAATTTCAACTAATTTAGAATTACCCATGTCGCAACAATGTAAGCTATTTGATAGTCTGGTTGGTTCCATCCTTCAATTTGGTTCACCTTTGTGGGGTTATCACACTTCAAAAGATATTGAAAACATTCATACTAAGTTTTTACGTCTCGCGCTTCGAGTCAAAAAATCGACCCCGTTAGCCACACTACATGTAGAAAGAGGTAGGACACCACAAAGCGCTTCAAATCAATTCAATATGATTAAATATTGGACGCACATAATCACCCAAAATGAAAACAGCATTCTCAAATCAACCTACAATATGTTAAAATCGGACTGTGAAAATGGAAATACATACAGGGGAATAACTGGGCTTTTTCTAAAAGTATACTGCAGGATAATGGGTTATCTTTCTTATGAATTAATGAAAAAATGTCCCACATAAATCTCGCATCTATCTAACAACGACTATTTGATAATTATGTTAAGTTATGGTCCTCAGAAATTAATAATACGTCTAAATTGGCCTGCTACAATCTATTTAAGGAATCCCTTGTACCTGAAAAGTATCTAGATATTGAATATGACGTAATTATTAAGACAGCATTAACAAAATTTAGAACCTCATCACATGATCTTAACATCGGAAAAGGTAGATATACAAACATCCCTCGTGAAAATAGATAAAGCTCAAACTGCAATATGAGTTGTATTGAAAACCAATATCACTTTCGATTGGTTTGCCCAAAATACTCAGAATTAAGGAAAAGGCACATGAAGTAATATTTTTACACTCGGCCATCTTTGTACAAATTCAAAACACTTTTAACATCAAGCTCTAAAAAGGAAATTATTCACACATCTAAATATATTTATTTCGCAAACAAAATGAGAAACTAAACTTAATTTAATCCTAATATTGAAGCCACCGTATCCTGTGACTATTGTTTTACATAAGTATCGATCTTTGTTAACATATGTGTGATTTTTAATATGTATTGTAATATGTAGCAAGAAACACGGTAAGTATTTAAAGCTTTTTTGAAATTAAATGGTAACGGTAATGGCCTACCGAGGCTGGACACTAACATTTTGCGTGTTATTCACTGAGCTATTTGTTCAAGACAAACAGCGCAGAAACGGCCTTTTTAGTTATAATCTACATTTTTTTTTATCTCTTTTACTTTTGCGACAAAAAAGTAAGAGGCTTATACATAATTTGATGTAATTTTCGTTTTTAATAATTACCAATAAGTATCTTCAGCGTTTTTTTACAAGCTTTTCGGTTAAGAAAAGGAATTGAAATCATCTTCGTGCTGTTCTAATTTATTGTTCTAAAACCTGTTTAATGTGATCAATGTCTATCCCTGCGGAGGGGATACATTGTGAAAAAGGGGAAACAACTTCTTATATTTCATAAAAGAACAACAACAACAATTCCTTACTCCTCCTTCCTCTCCGTTTTCCTTCGTCTCGAGTTCTTTCTTCATTTTGTCGTCTGTTGGAATCGTCTGCTTCTATAGTTGACATGGTTTAATCCTAGTCTATTTTTAGCACATATTTCTTTGCAATTGCGTTGATTTTAATCGGTTTATTACGGTTTACATCGTTTTCGACTGATGTGGTCATATTGAGCGGCTGGAGCACCTAACCATGGATTCCTATTGTTTCTTATACCAGTACTACCACAACACCCTTACCCAGCCCCCAGCTGCTCCATCACATAGGTTCGCGATATCAAACCAGTGATGGACGACATTTTTGTCTGAAAGGGTATTTGCCGCGGCCGAGTATCGAACCCGGGACCCCTCGAACGAGAGGCAGGTGCGTTAAAAACTGCGCTAAGGCCTAGGATTGCCGTTACGTTTTAATAAACCGTCGGTGCTGATATAAAATGTCGATACTACGGCTTTACTGAAGACATGGTTACGAGATTTATAACAACACCCACGAAATATTGTTTGTCCGATATTGCGTCATTGTTAACTGGATAAAATCGTTCCCCATTGTGTTCTAACTTATAGCTCTCTGCGCGAAAAAGGCATTTTCTAGTCCACTGGACCAAGGCTAAATAACTTTATCGAAATTTCATGTGCAATTTTGGCATCTCTATCAAATCTGCCGTTATCTGTCTCTATATAAATGCTTCCCTCAGGCATCAAATTGATACCGGTTCTACCTCCTTGACGTTTGACCGTAGAGCGCAGTTGGTAGCATGTTGGATAATCAAATTTAGATGAACTGGGTTCAGTCCCAGGTTGAATGGAAAATGTTTTGTGACATATCTCTCAAGTTGGGTGGATACAATTCTGCAAACTCCAGTTGGATGAGCTTGCGATGTCCTCGAAAAGATGGAGTGTTAAGACAAAAAACTCACAAATTGGGCAAATATTTCACCAACTTTTATTGTCCAAATTTGAGCCCTTTTGATTGGCGAACTATTGCACTAACCCAGCCTCTCAATGATGCCCGATTTACAGTACTGACAGCACTTTGATTTTTTCCTCCCGACTTTCTTCCCAATAAGAATTGAGAATCCTTACAATTGTCGATTATTTTTTTGCACGAGAACCTATTGTTTACCTTCAAGAGTTTGGATGCTTGTAAAATCACTCACTATCGATGTCTTATTACAGTATTGCTGCCGATATTTGACTTTTCTGCTCGGAGCTAGTTTTTGCTTAAACTGAAGTTAGCTAATTCTAAACGTATTTTGGGAAGGATGGAGCCAGTTTTTATTCATCGATTAAGATTTTTATGATTTCTGTAAGAATAATTTAACAACTATACTCGCCTGTCGAATTGTAAACAAGTGCATGACGGATCTGGTCCCCCCCTTGACCACGGCAATATCTACTCGTCAATTGGAGTGGTATCTAGGGTTGAATATTTAGCTATCATTTATTTAATTCTCAAATAGAATTTAGAAATGATATGGTTTTACAGATTAAAAAATGCAAAGTAGAATGGACCCAATGAAATATCTTCCGTGCCCGCATTTGGTATTCGGCAATATTCGCTTATGAGACAGACGAATACGAACGTTTTCGCCGGGAATAAGTTCACCGAATATTCCAGTGTATCCTTACAGCCCTACTTCAGCCAACGCAAGTTTACAGAAAAATCTTAATAGCGGCGTTCATCCCTATTCATCCCTATTCAAATAAAAGGTACAAGAAAGGTTGTACATGTAAAACACATGTCGAATCATTCTTAAAACCCGTCTCGAGACTGACTGTCGCTAGTTGAAAAGTTATGTAAAACCGCGTTACCGTTTCTAATGACACAAGGTGTCTTGATGTGTCATTCGTCTGAACTCGGCCGATCATTAAAATCGGAGTCATCGGAGATCGCCCGAGTATTGCCGAATGTAAGTTCAAGAGGACATGACCTAAATAAACACGTATTTCCGGCTAATTACTACAAGTTGCACCAGCGAAGGCTTGGGTCAAAAACATAGTATCTGTTTCTACGGTGTTCAGACACAAACTTTGTTTTTTGCTTTAAACTCTCGACAAGCTTACGCCGATCAAAAATTCCCTTGATAAACATTGCAAGATCATTTTGTTTTTTTCAAGGCAAATTTTCATTATCTCAACTTGATGAAGAAAACTAGTATCACGCCATTGAAGAAATAAACAGTGATTTTGAGGAGAAAAATATTGAAAGATACTAAATTGAATTTTAAGAGGCGCTACTTTTTTTTGTATTAATATCCAACAGGATTTTCCTGACATGGTATAACACTGGTGAACAACGTTCGTTCACCAAAAACGCGATTCCAGCCACTTGATTGAAATTAGTAAGCCTTTGATGGGTTCGTGAATGCGTTAGGGATATTAATATGACCTGTATGCATATTTTATTAAAGGGAGGTAAATATCGCTAATTTTGCATGATATTGGATTACATGCTTCTAATTCTATTCAAAAATCACTCATCGCACTCATTCAATTCCATTCTAAAACCATTCCAATATCACCTAGTTTGTCAATTTCAAGTTCTTAACTGTACCTACCCTTTCATAGTAAAATAACTATAATTAGTGATATCCGCCAATCCCGTCCAGGACGTATTTGAAATTCCATCCGGATTAAACCAGCTCTCAAGGTCGTGTCCTTGACCATCAAAAACAATGAAGGCGACCTCCTCCTCGTCTTTCTTGAGGATATATTTGACCTTTAAAGAAAACAAAGAATTGCCGGTATATATACACAGTTAACAACATCGTGAAATTGACAAGGTGAATGATTTTGGAATGATTTAGGAATGAAATTGAATGAGGGCGCGGAGCGAGTTTTGAGTGAATTTAATGGGAGGTAGTCCTATATCGCAAATTTTGTTCAGGATGAACAAAATTTGCGATAATGATTACCTCCCTTTAATAAAAAATGCATGAAAATTCTATACATAGCTTCCTTTTTCTTCAAGAATCTATGTGACGCCAATAATTTGAATTATGTCAGTGAAATTTCGTTTTTTCTCTGTCAAAAATTAACATAATCAACTAAATAAAAAAATACATATTTACATGACGAATATGAAAATCGTAGAATATCAAAAGCGCCAAAGCATAACAAAGGTTTCCATTTGGATATAAAGATTTTAGACTGACTTAACCCACTCTCATCTAGACCCCCGTTTTAGGATTGTGCCCCAACAAAGCAAAATCTACTCAAAATCCTATCTTAGCACAGATACAACCAATCGGAGACAACACAGCCCACAACTGATACGGGTTAAGAAAGTTTGGTATCGTGATATCATTCCAGGGGGCTTTGCACATCGATACGGTTTTCCGTTATATTAAGTCTTATTACTAGCGCTAAAATTAGTGTTGACATTAACTTAGAGCATAACTGTCCATTGGTTGTTAAAAAAATAGTCGTATTCGTCAATGATATTCTGTAAAAATAAGATTATACTAGTGTGGCGTTTCTTTTGTGGTTCAGTATAAATAACCTTCTAAAATCTTAATTTCCATACTTTGAAAAATTGATGCAGATTTCAAATTAGATTCAAACACGAATTGCAAATATATAAACCCTATATATAGCATTAAATATTTTTTTCGCATCAGAGTAATTATTAGTGTTTTTTAAATTAAATGGTTAAAGTTTACTTAAGATCTACCCTAAAATAGTGGCCACCTGGTATCCAATTTACACATTTAAAACAGTTAATCCCAATGTAGGAATTTTTGGGGACCAGGTGGCCCATTTTTTTTAGGACAGATCTAAAATGAAATTTAACAGCGAGCTGAAAAACTCGGCATGCTAAAAGAAAAATTGGCTAGCGAAATAACCCGAATGGTGACATAAGCTGTCACTTAAGCTGTCACCTGACCTAAGCCTTTAATATAGTCTATGAATTGAATTGGCGCTAGTTTACTGAGGATGGTCATAAACAATATCAAAAAGCTATTGACCTGTTTAACAAATTCGGTTCCTAGCTCATCCACGACATAATGCCTGAAGTGCTTGTCACATGACATCGGGCTGTTACAAGTCTTTAATAACGTTATGTTCTCTCTGTTAATCCACGAGTCGTACACATCAATACCGTCACCGTTGAACGCACGAAACACAGTCACGTGATCTAGAAAAAGAAAGATGCCTAAAATGATTGTCACATGACATCGGGCTGGTACTCGTCTTTAATTACATGACGTCCTTTCTATGGATCCACGAGTCGCAAGTATTGATACCGTCACCGTTTAAAACAAGGAATACCGTAGCGTGATCTAGAACAAAGCAATAATAGATCAAGTGCTTAATATTTTTCACACTGTATATGACATTAACACGCTTTTCATTACGTGACGTTCTTTCTTTGTACTACGAGCCTTACGTCGAAATACCGCAACCTTTTAATGTTCAAAATATCACAATATCACAAAATTATTCCAAACGGAATAGATTAAAATGATAGATCTATAAAAAGAAATAATTATTCAAATTTTTGGCAATGATTTTTTGGTATATAAGCAACCCTTTGCGTGTAACAAATGAAAGAAAAAATGGAAATGCTAAACAGTGTTGGTAAGAGACGACCAAAACTGTTTTAGACTAAAAACTCGTCCCTAGTGCAGACATTGCCTATTTTAGTGGGAAAACTGCGACCTCTGTGGTTAGGGTTGCGGACATATGATCTGAAAGGAGTCGAAGGTTGAAGGTTCGAATCCTGGCCGCGCCACGGATAATGTGGGTACTCCCTTTGGCAAAAAATTTTAGAGCCCAATTCGGTACATCGCTCGGAGATTTCCGTAAACTGGAAAGTACCACGTACGTAAGTGTATTAATTCTGTTTACTTTGATAGGTAATTTGGCTTCAGGCGGTACTTCGGTTTTTACGAACACTTGAAGAAAAATAAATCTCCTTTAATGCTTTTTGTGATCGTCTGTGGAGATATTTATGGTATTTTATAATTTGAATACAAAACGCAGTAAAACACTGCGTTTTGTGTTTAAATTGAAATATAAACAATTTTAAACTTCCGCTTAATTTGATTTTTTGGGCAACGTCATCTTCATTAGTGTTTGTGACGTTTTGTTTACCCACATGCGACACGATGCGCATTAATGACTAGTTGACTACGCCCTCATTATTCCCGAGATCTAACCAGTAGAATCACCGAGGGTTCCCGATTATCAGAGCCCAAGCCTCAATCGTAAACCTACGACGATTCTACGGAAGAGACCTCGGGAATAATCACTCAGGGTACCGCCATAAAAGCAAGTGGGTTTAAATGACGCTTCAAAAGCGACACACCAAATCAATTCAAATCAAATCAGATAATATGAGTAACTTTTTTTACCAGATATATCCAGAAAATTGTAAACCTTTACCTGATATCCGTCCGTCCGCTTGTTGAACGTACAGTTTCTTATGTTTAGAGTGGGTAACACATTCTATCGTTACATCGTCGAAATTTCTCGTGAATCTTCGACAATCGGGGAGTTGTGTAATGTTGAAAACTGAAGGAACCACAGCAGCTCTAAGTAACATTTCTAAATGTTTAGTCTATTATTCTCTATACAAACGAAACCTAGTTTAAAAAGTCTTAGATATTTCGTTCAATCTTTAACGTCTTTGGTTGGCGACCAAAATGTCGTATTCGAGCTGTAGATACGACAATTTAGTAGACCATCGACGATTTAAAAATAGCGTATATTTTGAGTACGTTAGCTATCGACGTAAATCTCGCCGACTGCCTGAAATGCTTTAAAATAGTTGCTATATATAAACAAGAGCACCGCCTACGGGTGCCTACGCTCGGCTGTAAGTGCTGGATGGTAAAAAAACTAATGGATGGTGAAAAAAACTAAGTAGAAAAAGGGGCATAATTTGCAGAAAAAGCTTCAAAAGTTATCCCTCTTGAAAGAAAGGGTTGCCCTTTTGATGGTAAATATATGTGCCAAGTTTCATACGAATGCCTTCAGTAGAACCAGAGATATCACAAGAATGTCAAAGTTTTTTGCATTTTTTTCATAAATTTGACCTTGAGAAATGACCTCGATCTTATCTGATGACCTTGAACTTGGTACCAACAGAAAGTGCTTGTCCAAGGCAATCATCATGTGAAATATGAAGACCCTATCACATACCATTCAAAAGTAATAGCAATATGTCAAAGTTTTTGCATTTTTTCACAAGTTTGACCTTGAAAAAATGACCATGACTGATGACCTTGAACTTGTTACCAGCAGAAAGTGCTTGTCCAAGCAACCATCATGTGAAATATGAAGACCCTATAACTACACAGTCAAAAGTTATCGCAATTTGTCAAAGTTTTTGCATTTTTTTCACAAGTTTGACCTTGAAAAATGACACTGACATTGACTGATGACCTTGAACTTGGTACCAACATAAAGGCCTTGTCCCAGGCAATCATCATGTGGATTATGAAAGCCCTATCACTTACAATACAAAAGTTAACACAAGATGTCAAAGTTTTCGCACGACGACGACGACGACAACGGCGACGACATCAAGGCTATAGCAATACCTCGGTTTTCTCCAAAAACAGCCGAGCTAAAAAATAAAAAAAAAAAAAAAAAAAAAAATACTCCGGTGAGCCTTGTAAAATTTAGTTCAGATCATTTATAAGATTATAAACAATAAAAATTAGCTATTCATAATACATACGAAGTGGGATCATTGAAAATGTCTGAATTTATCTTAGAATATCATTTGAAATGATGAAAGACGTAAATTTCATAGAAAATATTGAATGAGTTATCATGGAAGAACGTATTATTGTACGGGTTATCTATGAACAGATAAAAACGAGGCTAAACCAAGTTTTATCTGTCTCAGATGCAACCTGATTATAAAGAGATTCACCGTATACATTTAACAACATCGTGAATAATATTCATTTCGATCAAAACCATCCGAAATCACTCACTCAGCGCTCTATTAATTCATTCAAAACACTCACTCCAACCATTCAAAAACGCTCCAACCCCATTAAAAATGATAAGATTCAACAATTACATTAAAAATGAATATAGCTTTAAAAAAATAGCAATTTTACTGAAATAATGAAATTGTTAGCGTCTGATAGGTTCTTAAATAAAAAGGAAGCTATTTATATAACGTACACGCATATTTCATTAAAGGGGGGTAATAATATCGCTAATTTTGTTCATCTTGAACACAATTTGCGATATCGCTCTACCTCCCATTAAATTCACCCAAATTCGCTCCACAAACTCATTCAATTTCATTCCAAAATCATTCTAAAATCATTCCTCTTATCAATTTTACGATGTTCTTAACTGTAATTAGGCCTACTCACCGTCTACAACCTACGTCATCATTCACATAATTCCGCTTGCATATTTGCATTTTGAATAACTAGTTTTGAGCTTGCAATTTCATACAGATTTAAAATTGTCCCAGTGAACCTAGCCCATAAGTTTGACATGACCTCTGAGGTTGACATTTGAAGAATCTAAAACCTATTTTACATACCACATCTACTCACGAAAGAGATGATGTTGGCCAAATTATTCTGAAACCCACAATTTGTGATCAGATCAGCATAATTATGATAATTTTTATTCACCTTGACATTAGAGCACCTTCTTTTCTTTTTCAAATAGCAAATCTACTCATGATGAAGAGTGATTGTTTAAAGTTATGTTGAAATCAACCTTTAATAGCCCCGGACATCTTAAATTTTAACTTTAAATATTATTTCCATTGCTCATCTACTTATTATGAATTCTATTTTTTTTAAAATCAAGCCAAAGATGTAGAATTTGAGCTACATATATTTCATTTTCATGAATTTTATATTCCATCAATAATTTCATCCGAAATTTTGCAAATGAATCGAGAAAATCCTCGATTTTGGTAGATTCATTTCTATTGAGCGAAAGATTGGCTATAACACCGTTAGTAAAATGACGTCATCACACACATATGATGTCATTTTCATGGTAACGAAAATGCATAAATGTCCGTTCTGAGCTCATTTAAATATTTTCAATACTCGCAATAACCCCGTGTAATAGGAAAAATATTAAACACAGTTATTTCATTTCGCATCGGAACATAGGTGGCGGTATCAAAACATATTTACAGAAAATTATATATTTGCTAAATATAGACGGTCATTATTTGATGTTTATAATTCTTATGATTTTCTTGATACTGTGCATCGGAATTGTCTTCATTATCATTTATATCTCCAATCTGTCTTGAATGAAATGTAACAGTTTTGTTTATTTGAATTCGATTTATGGTTTCTGTTAATATTTTTCAGTCACAGCGCGACTGATGGAGCACCAAACAATTGATTCAGAGGACTTCTCACACAAGTACTGCAATTATATCCTTTCTTGGCCAACAGCTGTTAGCTCACTGGGGTTTTAGATTACAGACTTTACAATTAAGAACATCGTTAAATTGGCAAGATGTATGATTTTGGAATGATTTTGGAATGAAATTGAATGAGTTTATGAGTGAGTTTTGAGTGAAATTTAACCCTTTCCTGTTTTACAAAATTTTGGACCTGTCCAAATTCAAAGGTTTTGCAGACGAAAATTTAAAGTGGATTTAATTTGAAAAATAACCATTCAGTAGGGTAGGAAATGGTGTGGAAAAAGAAGAAATTGCTTATCAGGAGCAATTTCTTCTTTTTTCACAATGTTTTCTCAATCATAAAATCACAGGCACGTAAAAAGCAGGGATTAAACAGCAAAGGGTTAAGGAAAGAAACCCAGTTTCGCTTATTTTGTTATTGATTATTAAATTTAGCGATATTCATTACACTCCTTAATAAAATAAACGTATTGTTCTGTTTATGTGTCGTCGTGGACCAATCCGACACTTTGAAATCCACACCTGCCAATAAAATGTAGAATGATTTGATCAAATTGAAAAAAACAATGTTGATCGTCATAAACGATTTCTAAATTTTTCCAAATGATTTTCGGAGCGTTTTTAATCGATTTGATTGAGTGTTTGGAATGAATTAATCGACCGCCGAGGGAATGATTTTGACCGGAATGAGTGCCAATTTCACGATGCTTTTAACAGTATCAACCCGTTGGTGGGAGACAAATGACTGAAAGGATACGTGCCATCGACGGGGATCTAACCCATGACCCACTATGATTAAAGATTTTGGGTTTAATGAACTACTTATTGCGCAGTGACGGTGGTTTGATATTTCAAAAACTTTCTCATGCTCAACTGAGACTTTGTTCAAATTTCAAAGTTCGGTAAAACCTTTAGTATAGGGATGAGTGTCTTTTTCACTGCGTTTATTGGGGTATAAAGTGCAATTGCCTTAGCATATGGCAAATAACGTTATGATTAAGCCATGTGCTAAGGCAATTGCACTTTTTACCCAAATAAACGCAGTGAAAAAGACACTCGTCCCTTATAATCATCTAGATCGAAGAAACTATTGAAATACTCAGCCAAACATTTAAGCTTCAAGTCTACTTTCTGCGCTTATAAATTACACGATCTATTTTTAGATCGTGTATTGTTATCTCGCTATCGAAGTGAAATGTCTAATAGTAAATCAAATGATACACAAATAAAAGACAACATTGAAATTCGTAGAGGTACTTATGACAAAAAAGCTTGTTTCTGCCAAGTTAGTCTGTATCTTTAAACGAAAACGGTGTGGTCGGTCTTTGTTGAGAGGGTTGCTGAAGGTCTTCGTCGACTGGCTGTTTTCTAAGTTTAGGTCGGCTCAGAATCAGAACTGCATAGTTGTAATCGTAATTTTTTTCGAAAATATATTAATTTATAACAGTTCGAATAGCAATGTTGCGTTGATGATCGCAGGTTAATTCGAGTTCCTACAACACAGGACTTGCAAATCGAATTTCGGGGGTTTCCCAAAAGACCTATTGCATTTTATACAGAAATAAAGTGCAATGGATTTCCCCACGTGACGCGGTTTAAACCAATCAAATTTCTTTATTTTATTGGATTGCAATTATTGACATGTATTTTGTAATTACTGTGATAAATGCATGCTCATGAATGATAATATCAATAAGTTGTTATAAATAACAACTTGTAAATAGTATCATACATGTTCGTACATTCATTTAAAATCTTAATTTGAGACTATTCTCAATTGAGCATGAAAATGGTTTTATAATCTCGGATCGTGAACTCACCTGGTCCAGGTACACCATCGTCGTATGATTCTAGGGGCTGAAACGAAAAGTACATTTTATAGCCTTATTAGAGTGAGTTGCCCACGGTTGTCAGGCCTACAAAATTTCAGTTTCTATTATTATACCTTGACCTGCCAACTTTACCGATGAGCAAACTAAATAATTATGACGTCAGG
The DNA here is from genome assembly GCA_948146395.1 of Fragum whitleyi. Classification (NCBI taxonomy): domain Eukaryota; kingdom Metazoa; phylum Mollusca; class Bivalvia; order Cardiida; family Cardiidae; genus Fragum; species Fragum whitleyi. The sequence continues at coordinate 35,758,665 of OX411558.1, forward strand.
CATAAGGGATTGTTTTTGAAGTCTGAAAATCAGACCTCGTGGAAAATTACGATCATTTTTCATTTTTATTGATTTCTTCTGCATCAAATTTCGTCTTCAAATATTACTCTTTGCGCGCAACTAGTCAAGTTTCTAGCAAATCCGCAAATTATATGGAACGATGGTTATTAATGAATTTGGGTTAAGATCTCTATCTTTAAAAATAGAAACATATATCTTGATATCAGAGCACTTACAATACTGGTGCATACTACTAAACAACAAATATTATATCTTATTATTTCGCTAATTTCGCCTGAGACTCTGTGCATATTTAGTACATCTTCTGAAAATCTTCGAGTTCTAATTTCCTTAACCGTTAATAAAATATCTATAAATCCGCAACCTAACCAGTGAATTAGAGCAAGAAGTGGTAACTCAGTCGGTTAAGGTACATCACTCTCAATCATTCATCCACGTTTTCAAATCTCCGACGCGCTAAATTTTTCAACTCGTATTTTTTTTTAATCTCAAATTCAAGCTCACACTGAGAATATTTTAGAACGATGAACAACCATGTTTAGCTGAATCATATCGCGACAGTTAAGATATAAGCTATACCCCATAATACTATAATTTAAAAAAAGAACACATTAAAGATTGTAAAATAGAAAGAAAAATTAGTCAGAAAAAAAACACATGCTATCCGAATGTTTATAAACAGACTTTCGACGAGTTTAATATAGAGAAATCGGGACCGACAAAATTTCGCTGTCACGCTCTTTTAACTATACTGAAGGATCACAGAAACACAAAACTACTGGTATTTTAATCATCCTTTGAATTACATTTGTAAACGTCATGTGTCATAGGGTAAAAGTAACATGCTTTCGAAACCGACTTTATCAAGAAGAAACTAAAATCGAAACGAATAAGAGCATTGAATATCGATTGTGAGAAAAATGTGTTGTTCTTGATAAGTTTCTTTACTCTATCAGTATTGTGAAACATTGTTGACCTGTCACTCATTATTTTTCGTAAACTTTCGTTAATATCCGCGAGGTTATTAAATTCAATTTAAAGTTGTTTTTTTTTATCTTAACAGCAAATATAATAGTAGAACTGTTACAACTGGGTCCGTAGCGCAGTGGTCTAAACGGTTTGACAATTAGAGTTATTTAACTGACAGACCAGGTTCGAAAACGCACGCAGTCGGTTACAGTGATTTTTTTTCCCCTAAAATTGTTTGAATTTTAATTTTATGATTAACTAAAGAGACAGTGTTATTGTCTCTTGGATTTCTTGTTAACTTTGTAATATTCTATATTGAAATTTTTCTCTTAACTAAATCTCTCATTACTTTAATTTTCATGGAATTTATAAAATCTGTTGTCACTTATTCAAGCTGAGGTAACGAAGATTTTGATCATCAGCTTAGCATTTTTTTATTTCTCTAACGCAGCACCTAACTGACTCAGTTGAATTATCTTCTTTCGTTCATGACATTAAATGCAAATAATATTATCACTAGTTTTCTTAACGTACGATACATTTCATTGCTTGTCGTTACTTCTGTTCATTCCTTTTTTATGGAATTCTTTATCAATTTCTCATTTATTTAGAGAGGTGTGATAAATTTTTCCTGTATTTTTTTTTCTTAAAAAAAAACAAAACATTTTCTGTTGTGCGTTGGCTACTTATCAATAAGAAACCACTTGATGCTGAATATCAAACGGACAACCCGCACAGAACGATGAACAAAATAAAGCAAACTGTGTCGTGCTTTTTTATAAACAAAAATTTGAATTACAGCCATTAAAAGAAACATGGTATTAACAAAAAAAAGAAAAAAAAGAAGAAGAAAAAGAATAAGGCGAGAAAGAGATTCGATCTTCGGACCTCTGCATTGCAAGTTCCTGACCTTACACCTATAGCTGTGCCTGGTCATTTATCACAACTGGGCATATTTTGTTATTTGAATGTACTGTTTGCGTATTTTGAATCTATATAAGTAAGTTGGTTCCGAATATCAATGAAGGTCAACAGGAATATTAAATGAGTGACAGGTCAACAATGTTTCACAATATATAGGTGATCATGTTTGTAATAAAGTACCGTTATCTCACGCTTGTAAGATTTCAGTTCAGTTCACCCCTACTACTGGCTATACATGTACCACTTTTTCCCGCGTTTTCGAATTACGAGGTTGGACTATACCTACTAAAATTTGAAAGAACCCAAACTATTGAAAAGTAAACTCGCCAAATTACGTCACAGTTAAGCCTCGCCCTGCCAGTTCATTAATTACGCAGAATAATATGAACACATATCAAAATAGCGGAAGTCGTCGATCATCGACGATTTTCCGATTTCACTCACGGAAAATAAACAGAGTCTCGGGCGAAATTAGCCAAGGAATAACATAAAGGCACACTTTAAAATTAATCACAATTTTCTTCTTTTAAATAATTTAATCTTGTTTATGACACTTGTTGAACGCAGGTTGTATCTTTGCCCTTGAGCTTTAAAACTAACATTCTAGTTAAGTTAGAAAATATTTGAAATGGTACATATACTCATGATCACGGACGTGTATAGCGCGGTTTTATTGACCCGAATCTGACCCCTGTCATTTGGATGAATTAAAATATGATTATTTCTATTCCTCTTTGCACGTGCTTTTATAGGAATAAATAACAAACGGTATGAATGTAATTTATATTTTGCAAATTGATGAAATATATCAGTAATTGTTATGTAAGCAATTTTTTTCTACAGAGGTCAAATTCAGGTCAAATAAACCAAGGTATATGCAGTTTTATTTTAAAATCCATCCTCCGATGTATGAGTTATCGAAAAAGCTAAATCATAACATCTGATTTTGACCCGCGACTTTAGCGCTATATCTGAAAATCTCCTTCACCGACACATTGGTTTGTTTCTTGTTAAAGGGTACCGGGTTTTACACCACTTTCAACATATTGCAGTTATATCGCGGCTGAATGGTTTCCATTGTCACCGGTACAACCACAGAATTTCATCCGAACCACCAACTGTTATCCAACTAAGACGCTTTACTTTTTATACGTGATAGAGAAATGATGATTCAAGTCACATTTCGATGACTCAGCGCGAAACAGTTGTAACTCCCTACAAACATATAGGGAGTTACAACTGTTTTGCGCTGAGCCACCGACTTGTCAAATGTCGGTTAAAAGTTATTCGAGTCGTGGTTCGAACTCAAGACCCCAGGATTAACAGACCAATGTGTTACTGCTAACCCAGCCTGGCACTCTGCCGACTCTTTTACACCCAACTGTATTTGTGATGAATAAGCCTGGCTGAAAACAAAACAAAACGAAACAAAAAAACCGTTTAGATTATTGAATGGGTTTTAATCCCAATGATAACAGCTTATCTGTCATATTTCTCAGAGACTGGAGCATCTAACAATGATTTTCTGATATTTCTGAAATGGTTCTTCGACCGCATCCTTTCCGAGCTCCAACTGCTAATCGCAAGTTAACGATTATCCTCCAACTGGTGTCAGAAAAGATGTGTGCCGCACCTGGGGATCGAACCCGAGATCCCAAAATTTGGGGTACGACTCGTTATCATTTAGAATAGAAACAGACCCGATAGTAATCAATCTCTTCAATATATACTCATATTTAAAACGAGGGCATTGATGGCCCTAAGTTGCTCACCTCAGACATCAAAACGATAAGATAGGGTGAGGCAGATACCTACAAGGATATAACTAAATATCATATCAACACAGTAAGCTATTTACATTGAAGAAGAATATTGCTTTTCACTAGTCGGTCGGTAGGTTCGTCTGTCCGTCCGTCGGTCAGTGTAATTTTTTTTGTCCGAAGTATGCAGACTAGAATCATGAAACTTCTCACGTGCATAGATTTCTTTGGGGAGAAGTTCAGTGTACAAGAACCATAACTCTACTCGTCAGATTTTTGAGTTATTGTCCTTTCATACATTTATAACTTTATTTTTGTCCAGAGCACATAGTATGCAAGCAAGAATCATGAAACTTCACAGGTGGATAGATCTCATTAGCGAGAAAAGCACAAGAACCATAACTCTTCTCACCATATTTTTCCAAATAACGCCCTTTGTTTATTGACAAAGAATATGCCATCACATCCTGCTCTTATGGGGGGCATAAATGTTTTACAAACATACTTTGTTTTTTAATATTTTCTTCTTTGTTTCTAATTGTAATAGTTTACACCCGAGCAGAGCCAAACTCTGAAGAAGAATTTTTAAACATTTGCGTTTGTGTTATGTTAAATGCGGACCCACACTTGATCACAGAAGCATAAAACAGACATAATACTACATACCATATATGAAAGTGGTCTGTCATGTGGGTTAACCCTTTGCTGTTCAATCCCTGTCTTAACGTGTTTGTGATTTTATGATTGAGAAAATATTATGAAAAAAGAAGAAATTGCTTCTGACAAGCAATTTCTTCTTTTTCCACACTATTTTCTACCCTACTGAATGTTTATTTTTCAAATTAAATTCACTTTAAATTTTCGTCTGCAAAACCTTTGAATTTGGACAGGTCAAAAATTTTGTAAAACAGGAAAGGGTTAAGATACTTCTTTTAGATTTCGCTCGTTGACCTAACCATCATGATATAGATAAAATTGCAAAGGACCCACCAGATGAACATGATGTTATATATCGAATATAAAAACTTTCTGCCTTCAGGTTTCAGAGCATAATTTTTCTTTAGGAATTAGATCTTTGTGTGTACGTAAAACAGTATAACTAGGCTGAGAACTAGCCCGAGAGGCATTGTATGAATAATTTTCACAAGAAAGGTCCATATTATGATGTTACATACTGAATATGAAAACATTCTGCTTTTTGGTTTCAAAGAAGAACATTCGAAATATTTCGCTCTTTGTTACTTTGTAAAATGGGAAAGTCCTAGAAGGAGACTAAATTTGACTCTATGCCAAAATATGATCAATTTTGATAAAGGTTCATTAGATAGTGTATTATTAACTACTTATGGAAACTCTTTGCCTTCTGGTCAAAGAGATTTCTTTTAAAATATTTCTTTATTTTCGCATTTGCTGTGGCAACCAAAGTTAAGGATGGATTTCAATTATTTGAACAATTTTGGTAGAGCTTGACCGAAGGAATATTCCTACCAAGTTTCAACAGACTGGTCCAGAATACTATGTGCGAACACTTTCCCATCATCGGAACCCGAGCGTGAAATGCGACTTTAATCTCAAATCACTAAAACCCCACGGAAAAGGGGCGATACTTTTAGCTTTCAGGATGATTCTAACCACGTAATTGACATTACCTTATTCATGATAACACTGCCAGTAGCGTGAGACGACAGATGATTGGTACTCGTATGTCTGTGTGATAATCTACACTGCTGAAATCTTCTATTGTAATCGAGTACTCCACATGTACGGTATCGAATACAAACCTCCAAACACCCTTTGAACGACTGTCCATAATATATAAGGAATATAGAGTTGTCTGGCCGCTTAACATTCCAACGAGGGCCATAATTCGACTTTGTCACAAGGAATAATATACACGCAACGGCACTTCTAAAACTATAGCTTTTCATTTCGATGACCAACGGACTCCCGTCACTATCTAGTCAAAATTCGAATGATCGATCGATAATTATGAAAGCGGATTACACGTATGATCAAATATATCAAGGATTTTGCTACGCAGTCGGGATTCAATTCGCTTACGATTATGTCAATTTGATAAACCTCATAGCAAGATTTTTTTGTGGTAAACTGAAGCAAATCCCATATGGGTCCCCAGGGGTATTTTTATATCCCGTATCGATAGATCGGGGGCATATTGAATTTCGGCGTGTCTTTTACTCCGTTTGTCCGAAAAGGGTTTTAACATAAGCCATAACTTTTGAATGTCAAGCGATAGAGCCTTAAATTGTCACATGACGATTGCTCAGGACAAGATGTTTGTGAAGGTACCAGGCTCAATGTGATACTCAAGGTAATTTTTCAAGGTCAAATTAACTTAAACATTGGCAATAACTTTGGATTGATAAGGATAAAGTCTTGATAATTCATATATGCATTACTTGTTATTCTTACTTTTGCGGTGGACCATCAAGTAATTTCATACAAAAAATATCAAAACCCTATTAATTGGTGAAGTACATCATAGATGCTTAGCTAAAATCTCCGCCTACGTATAGCGTGGTTAAAAAGCAGAGCAGAATATGTCTGATATTCGAAAACGCTTCTAACGTCGTATTCTTTTCGTCCCTCGCTAACATCAATGTATTTGCGCTTACATGCGAAATTAACACGCATTGATTCATTTGTCATTGACATTAACCATTTAATATTTCAAAAATCCCCGAATAAACAAATAGTCCAATTTTTTAGGAACACGAGTGATAGCGCTTGTTTAAACACAATCAATCCTCCTGAGACACACCTTAACCCTTGTCATGCTGAACCTGGAATATTCCTGCTTTTGCAGGAGCTATAGACATACATCAGTCTGCACATATGTGCAGTTTGATGTTATTCTACACCACCTGTTTCTCACTTTCAAACCAGAATTGTCAATTGATTTATTTTTTCAAACAAAAATTTGACCTACAGTTGGTACTTTCACTGCTTTTTGCCCTTTGATTTTGATGGAAAAATTAGGCATTTTTTTTTCAGCATAACAAGGGTTAAAGAATAGAGCAATAACATACAGCACCACCAAGTGAGTACCGGCGATTCTCAGGATAACACACAGTGTTGGGGTTTTACAAATATTACTGAAATATACCAATTTGATATCCAAAAATGTCCGAACTATCTGAAGCTCTAAAGGACTAAAAAAACTAACCAGACCACTTTTCTACTGAACGTATCCATCAAAGAAAAGAAACCTTTTAATGTTTCATTCGAATACATGCATTCTTTAACAAAAACGGTTTTTAGCTCTATAATTTATGCTTAAAGTGCGAAGTTTCCATTAGTATGATAAATAGCTCAAAATCGACGCTTAAAAAGGTTTCTGGATGCCAACAACTAATTTAAAACTTCTTGTAAATTTGCAGTGAGTTTCAATCAAATATGATCCTATGATGTAGTTTTTTTTATCCGACTTGACCTCGTCTTAAATCCGATAGATATATCAAAATGTGTGCAAACAGATATTCTGACCAAGTTACAAGACATTTGGGCAGTCTAGAGCAATAACGTGCAATTTAGAGTCCAAACATTTTTATTTTTAGATTTGAACTTTGATATATTTTTAACCCTACTTGACCCAAATATAAACATGCCCGGATATCAAATGACTATTTTACAAAGGCGACCGTTTGTCTTCCACCAATGGGTTGAAAATCGTACACCTATGTGGAATAGAAGCTGAAGGCTAGGAAAGGGTGTTATGGTAGTATTTGTTCGAGAAATACCAGGAATACATTGTTAGGTGCTCTAGCCGTCGCGATATAACTGAAAGAGTGTTTTTGCGGCGTAAAACCACATTCAAACAAACAATCTTAATTAAATTACCAAGTTTTAAGACATTCGAGCAAATATGAGGCATCCATAGTTCACATATTCTTTCTATTTTTTCTAAATGACCTCGTATTTTACCAAACCTGCTTCAATTTTGGTTCCATCCGAGATATTTTATTGACAAAATTTTTGACCAAGTTACAAGACGTTGAAACCAAATAAGAAGCCTAAGAAAGAGAAAAAAAGCTGTTTTAAAACCATTCCAGATATTTTGTCGACAATATTCTAACCAATTTCAAGACATGTTAACAAGAATATATGCTTAAAATAAGGAGACTAAAGACAAAAATTCTGACAAAGTTGAGTAAAAGATGTGGCCTCTTGAATAAACCATATTTTTTCATTTTTTTTTTTGGGGGGGGGGGGGTGTTTGACCCGTCACCTAGTTTACGACCCGTCTTTGTACAAATTTAAATACGTCCCAGATATAATGCAGACATAACAGACTTCGTGCTCAGGTGAGCTGAGAAAAATAATGAAAAGAAACTTTTATACGATATCTTCGATTAAAAAAAATAATGTTTTCTTGTATCTGAAAAAGCTAATGCTAATGTGACCCTTATCGAAAGGCGATCATCTTGTTATAACATGAATAAGAGTATACAACCACTACAACCATGGATAGCATATTAAAATATTACGTTTAAAGGTAAAATCTATCTAGATGTTTCAGGGTGTGTCAAAATATCGGATACACTTCAAAATCTAAATTAGGCTTTTTTGGTTGGACGAGCATTATAACAAAAGTTACACCATTCCAAACGCAAGATGACATTTTTTTTGTGAAAAATACTTGAAACTGATTTTTTCCTTTTTGTCAGTATATCACAGCTTAGATTAGACCAAATATATCACACTGCGTCAAAAAGAGTATTGATAATGGGTGCCACACTTTAAATGACATGGAAATTCAATTGTTGACCTAGATTTTTGTGGAAATACTTGATGGCAAAGATAAAAAAATCCAGAAGGCACATTGCATATAAACATTTTTGCGTGCGAATTTTGAAAGATTTATCATTTGAAACTTGTGTACATATCTTACCAGCGGCTATGTCTAAAATTCGATAAATTTTGGGTACAAATGTTGTATCGGATAGATTGAAATTCAAAAAATGTTAGAACAAAAAATGTCTAAACATGCGGCATGGAGTCATCATTACACGAAACGACGCCATGTTGAAAACGCCTGTTAAAATAAACATTTATTTTCTAGGTGGTTGTAAAATATTGTTAAAAATTTTGCCCCACAAAAAACTTTCTAATGATGCAACTTCCATAAGAAAACGCACGTAACGAGAACCTTGAAGTGTATCAGATATTTTGGGACAACCCGAAAAAACCCTTAAAACAGCGAATAACGCCGAATCTTGTCAAACTGTGGAACAGACTGTAAAGGTCGGGGAAAAAAGTTGATTTACGGCCTTGGAAAAAAAGTCGAAAGATGAGACACGTTAGTTTTGAAAATTACAACTTGCTCTTAGTGGGCATGGGTAAAATTTAAAGACATATAATCGTCTGTACATGAACGTAGTATCCATCTGGTTGATTTTAAGCAAATAATTTCTTTGAAGAAAAAAAAAAGGTTTTCAAAATAACGTTATTTAGATGGTTGAAACTAACGTCGTTAAATAGCAACCTGTTGGACACCCGAGGTCCGAAAAAGATATCGCTTTTCATAAACAGTACCAAGATAATAATGTGCTTCCTTGAATTTTAGAAAAAAGGAATAAAAAATGTCATTTTTTCATGCCCTAACAAACAAACTGAAAAACGCAGATCGCTTGCTAAAATGAAGACAACGTTTTTGATAGAAAATTAAGGATAAGATTAAGGTCCCTTACTATCCCTATGTTTTGAACACAACCCCGATATTGTCCAGTAGTACTTTCAACATATTATCTTTAAAAAGTTATGATTTATTAAAGAAAAAAAAACGGTCCGAACTTTTGTCCTTTAGTATATATATAGGTATCTTGTAGGTAGAACGATGAAACATTTGAAGGGCGTATCATGGCTAAAGGGCGGGACCAGCGACTCATCAATTACATATGAGAGGATTTCAAAAATGATAATTTAATAAAAACAGTAATGTTTTGTTAGATCTAAGATGGAATTGATTTGCATCACAATTTAAAACTGAATTTATTATTTTTTGATTTAAAGCATGCAGTTCAGATTCTGAGTCGATGTTTACAGTGAGTCGACGAAGACCACGAAGCAACACTCTCAACTAAGCCCGATCACGATAGTTTCTGTTTAAAAATGCAAATTAACTTGTCAAAATTATGTTTTGATCATAAGTACCTTTGCGAAAGTCAAATTGTCGTTTATTTTTGTTTTATTTGATTAACTTTATGCCACTTAACTTCGATAGCGAGAAAAAAATACACGGTCTAAAAATAGATTGTGTATCGCAGAAAGTAGACTCGAAACTTAAATGTCTAGCCGAGTATTTTAATAGTTTCTTAGATCTATCAAGAGGATTGCAATTATAAGGGCCGAGTTTCTTTTTCACTGCGTTTATTGGGGTATAAAGTGCAATTGCCTTAGCACATTGCTTACATGTATACATAACGCCCTACGGGCGTTTTTTGCCATGGGCTAAGGCAATTGCACTGTATACCCCAATAAACGCAGTGAAAAAGCCACTCATCCCTATAGTAAAAGCACATATTAAGTTTCACGTTCTGTGCAGCGAGCAATTATAATTTTCGAGGGGGAAAATGCAACAAAAAAGAAAGAAAAAAAAATCAACCACATATTATTATAAATGATTATTGCCCTGACACGGCGTAGCCTAAGAAGCGATAAATCCGTTTTTTTCTGTATTTAGTCACTTGAAATTAATATAGTCGACATTATAATATGACCGACGTCGCCGGAGTGAAATAATCCCGTTGAATATTTATGATATTACACGGGTGTTATTACACTAATGGAATAACTATGCAAATGAGCTCAGAGCGAATAGCAACGCCACATTGTAACCACGAAAATGACGTCATAATCTATGTTTTGTGACGTCATTTTGAAACGTCGTTGTAAGTTTCGCGGAAAAATGAAACGTTGAATTTCAAGAATTTTGACGATTTTTTTGCTAAAATTTGGGTCATATTATAAACAGAATATAAAATTTGTGCTCATAAAATACAGAATTTATTAAACTCGTCATCTAAAACAGATAAAAACTCGGCGAGGCCTCGTTTTTATCTGTTTAAAGATGACTCGTTTAATAAATTCGGTATTCAATGACCACTCATTCAATATCCTCTATGTATATTTCGTCATACCCGAATTACGTCACATCCTTAGCCACGCCCTACCAGGTAAATAACAACGCAGAATACCTTACTGTAGTCAGGACAACACTGCCTATTGTCGGGATTGCCTGTTTCTTATCTGCCTTATACCGGTAGGATAATCCGCACTTCTGAAAGCTTCTATTGTAGTCGAACACTCCACACGTACGGAAGCGAATACAGGTGTCTAAACATTCCTTGTAGGACAATTCGTAATATATGAGAAATATCGATTCGTCCGGGCGTTTTGCATTCCAACGAGAAATAAAACTCGACTTTGTCGTTAAAAATAGTATGAAAGCTGTTACTTTTTGTAAATTGAAGATCGACATCCTGATGGTCACGTAGTTGAACCCTGCGTTCAGGATGACAAAGCGTAGTAAACTGTTTGAAAATTTAACCCCGATTTTCACGTCCACTTGTGTGCGAAGCGGGTTTAATTTGCAAATAGTTTGCACCATTTTGTCATCATGAACGAAAGGATGATTTCGTAGCCCTAGGCGTCCGTTGGAAAGAAAGCATATTGTTGGTATGATCATTAAAAAAACAAAAGTTATTGAAACTGGTAATCTTTTGACAGATGAAACGGTAAAGCATGCTGAGATAAATGAATGTGGTATTTTATGACTACAAACTTAACATCATATTTTTATGGCAACACTTTTTTGAGTTAAATCAACATAATTATTGAAACAACTCGCTTAAATAAAATTTGTCCCAAATTTTCAATTGTTTTTCTCTTCTTTTTGTACACAGGAATTAATTTATTTTTTTCGATTGAAATTACATTTAGAGAACAGCAACAGCTATATTTTTACTCCTGGCTCAACCAAACGTGACAATATAGCTTAATGAACGCGAAGACATCGGGATGAGTCTTCGAGAGCGACTCTATAAGCTTAAATTTCGTCGCTATCGAACTAAAATAAACTGAATAAACCAATGAAATTTAAATCGATCTAACGCTGAAAGCCTGAAACTGAAGATTATTCTCAATAACTTTGAAAGTAAGGAGCTGATTAACAGTGACGTGACGCGAAGTATGTTAAGCCTCATTCGGGACACCACTCAGCCAATCTCACGATCAACCTCGGTTGTACATAGACGTACTATTTTTAAAAATTACGGGAAAACCATTGAAAAACTCGACGACGTCAGTTAAAATGGCGTTAGCCCTCGAAACTGTGAGTGAAAACATTCGACGTCGCCAACGCTACTCGTTTAAGTCACTGACGTGAAACCATCGAATCATAATATAAATATCTTTAGATTCTTAAATAACGGCTGAAAAAATCTTAATTTTTGAGAATGATTCGTCATTCTCAAAAATTAAAACTTTTCAGTCGTTATTTACTATAAAAGATATAAATCTACAGTGCTAGTTTTCTAACACTGTTTCCGGCTAACAAAATGCAAGATTTCGTTACATACCCATCCGCCTTACATACATCCGAGGTATGTTGTAGTTTACGGAAATGGCCGAGTGATGTTCCGAATGTGTTAAGCCTATGACAGTCCACAGGTAATGGGTGCGTTATTCCGACAACTCTGAGATTTTACGAGAATCATATGCATTCCATTTTAGACGTATAATGTATATTTAATGTATATAACAGATTTTAAAATGGAATGCATATGATTCTTATATATTCTCAGGATTGTCGAATTAACGCGCCCATTACCTGTGGACTGTCATAGGCTTAACAACTCTGAGATTTTACGAGAATCATATGCATTCCATTTTAGATGTATAATGTATATTTAATGTATATAACAGATTTCTTAAATGGAATGAAAATGATTCTCATATGTTCTCAGGATTGTCGGATTAACGCGCCCATAACTCGTGGTGCAGTCATGTCAACATTCATAGTCGATAGTCCGTTTGAAAAAAGTAAAACAACATAACTTAATCGAAGCGACTGGTTTTACCGACGTTTCCGAGTAAACGCCGTATGAATTCTTAATACGCTTTAGATCCAATTTTATAGTAATTTTATAGTAATAATTTTAGTTTACTATGTCTCAACTACTAGAATGAATGTTTCTGAAAATTTTGGAAGACTTCTGAATTTCAAATTTACCAAGAACACAACAAGAACTAAGACACAACAAACTAGACGACAATTCTTCTGAAAATATTTAACGAAGAACCATATTAACGGCTTAAGCTAGTACACAAAGAAAAAATTAAAGAACAGATACTTTATGCACAGACTGTAAGGTTGAAGCTATTACACAAAGAAAGAATTCAAGAACGAATGTTTTATGCACATACTGTAATAAGTATGTTAAATAGCTAAACATCTTAAGGTAGAAAACTCGTAATGAGTGAGTGTTTCGAATGAATGATTGGAGCGCTAAGCAATTGTTTTGGAATGGTTTTGACCATGATGAGTGTCAATTTCATGATGTGATTTACTGTAATCGTAGATATTGACGTAGTAATAACGTCAAAAATTTCGTTACGTTGGAAGAGGACAATAACGTTTTTTCGAGAAAAGTGAATAAATTTTGGTATATATATAAAAATTCCGAGTTAGTGTAATCTAAACGGCGTATATTTTTCATTTTTAATTTGGAAATTAGGTTACCATGAGGTCGTAAAAATGACGATTTGACGCGCTCTCTACAAACTACCATTACCCCATTTAAATGCGCAGTTCGATTAATTTCAAGACGCGTGCGTTCCGAAAATTGTACCAAAATGAAGCTCCATGAATGTTCATAACGCAAATGCCACATTAAAACATTTGTAAGTAAAAGGGACCATCTGGGTAGTGCGTACAGTGTCGACCCTAGTCAGACTGCGCGGATTGCGCAGACTGACAAAGGTCGACACTTTTTGCACCGTTCTGATTTTCTGAATCTAGAATGATCAATCTACCTTCCAGTGAAATAATTTTTGAAATGCGACTTCTGGTTAACCTATGCTGGATCAAATCTCTTGTTCAATTTCGATAATTCATTTTACAGAATTCCCAGATGGTCCCTTTTCGGGTCTTGACGGGTCACAACTATATAGACAAACGGGTTGCTCGAAAACAATATTCACATTTTTTACTGTTCAAAACATCTAACTTATAGCAAAATTTTAAATTGGCCTAATGAAATTTGTTCATTTTTTTTATTGTTTCCTAAAACTCTAGTTCGATAAACAAGAAAAAGTTTTAAAAACTCTCACCGTGCTGATTTTTTATAATCCGGATTTAAAGTTTGCAATTTTGACGTTAAAACTATGATGTTGACGTTTAAATTACACCTTATATTTTCCTATGTTTATTTGAATTCTTTTGCGATCTTTTGGAATAAAAAAGATAAAAACTCACAGACGTGTTCAAAAGTCTTTGAGGAGAGGGATCTCAAAATTTTATTCCAATACACCGAGAACTTCGCGGTAAACATGAATGCAAATTGACTTTTGTAAGTTTATTTCATAAGCTCGACGTTCTGATTTACCATCAAATAGCACGTTCAAAAAATATTTGAGGGCACAGTGATAACATTTCAAATAAAATGGGAAAACTTCAATGCATCTCTATGATAAGTTAAGAATCTTTCTGACATTTAATTTTTCTTATACAGAAATCAATCACATACTTTTTGTGAATTCTATCAGAAGAATTTAGCGAATTTTTCGACGTACCGCGTTTGTCATTTTCCATCTTTAGACGTTAGGGCAATCAACCTTAATCCCTTATTGTAGAAATTCCGTACGGTAAAACGTCACAAAAAGATGCGAGCATATGATAAGGAAGCTGGACTAAAAAATATGAAATTTCAAAAAAAAAATTCATCAGGCCATTTTTTTTTAAAATAAACTTTAAAGCTTTTTCTTCGGACCGCAAAAAAATGAAAATTTAACTTTAATTCAATCTCTTGTATCTATCTTTATAACAATGTTCTAATTTCACGCAAATGTTCCCAATTCATTCAACTTTATTTTGATTTACGGATCGCCCTATTTTTTCCTCCAATGAAAGGCTGCTATTTCGTTTGAAATTATCGAATAAGTCAGCTTCGTGACTTTAGGTCATAAAGGGCGGGGACTACATTCAAAACCAGACAGTGACGTCATAATCTTATCGGATAAAATGTCCCCAAAGGCACTTAACTTGAAATCGAGTATTTAATAAAGAAAAAAAAAAGTTTTGTGAATGTTTTTAGAATAATGTTTATACACAATTACTCAATAAAAGGGGGCGAAAATTCTTCAATAATTTGTCTGTATGTTTATCAAAAGAAGATTTAGCTGATAAATCAATGATTCTGAAAATAAAATATTAAAATACATGGTATACAGCAGTAAGAATGACATCGACGAGTTTGCTCGAAACAAGCTTTTCTGTACTCCACATTTTCACATTGACACCAAAAAAGACGACAGGGTTGAAACGATATAAAATCTCACTTCTTTTTTAAAATGAATATTCTGGATCTTTTGAACGACATTTTAATCTTAACAAAATGCAATCGAATGTTCCTATGAAACGTACATGTATGCAAAATAATTGTAGAAAATTATAAAATGACTAGATCTACTTCAAGGATTCTAGGGATAAAAGAGTATGTTAGGTCTCTGATAGCTGACCAAAAGCTGACCAATATCGAAAGCCAACGTGACCCGTTAAACTGTGGCTTATTGATGGGGAACTAAAACCATTCCTTTTCTAGCCTCCAGCTGCTATCCCACATAGGTCTACGATTATCGACCCATAGGTGGGAGACAACTAGTCAGGGATCGAACTCGGGGCCTTTTGAATGATAGTCCGACTTGCTATCACTGTGCGGCAGAATATGCGATACAAAATCCCAAAATGGGGACAATATGTCCGCAAAAACTAACTAGAAAAGATACAAAACCCACTAGCAGCAACAACGAGGCTGTGTTCACCGAAAGATCTCAACTGATCTTGTCTCGCCAAATAAAAATAATAATTACAGAAACCCAATAGAAATTTAATTCGCTCCACCCACATTTTGTTTACCTCGTTTTGATTGAAGAATGTATGATGCAACATAAATGACTGACATCATTGATTGACCCGCAGCTCATTTGACCGGGCGTTATTTGACTAAAAAATAAGTCGATCGGTAAATCAGTTATAGTTCATATTCTGACAATTTATGCATATAACCTTGCGCTCCGCTTAGGTTATATCGCGTAAATTACCAGAAATGAACTATAACTATTACATATTCCTTTGAAATAATCAACTTAAATACGGTCAGTGTAGCGTTTAAGCACACGTAGGGTCATTTGAGAAAAACGCGAGAAATCGTCATTTTAACGACGTCATGGTAACGTAAATTCTCAATTGAAAGTGAAAAAACATACGCCGTTAAGATCGCGCTATCACAACGTTTCCATAGATACCCGTATCAGTGCACTTATCTCAAAAAGCTCCTTTGTCCTCTTCCACTTTAAGTGCATAGGCACATACGGAATTCCTGGACTGCTACAGGACGTCAATGTTTTATTATATCGAATTATAATATGACCTACGTCGCGGGAGTTAAATAACCCCGTTGAATATTTTTGATATTACACGAGTGTTATAACACTAGTGGAAAAACTATGCAAATGAGCTAAGAACGAAGAACAACATTACATATTTTTGTTAGGAAAATGACGTCATAATAAATCTGTTGACGTCATTTTACAAAAGGCGTTATATAATTCGCGGAATAACATGAATCTATAAATATCGTGATTTTTTTCGTTTTATCACTAAAATTCGGGTCATATTATAAATAGAATATTAAATATGTGCTCTTTAAATACCGAATTTATTTAACTCGTTATCTAAAACTGATCAAAACTCGGCGCAGCCTCGTTTTTATCTGTTTTAGATGACTCGTTTAATAAATTCAGTATTCAATGACCACTCACTCAATATCCTCTATTTATGACTATGTCTTCCTTCCGCCGTTGAGACGATTTCAAAATTTCTAATTTGGGTTGTAATCAGAGCTGCAGATAGAGGGGGTATGTTTGTTTTCAAATTTGAATATCTCTTTAGTCCTTTTTAAAACACTGTGTTGTAGGTACTAATTTGAAACGTCTCGACGAGACGATTCAAATGAGTACCAACAACATAGGGTTTCATTATGAAATAAGGATTTTAGACTGATTTTACCCCCTCTTATCGGGACCCCTGGCTTGTACTACCATAACAATTATAAGAGCTGGTCCTTTCATGAAGTTTTCAGAAAAAGTGTGCAGTGGCGAAAATAAATTTACTTTATGGTTATGAATAGCTTTGGCTCGAAATGTGTAGCGTATCTTTGATTTGCTACTTTCGTGGATCAATCGCCGATAAATTTGAAAATATTCCGACTCTGTTGTTCTCCGTTAAATTTAGAACGACTATCCATACTTTCCGACCAATATTGTGGGTTTGCACAACACATTTACAAATAGCCTAAAATATCAAATTTCTTACAAAACCATTGCTCAAAGTTTTTTTTTTTTTTTTTTTTTTTTTTCGCAGAAAAAAATATGGGAGATATGGGAAATCTCCGAGATGATCAATAAATGCGGCATTATTTGCGAGGGGTATAAGTAAAGATTTACTCTAAAGAAGCGCTGAATACTTACGCGTTCAGTTATCTTAAGAATACCAGGGATTCGTTCCTTTATTCATGCGAATAAATTTATTTGGCCTACCGTGTACTCGACACAATTTACCGAATCTGTCGTAGTTGACTCTCATCTGTCGTCTCCGAAACTTGTTGTATGGTGTGATACCTAACATTGGATAGAAGACCAAATGCACATTGGAAATGTGTGTTGTCTAGATCCTTAAATCTCTTGCTCCAACAGCAATAGTTCTTCGTGAACATATTAAAAAAGAGACTTTCATTTCTCATGTTAGTTTGTAGCTATGGAAAAAAGTGGAGATTTGTAACTTTTTAATAAAAGAGCCGTTAAGAAATCTGTTTTATTACAACGAAATCTTTATACTTTCTCTTAAAGATTTTGAGTTATTATATATACATATTTAAATGGCCGATTTTGTAATAAAGACCATGTTCAATGAAGCAAATAAGTGTCACGTCACGAATAAATGATCACTCTGGGAACCACCTAAAATAAGCATTTGAAAAAGGGTTTGGTTTCCATAAGGGGTCAACCCGGTGGTCACATTTTCATAATTCCTAAACGCGACGCGAAACATTTTATATTAAGAAAATCAGCCAAGTGCTTAAGGCCTCGACCCTATAGCCAGCCTGCACAACTCGTGCATCCGCCTAGCACGTTATTTAGTACATTTCTGTTATGTTTGTAGACGCAGTGTGGTTATGGTCTACACTTTACTCACCACTCGGGTGGCACTTTTCTGCCTGATAGATACCCTAGTAAAAAAACCTCCAAGAGATTAGTAAATGTAGCATACATTATTCAAACGTTCTAAGCGGTAACCGTATATTCCTCTACTTTTAAAATACTTTCCTATCCATATCCAAATTTTAAACGGCTGGGGCCCGTTTTACTAAACTTCTCACGGAAATATTAATCGTAAGTTAAAATCTCAAATCGTACCTGGTGTTTTCATTCATTGTTGAATTCTGCCTTGCATTATCTCATTAGAATCGTCTTTTGAAAAGACGATTTCAATGAGATGATGTATGGCAGAATTCCATATTTTGTTACTACTGTAGAAGCAACTTTCATGTTCGACTTACGCAAATAATGGTCGTAGGATCTTTAGTAAAATAGGCCCATGTTGCCATTCACTCAACATATTGTTCATATGTTTTTTTTTTTAAATTATGCATCCGGAAGTCTTAAAGAATGAGTCAAATGGCTGTACCCTCAATTTCAAAATTAAAATAAATGACAAATTTAGAGAAAAAACAATGTTCGACCAATGAAAAACGCAAATTCTATCATTACAGTGAAAATATGTCAGTAGAAAACGCTTGTGGACTTTCAGAAAAGCAATATAAATTCTTCAACTCTCAACTAATTCATTATTCTTTTAAGAAATGTAAAAAATACTTCATCCTCCAATTTTAACTTTGAAATTGGGTTATTTCTTACATCCGTTTTATTAACCATTTCTTGAGAAATTTCATTTCCAGTTTTGCTGTTGACTTCTTGAACGATTTGGCTACATGCTTTGAGTAAAACAGGTACTAAACCATGCATATTTTATTGCATATAGTCAGAAAAATAAGTGGCTACTAAGGTTTTTTTAGGAATGAAAATTGCAATGCATCGATAATCAGACACAAAACATACATCGATTTTTGTTTTCATATTTCCTTTTTGGCTCTCTCGGGTGCAAATGTGGTCATTCAAAAATAACAAGAATTTTTTGACATTGGCAGTGTTACCAAGTCCTTGCTCGTCTGTAGAAGCCTAGAAATACCACTCTATCTCCAGAGTGTCGGCGACTTTCATATCTGAAACGAAGGAATTTATGACATTTTCGTTAAAATTATCTTTTTAGCATTTACGTGACATTTTCAACAATTTTACATGTGTTCGAGGTACAATCAATGAATTTAAGAAGGTGACGTAATGCGAAGTATTCGCAGACCTCATGAAGAGAAGCTAAACTATTTTTATTTTCTGGTTCTCTGTAGTTTCTCAAAACTGAATAAAATTTAAATCTCCTGCAATAAATTGTACGATATTAAGTTTCCGTTTAATTGAACATTTCCGTTTTTAGGTCACCGTTATAGATGTGATGGAATGTCGAAAGTGCACTTACGTCATTTTATCACCGCAAAGACGAAAATACTTCGTTATTACTTTCGCCGGAGATTTAGAATGAAAAAAAAGACAAAAACATGTGTCATGCCGATTTAAATATATTTAGTTACGGGTGGACTACCTTATGTACCACGTCGAAGACTTAAAAACGGAAATGTTTTGCTACACCGAAATATAACGATATATTTAGAAACTTTCCGACTTCAAAATTTCTAATATCTGGATTGACATCCTATAATATTCAGCAGGGCTTTTGGATAGGCGCCATTTTGATCGACCGGTATATATTACAAAAATACATGACGCATCGAATGTAATAAACAAATCATCTTTATATAAACTCCAAAATGAATTGGTAATTGTATTTGGCTTGTAGATGTATAGAGAATGACGCCCAATAGCGTCGAAGTTATCACGGCCATTCCAGGTGATGCTGTTCCTTGTATCGAGTTTATTGAAAAATCCGTGAAACTATTACGCTCAAACGTAGTTAGATCTAGATCTAATACCAACAAGATAAAGTTTAGATGGGCTAATTTTCATTCAAATATATATAAAGTTATATCTATCTATCAGCTGAAAAGATCTAGAATTCAAAATGAAAATGTGCTCGCGGATCTATGCAGCTGATGTCGTAGGTTGCCACCCTAGAATAAGGAGTGTACCTGTTTTTAACCAACAAACTGACCTTTTCCTGGACAAGGAACGATATTTTCACAGTAAGTTATCTGGGGTGCTTTAGTGAATTTATCGAAATCACATTTGAATGGAGCATTTGTAGTTGCAAAGGTAACCAATTTATCACCCGGACATTGGTTGTAGAGAACACCAATGAAAAATCGCCGTCCTGGATTATGTCTGAAATCAACAATTAGGAAAAGCTATATAATTTGTCTCAGTCCCCTGTGTCGACATTTCATTCAGTTCTGTTCTGGTAACAAATAATATCGGGATCAAACCCAACAGCACTATGCTCGACATATTCTTATTTCAAACATAGAGGATATTGAATGAGTGGTCATTGAATACTGAATTTATTAAACGAGTCATCTATAAACAGATAAAAACGAGGCTGCGCCGGGTTTTTATCTGTTTTTAGATGACTCGTTTAATAAATTCTGTATTTTATGAGCACAAATTTTATATTCTATTTATAATATGACTCGAATTTTAACGCAAAATCGTCAAAATTTTTGAAATTCAACCTTTCAATTTTCCGCGAATCTTATAACGCCGTTTCAAAATGACGTCACAAAACAAAGATTATGACGTCATTTCGTGGTTACAATATAGCGTTGCTATTCGCTCTGAGATCATTTGCATAATTATTCCACTAGTGTAATAACACCCGTGTAATATCAAAAATATTCAACGGGATTATTTCACTCCGGCGACGTCGGTCATATCGTAAAGATAGAATATAAAATGAGTTTCATGCAGTGCCTGATGCTTTGCAGCTATCCTCTTTAAGAATTTCAAAAAGCAACCAGCGAAAAGTGATCTATATAGAGAGTCACATTATTGTTGGATTCCCTTTCAATTTGGAACCATCAGCGATTCTACGGAATAGACCACGGGAATAATAAAGCCGCAGCCATGAAAGCTTGTCATTTCGCGCGTGGGTTTATATGACGTCACAAACATCAACGATCTCTTTGCAAAAAACGATATATGTATAAATATAAAAAAAGATTGGGTATTCTATAATTTGAAACAAGAGCCGTCAGTGACGGATTATGCTTACCGATTGGCGAATAAGTGATTGGTGATTAAGTATGCTTTAAATCAACAGTCAAAATACTTAAAACAGTTTACCATGACATCCTTTGTATTTGGGTTATAAAATCAGCGATAAGTTATCTTTATAAAGAGTCGCTTAATTATTGGTATTCTCTTTAAGCTTTACAATCTCTAAATTCTATCTTGTAATCTTGTAATACGATAAATCGAGTAAATTCCAGAAATTTATCGATTCAAGTTAATCCGCAAAACATATTACGTCGTTTAAGAAATGACATCAGCAAAATCATTATGACGTCATTTTCACAACGAAAATATAACGTTACTTTACGTTCTTAGCTCATTTGCATAGTTATTCGACTAGTGTAATGGCACCCGTGCAATATCAAAAATATTCAGCGGGGTTATTTCACTCCGGCGTCGTAGGACATATCAAAATATTTATATTCTCGATGAGGTTATGATCAGCCTGTCTCAAACAAAATCGAGTAACATATGTGACCCGTCACGCGAAAAGGGACCATCTCGGTAGTGCGTGAAGTGTCGACCCTAGTAAGATTGCGCGGCTTGCGTAGACTGCCTAGGGTCGAATCTTTTCACACAATACTTATTTTCTGAATCAAGAATGGATGATCTACCTTCCAGAATTCTCAAGAAATCTTGAAATACGACCTCTGGTTGATCTATGCTGGACCAAATCCTTTTTTCAAATATTGATTTTACAGAGTTCCCCGATGGTCCCTTTTCGCGTTACGGGTCACATATATTTTTTTCTCACAGACATCAGTTATGCATGTAAAAGCAACAATTTATAATAATCAGATGGTGAAATTCCTCAATAACGCGCTTTAAGGTAACTGCAGACACATAGAGGGCCATTTTAGGTCCAAATTTTAAATTGTCTGCAAATCATGCCCAATGCGATAAAACTATACTTTGAAGTATCCGCTTTCATATTTCGGTCATAAAAAGGAATTTCATATCGTAGAGTTGGCGTCATGACGTCATCAAGGGGCCGACCCCTCTTTTAGGGGCCAAAATCAGTTATTGTCCATTTTTTCGGAAATAATAAACCGATTTTAATCCCGAAAACGCCATTTGCTTCGTTTAAAGACGCCGGACCTTATGTTCTATTGATATGAGGTTATAAATGTAAGAAATACAATTAGGTGTAACGTATTAAATGTTAATGCCTTCTGTGTTGCTATTTTCGAGTACAGTCACTGGAAATATTGCCTTTTTTCTCGAAAATTTGTCCGGTGACCTAGGCTGAAATTTAGATATGTTGCTGCCGAACCATTCCGCTGAAGATCTTTGAAATAAAAACATGTGTCTTCGGGTTAGATTTTTTGTAAAATTCGATTCCGCGAAGATAACGCAAATCAGAGGATATTTCAACGTCGCGTCAAATGTTTACAAAAGCTGTCTTTTTAAATGGATAAAACTTAAGTGATTTTTTTATTTCTTAAAATCGCATTCAGATTTAATATTTTTTAACCCTATATTTTACGATAAACCTAAATTTAAAATATTTTAGAATAAGTTATTGCACGGAGATTGGCGCCAAATAAGCAAAGTGCAGATGGTTTTAATGCGACGTCGAATCCGACGAAAATCGTTCCAAAAACTTCACAAAATCGAATTTAATAAAAAATATAACCCGAAGACATATCATTTTTATTTGATTAATGCAAAGCATATTCTTTTCGCTACAAAATAACAAAAAATCAGCATAGGTCACCGGACGAAATTTTGAGAAATTTCTAAATTATTTACAAAAAATGAATTGAAATAAGGAACGTCAAATTTTAAAATTCGCGAAAAAGTTAGCGTTTCGGGCATATTTTTCTATTTGAATGTGCACAGAAATTAAACGTATAGCTCGGGCGTTCTTGGACTTTCAAAATGAAACTTTTTTCGTGAAAATCGGCCGATTAATTCAGAAAATATTTGCAAATATTGATTTTGTCGGGTCGAAAAGGGGTTGGCCCCTTAATGACGTCACGACGTCAAATGAACGAGCTTCAGACCCTTTTCATTGCGCGTTCGCTAATTCTCTCACTTCAAATACAAATCTCAGAAATTTTTGTGAGATTTTAAGAAAGTCGAAAATTCGACTATGTTATCTGTCCGCAGTTACCTTAAAGATGACATTGTGATGACGTCATTAAGGAGATTTTTCTTCAAATGAGTAAGACAATGATTTTTCTGATGGCTGTTCTTTATTGAAAAAAGGGAAGCTTTGGGAGAAAATGAAATCTTAACATAGCTATTAAAACGAGAAAAGAGAACGAAACTACAAACCCTTTTATAGAAAAGTATTTGAACCGTCGGATAGCCGCCAACCCCGTCCATGACGAATCAATAATTTCATCTTTGCTGAACCAGCTCTCAAGGTCATGGCCTTGACCTTCGAAGATAATGAAGGCGACCTCTCTTTTATCTTTCTTCAGTACAAATTTTACCTTGGAGATATATTGACATCGAACCATTAAATAATATCAGATTACTATGTATATTACCTTGCATCTTCACTGGCCAATAATGTTGCCTACTACGTGATTTATTCATTCGAAGTGGGCATCACCTTTAGCTAGCGAAGATGATTTTTACTCAATCACCGTATTTCGAGGACGTCATATTTTCGCAACAATAGAATTTTTACGTAACGCTGTTGGCTGTGAATCGATGCACATTTTGCGCACAAACCCTACACATATCTACCAAACAAAGAAGATCAACGATGTCTAGAATGTTTTAAATGAAATTAATGAAAATATCAATGCATTCAAAATCGGCATCATGTTCCACCATTTAGACACCCCATTTTCAAATTAACCATATTTTCTTGTTTTAAAATCGTAGACAAAATGCAACTGTGACCGATACATGGCGCATAGACACCAAGGAATGTAAAAGAACGTGAAAATCCAATGCTCGGACCTTATTAAATTCTTTCAACATATATTTTGTCAACCACCGTGGAAATATGACGACCTAACTCAATATGGTGCTCATAAAGGTGGTCAACATCCAGAAGCATTTCAGCCAGTTTTTGATTGCAAGACCATTTAAATTTTGCTGATTGACATATTTAGGAACAGGCTTGTAATGCATAATATTTTTGTTCTCGATTTGTTTTTTTTTATTTGAAGCCCATTCATAATTGACTAGTTTGTACCGTGGAAAAACGAAGAGCCATGGTACTTGTAATTTTGTCACAAACTTTGTACCGTCTATTTTATAAGTAAGATAAAAAATAAAAATAAAAAAAATCTACCCTACTAATTAAAATCATACAAAACACCTAATAGATAAATTAAATCAAAGCCTTAAAGCGCTGAAGGCTTTGTTCAACAAGAGGCAAGGTAACATTTGAAGGCATGTACTCCAATTTTTGAATCTTTGAATCTTTAGCAAGGCTTTTTTAGGCGAGGGAAACCAAGGGTTCCATTTTCCTAAAGGGATCGTAAGCCACATTTCGAACTCACTTAGAAATATATATATATAAAGAAATGTCGAACGGTATGCTACTGTATAGCGCTGAGTCCGCCAAAAACAACTTACTCCCAAGGTAAAAATACTACGCCCGATACCGCTTTTCAGACAGACGCAACTCACGTTTTTTTTTTTAATTTTAGTTGCGCTATGCCCTTCTTTGATATACATGTTGACTTTAAATTTTGTACCTCTTTTTCGAAGCTATAACTTTCACAATTTATGTTGTAAATAGTTTATTGTGTCTAGCATTTGTATTGTATATGTGTCGTTTCAGGTTGTTATTTGTATTGTTGTAAAATTGAGCTCTCCTACTATGGAGGTAATAAAAGAATCAATCCAAAAACAACTTACTCCCAAGGTAAAGATTACTACGCCCGATACCGCTTTTCAGACAGGCGCAACTCGCGTTTTTTTGTAATTTTAGTTGAGTTGATTGGTTTGTTACTAGTCAGTCAATTTATCCATTCGATGATGCCGTCTAACAATCGTAGTAATATTGTTTTTCTTTGGGCACATGCTCGTCGGCTCTTTCTTTTACATTGAATTGAATTGCAAAAAGAAGTTGTATATTACTGTGGGAACCCAAAAATTTGAAAAGGTCAATTTCTCCCTTTCCCAAAAATATGGTCCACCCTATACTCATACCTAATTATTTTCTTTATTTCTTCCCTAGATATATATCAAATTACAATTATGTTGATTTATTGTCTGCAACCTGTTTCAAGTTGGCACAGTCCAATATTTTGTCGTGTGTTTAAGGATATAAGGACGGGACAAGGCTTTTAAATTTTTAAAGTTTAGATTAATCCATTACAAGACAACAAATGTTTAGACAGGTCCTAATTGTAAAGGGTTGTAGATTACATTCAATAGGTGGGTAAATTAGTAAAATTTGTAGCAGAAAGGGTAGATAATATTAGTGAGAAAGCAGAAAGTGTTAGATAGCAGCATTTTCTTCTTCTCCCTATTAGCAAGGTCGTCAGTCAAGATCAAACCTAAAAGCTATTTATCTTTAACACAGCAGTGATTTTGAAGTGATAAGTAAGAAAATATCTGATATACAACATAAGGAAAGGGTGAATAATCAAGGTTATATCCCATAAAATTGACTTGTGTGTTGTTTCGTCTATTCAGTTCCATCGCCTTCAGTACTATCAGTACTTTGATTTTAGCACAGCGTAGTGATATGCAAGCACTGCGTTGAACACACAAAGCACTTCGTGTCGCTTAGTTGCGCTATGCCCTTCTTTGATATACATGTTGACTTTAAATTTTGTACCTCTTTTTCGAAGCTATAACTTTCACAATTTATGTTGTAAATAGTTTATTGTGTCTAGCATTTGTATTGTATATGTGTCGTTTCAGGTTGTTATTTGTATTGTTGTAAAATTGAGCTCTCCTACTATGGAGGTAATAAAAGAATCAATCCAAAAACAACTTACTCCCAAGGTAAAGATTACTACGCCCGATACCGCTTTTCAGACAGGCGCAACTCGCGTTTTTTTGTAATTTTAGTTGAGTTGATTGGTTTGTTACTAGTCAGTCAATTTATCCATTCGATGATGCCGTCTAACAATCGTAGTAATATTGTTTTTCTTTGGGCACATGCTCGTCGGCTCTTTCTTTTACATTGAATTGAATTGCAAAAAGAAGTTGTATATTACTGTGGGAACCCAAAAATTTGAAAAGGTCAATTTCTCCCTTTCCCAAAAATATGGTCCACCCTATACTCATACCTAATTATTTTCTTTATTTCTTCCCTAGATATATATCAAATTACAATTATGTTGATTTATTGTCTGCAACCTGTTTCAAGTTGGCACAGTCCAATATTTTGTCGTGTGTTTAAGGATATAAGGACGGGACAAGGCTTTTAAATTTTTAAAGTTTAGATTAATCCATTACAAGACAACAAATGTTTAGACAGGTCCTAATTGTAAAGGGTTGTAGATTACATTCAATAGGTGGGTAAATTAGTAAAATTTGTAGCAGAAAGGGTAGATAATATTAGTGAGAAAGCAGAAAGTGTTAGATAGCAGCATTTTCTTCTTCTCCCTATTAGCAAGGTCGTCAGTCAAGATCAAACCTAAAAGCTATTTATCTTTAACACAGCAGTGATTTTGAAGTGATAAGTAAGAAAATATCTGATATACAACATAAGGAAAGGGTGAATAATCAAGGTTATATCCCATAAAATTGACTTGTGTGTTGTTTCGTCTATTCAGTTCCATCGCCTTCAGTACTATCAGTACTTTGATTTTAGCACAGCGTAGTGATATGCAAGCACTGCGTTGAACACACAAAGCACTTCGTGTCGCACAAAAGTAGATGACGTAAAGTAGACCTATTTTTTCGCGCGCGTGAGCATAAAAAGCTAAGTAATACTCACGTTGTTCGGTTTTTGACTCGATCATCTTTCTCCTAGGCATTTTCCAGGATACATGGTTGTTTTCTATAACCTGCTAAACCAGGCCAAAAAATTACCAGCTCTATCTCTTAGCCACGCCCTAAGATTCTCAAAATTTTCCCTAAAATATTTTCAAAATTTAAAAGTGAGAGAAATTTAAATGACAAGATTAAATTTTTGATGGATTTGCGGCTTAATATAGTTTATTCCCTTTATGGTCCGATTCTTATGATAACAACAACAACAAGAAAATTCGTTGAACACCTGGTACAAGACAGTTACCTGTGTAACATATTTATGACCTAAATCGTCCACTATTAAGTGCCTGAAATGTTTGTCACATGACATCGGGCTGGTACACGTCTTTAATAATGTGATGTTCTTTCTGTTAACCCACGAGTCGTACGTATCAATACCGTCAGCGTTAAAAGCACGGAACACAATCACGTGATCTAGGAAGAAGAAAGTGGTCTAAAATATTTGTCACATGACATAAAGTGTTCATAGCTTGATCGAGGAAAGAACAAGCAATACTGTTGGGATGATGTACATGTATGAGTGGTGATATGTAAAATATGCAGAAATTTTAGTTTTTAAATAAGAAAGTATAGTTGATAACTAACAATTTATGACCGAGAACCTACACTGACGTCAATATAAAACGCCTCGGTTATAAGAAAAGTCAGTAATTTACATGAGACACATTTCGCGATTAAGGATCTTTATCAATGTTGAAATATCCAAAATGATTTGTCTCAATATTTTAACTAATTGATTTTTCGTTAGTCATATTTGATGCTTTTACCAAAGATTTTTCTTTCATATGCTGGTAACGTCAATGCCGTTGTACGATGAAGTTGCCTTACTCCACAGGCGTCACAAGGAGCTCACTGTGACCAACATACCAGATTATCTAATATCCTTCTAGCATTTACAAGGCGCAGTAATCTTATAATTGTAAGATCTAAATCAATTATGTGGTGACAGTGCGTCGGCCTCTTGACCCAGAGTTCCTGAGTTCGATTCATAGGAGCGGCTTTCGATCTTGGTTCTTTCACTGGCCCACATATTCGGTGCAAGTACTGGTGAATTTTTCAGGAATCAGAATCAATAGGGATTAATCTAAGTGCAAGAACTTGTTTCCCAAATTATTTAAAATAAATAGGTTTAAACCATCTAAATCAATTTCACCACTAATTTAGAAAAAACGCTTTCTCTGACCGATCCATTTCAAGCGCTCAAAAGAACACTGGCAATAATAGGAGGTTATCTAAAATGATCAAAAATAATACTCACGCGATCAAGTTAGATGACATCTTAATACCACACCATATCCCAATACCATGCCATTGTTCTAAATTATTAATTTGGTTTAAATATTTATTTTCCTTTGCAACAAAACAAGTCGTTTTTTTCAGCGCCTTGTATTAGTCACAGTCATATCGAATGTTAAAGAGACGGGAATGAATTTTCTGTACAAAGATCAAGGGTTTCTTAATACCAGGACAACAGTTTGCATGACTCTAAACGAAACACCTCGAGATGACTGCAAACTTACTTGTTATTTGCCCGTCTGATTGTTGAACATAAATTTTCTTGTTCATTTTCTGTGATCTACATTCTAAGGTGACGTCGTCGATATTTCTAAGAAATTTGAGACACTCGGGGAGTTGTGAAACGTCGAAAACTGTAGAGTATATGTAAAAATCTGACCCGTTAAGCGAAAAGAGATGGCCTGGGATTCTCATTGAATATTATTATATTTAAGAAAGGACTGGATCTAGCAGCGGTCAAATAGAAATCGTATTTTAAGCATGATCATATTTATGAAATAATTTCATTTTCGCTATGATGTGTATGAATAAAGTTTGATGTAGGAGTAGGTATATACAAAAGGTTAAAACCGAGGGCGGGGCCCGAGGATTTGGTTTGCATATAACTCCTCCCCCCCCCCCAATCTGACTTTATTCATCGACACATCACGATCACAGTTCTGAAATGAGTTTTTTAAACTCTTTTCTTGAAGTAAAATTGTATTAAAACATTTTTTCTCGGTGTAAAATTAATGAAAAGATATGATATTGACGTTTGGAGAATTTCACAGAAAGTTGAGGGCGTCATTTAGCACGTTGGTTTTATGACGTCAAAAGAATAAACGTTTGCGCTTAAGATGACATTGAGTAAACAATTGGCGGGGTGATCTGTGTACACAGTTAAACACACATGACATATGAATTTTATTGCGAATAAAGTTCTACGTGATTTCTTTTTTTCACGTGTGCGTCCTACGCCATCGAGTTATAATGGAAGATAGAATGGCCATTTTTTATTCAGAAAATAAACTAATTACGAAAAGTGTCGACTCTGGTTAAACTGGGCGGCCCGCAGTTTGAGTAGGGTCGATTTTTCCACACTTCTCAGATGGCCCCTTTTCGCCCGACGGTTAATAAAATTTTATCGATAATAAGATAGACACTTAAATTGACCCAAAGCAAATGAAATCGTGAAATAATTTATTCGATTTTTGAATAAAGAAGTGATATATTTTTAGATCACCTGGGCACAACGTGCTCAAGGGAAGCTATTAAGATCACCCTGAGTCCGTCGTCAGTCGTCTGTCGTCCTTCCTCATCAATTTAAAACTTTTTCGTCCTCAAACATTTTTCGCAAAATTATGATTGGCCCGTAAACATGGACGTTGCAGGGCTATTTTTCACCTTGAAATCTTTAACAAAATCTCAAAAACCGCTTGGCCGATTTAAATGGGATCAATGGGATTTGCCGGAGTGTTTCCTTGGTGACCGTCTTTCAAAATTTTTCGCAAAATTCCGATAAATATTGGCGAGGTAGGGCGTGACATTTTTTTCACCATGGAATCTTTGAACGACAATCTCGCCCTAAACTGCTTTGACAATTTTGTCTGAATGGCTTTTTTGTGACCCTCTCTCAAAATTGTTTGTAAAATTCTGATTGGCCGACTAATATGGACGTGGCAAGGCGGGCATTTATCACCATGAAATCTTTAAACAACATCTTCTCAACCACTTGGCTGTTTTCAATCAAATTTTGTCAGTTCATTCCTTTGGTGATCTTCTTCCAAAAATGATCGTGAAATTCTTATTGGCCCATTAATATGGACGTAGCAGGGCGGGGCATTTATCCACTATGAAATATTTGAAGGACAGTTCATCTGTAACCACTGGACCGATTTCAATGAAATTGTCAGAATGTTCCTTTGATGACCCTTTTCCAAACTATTTAGCAAAAATCTGATCCACCAACTAATATGGGCGCGGTATATTCTCTTTCTGTAATAAATTTGAAAGACACCTCAAAAACGACTGGGTTGAATTTAATGAAACTTTGCGAGAATGTCCCACTTGAGAACATTTTTTTAAAATTGATCGCAAAATTCTGGTTGCCCCAAAACTATGCGCGTGACAGGGACTGGTATCCTTACTATAAAATCTTTGGTGGGTCTCCTCCTTAGCTACTGGTCTGATTTCAATGAAACTTTCCTGGAATATTCCTTTGGTGATCCTTTCCCAAAATTGTAGTGAAAATTTGATAAGCCTGGTTATTTTCCACAATGAAACCATGACTAACAACTCTCCTAAATCATTAGACCAATTTAAGTGAAACCTTGCTAGAAATTTCCTTTTGTGACTCTTTTCAAAAATTATTCATGCCATTCTGAGTTTCCCAAAATTATGGGCATAGTAGGGTGGATCATATTTTCACTTTGAATTCTATAGCATCCCTTTTTCAACCTCATCCACTGGACCAATAAAATTTAGGTGGACGGTTTAAGGTCATACTGGCCCTCTTGTTGAACCAATTCGAAATGTTTGTGAGTGATAGGAGTGAGTTTTTGAGATAAATGATTGGAGCGCCGAGCGAGTGATGTTAAATAGTTTTAATCGAAATAGTTGTCAATTTCACGATGTTATTACCTGGAATTGACTTCACCCTGTCGTTAAATAGTGACTAACATCGAGAAATTAACAAGCCGAATGATAATGGAATGATTTAAGAACGAAATTGGATGAATGTTTGGAGCGAGTTTTTAGTGAATTTAAAGGGGATTATGGAGTTTAATGCCGCTTTCAACATTTTTTTCACTTATATCGCGGCGACTGGAGCACATAACATTAGATTCCTGGTATTTCTCTCACCAGTACAACCATCACATCCTTTCCTAGCCTCCAGCTACTATCTCACACAGGTTTACGTTTATCAACCCATTTGTGAGAGACAAATAGTCAGAAAGAGAGCCGGATGTGCCAAGCAAAGACTCTGCTCAGCCTGTGCATCTGCACTGTCTGACCAGGGTCTTCACTTTGCGTTTTGTAGAAAGTCAAGGTACAATAAGGTCTTTAGACAGTCAGGCAAACATCTAATTATACTTCTAGACAGTTATAGTTGGTAAATGTTACCTTTCACGTACGTCAAATTGTTGGAAATGTCACGCACAGGCTCAATTGTCTATTCTACGTCTTTTATGCAAAAAACGGGACGATATGTGAATTTTTGGGGACAAATTTTACTTCTACCCTCAATAGTACCACAACATTTCTGTCACAATGATCTTTCACAATGTTGACCGAGGCTTCCTAATGAAATCATAAGGAAACCTCGATTTACACTGTTTAAGTTCATTACTTCAAAAATATTGCGGAACTATTACGAGTTCAGTACCTTAAAGCAACGCGATGACGTGATCTGTTTATTGGGCTACACTTAGGTAACATCAAATAGGCTAATTTGAACGAAAATAGAGCTTAACCTTTTGGTAATTTAACTGGTTTGTTGGTGAAATTATCAAGTGATAACCTACCGTTTTTTTGTTGTTCCCCCCCCCCCCCGATAATCCAACCAAAAGCATCTAAGATTAAAAAAGCCATTTCTCAAGAAACCTCTGAGAGGATTTCAATAAGTACTCACTAAATAGGGATTTCGTTCGTGTTATTGAAATATCAAGAGCTTCTATGTGCGGTTTGCTCACTATCAATGCTGGTAAGGAAAGAAAAGGCTGAAAAATGAGATTGTTTTCTGTACTTGTAAGAATTCAATTCCTTTCTTAGGTTTTTAAAATTTTTCATTTTTTTAATAAAATCTAATAACGAGTAAAAAAAAAAAAGAACGCTTCGCTGTAAGACAAAAACATGTCCTAATTCGCATGTAAAAAGTATGTGGTTATATGGCTGTAGCAAAGTACCTAAGAAAGATTATAATTCTGCTATTTTTTTTAATTATTTCAATTAATATTTTGTTGGCATTTCTTTTGGAGTTAAGTATTCTCCAGGCGAACAGTTGTGTCATGTTTTGTTATATAAATAATCACAAACTACTCCACTTAAAGAAAAGAATGTTTTTGGTGATCCTCCTCAAAAAGCGTTCACGAAATTCTAAATGGCAAATAGATAGGGCTGGGACTTTTCACTTTAAGCCCTTAGAAGAACGTGTCCTCCTTCACTGTTAGACCAATTACAAAGATTTTCTTTTTGTGACCCTTTTCAAAATGGACCTCCAAATTTTTGTTATCTCCGGAATATTGACATGGTAAGATGGGAGCTTTTTATTACACTTTAAATCATTTGAGGGATATTTTCTCTTAGACTACTTGGTAAATTTTAACGAAGTTTTGCCAGATTCGAGAATGTACCTTGCTTGAAAACAAATTGTGTGTGATCGTTGAATACTGGTCTTATGAGCGACAGAAGCTTTTAAATCAGTTGAAAACAGAGCTTTCCCTACCTGTTGCCCAATTGTATTGAAACTTTATTGTATAATTATGTATGTTTTGTATGTATTGCATTAAATTGTGAGTGAAACTTTGATTAGCCTTTTAGTATGAACGTTGTACCCATGGTAGGGTCTCCATTAAATCTAATGAACTTATAGATCAGTTTAACGGTTCATGTCAATTTTGGCCTCTCGTTTTGATTAATCTACAGTGCCCCAGCTAATAAAAGAAAACAAATGGTATATTTTCAACCGGAATTTCAACAAATCAGAACTTATTTATTTAATTGATACAATTGAAACATCAATTATACTTGGCTGAAAATATACCTCGGTTAAAATTAACCATAGGCGTCAATTTAACGTTTTTTTCTAATTGTTTCATCCAAATACTAATTTCGGGCGTATTATTATACGTGTCTAAAATCATTTAGATATTACCTTGTTCGCAATTATACTACCAGTAACTGGAAATGACCGGTGATTGGTGCTCTCATGTCTGTGAGACAATCTACACTTCTGAAATCTTCTGTTATAATCGAAAACTCCACAGGTACGGTATATATGAGAAATATGGAATCGTCCGGGCGTTTGTATTCCAACGAACAAGTCTAGCCTGAATCACAAGGAATGAAGTTAAAATTATCGAAGTCTGCAGTCCAACTTCCCCCATTCTGGAAGATTGTCGATTGAAGGTTATTTGGCACTTCAATAAATGAAGTAAATTTGGCATGTATATCTTGCTAAACATCTAAATTTAGCGTATCCGTCGATCTAAATGGAGTTAAATACGGTAGACCATTTCTTCCACCGGCTCTGTGTTAAGGATGACAAAACAGTGCAAACTATCTACAAATTTAAACTTGCGTGCAAATCGGCGTATAATTTGCAAACAATTTGCTTCGTTTTGACATCCTGAACGCAAGGCTGATTTTCCGTTGTCGGCAACCTTAAAAAATATTTTGATGTTAAGCGTGTTTATCAAGATTCGCGTATTCTCATTGGATGAAACACTGCATTCAATACTCAATGAAAACAAATTTTGAGTGCGCAGCTATGAAATAAGCTTCCACATTAATTAGTCCCTAATAAATCGGTTTGTTAATGAAAAATCTTTACATTTTGGCTTCATGACATTACTTATTCAGCCATCTATGTATTTACCGGGTTTTCTGCAATTGCGTTAATTATTGATGGATCGCTTGACCTCCAAAACGGTACGCCGTTTCACAAAAGAGCAAATCTTATATTGACGAGCTAAACGACGTAGCTACAAATACAACTTTTAAGTTGCCCATCGTCCACAAAAAACGTATGAAACAAAAATGACGGAGGTCCAGTCCTGTCCTGCGACCTGGATGATCAAATGGTGCAAAGCGGATTTCAATTGGCAAACAGTTTGCACCGTTTTGTCGGCTTTTACACAGGGTCGATATAAGAAACAGATTTAATTTGTTAGTCAATATTTTTCAGTGACATCAACGATCTATTAATGTGTATCTAGTGACAGGAATGTGCCACCGTAATCAAATGACGGGCGCGATCTATTATTAATAGGGCAATTTGTGCCGTAATAGCGTATCAACACTTTGTATTTACCAAAAGTTTCTGAAGTTAATTTGAAAGTGTACGATTTTCTTCGTCACTGCCTAAGCTCAGCTATTTAAGAAGTGTAATTTATCTGTAAAAATACCAATCATTGATATGACACAGGAATCAAATAAGGGCGAGCGACATAAAACTCGTAATGATTCACGCTGTTAAAGTCTCCAAACCATGAATTCTTTAAACAAAATGGCGGAAAACGCGAGATATCAATAGACATCTAGCTACAGTCAAGTCTCGTTACAAAGACAAGATTATGTGTATTGAAAGGCTAATGGTGTTTAAGGTCCCAATTAAACAAAATAATTGTTTGCATGTCAAACATTTTCACGCATTACATTTTTTTTAAACTTGTCAATTATCATCAAATTTCAATTATTATATCTATGTATAGTTCTGTATAATCAACCATCATTACCAAAAATATTGCCGTTGGATTGAAGATGATTATAAAGGGAATGTGTACTTTCGTTGCCTGAAAAACAATATCGCTGTCGGAAAACGAGAATTCCATTATAACGAACAAAAAATGCACGCTGTCGATTCACAGCAAATTTATGACGGTAGGTGAAAATGTAGTTGTATTGAATGTCTTTAAACTGAAGATAATTGTATAAGTTACAGTTAGTAACATCGTGAAATTGACATTCATCTCAATCAAAATATTACTTTCAAAGAAGCACTGTAGAGCGTTTCCTTGTTCTGATTTGAAATTTGAGGGTTTAAAGGATACGTCCATTGTAGAAAATATTAATAAGTGCATTTGATTTTTAGCTCCGCAATTTTTTTGTATGAAAATCTGAAGGATCGATATAATAATCGTCATGTCTTCGTGGGCGTTGTCGTTTATGTTGTCGTCATCGTCGTTGTGTTCGTTATTGTGAATACTTTGACAATCGTATATATGTCTAGCATTTGCAATCAGCAACGTCTTGCACTTTGAATTATTCCCTGGCCCTCGGGGTTTTCAACATTTGGCGCATTTTGAAGTATTTTAATGCATTTGACGTCTGTATTTTAAATTAGTCAGTCTCGTGCATTCGACTTCTCCAATCTTTGGCACTTTTAACTAGTCTAAAGATATTCGACTTCTGCAAGTTTTGGCACTTTGAACTAACCGAAGGCATGCGACTTCTTTAACCTTTTGCGCTTTAAACTAGTCTCATACATCCGAATTTGGCGAACGTTGGTGCTTTGAACTAGTCTAATGCATTCGACTTCTGCAAATTTGATCAAGTCTAAACTGTGCTGTAGTTCGTTGATGAGTTACCCGCAAATGAATATTCGTGTCTTTCGGGATTCGAACCCGCGATCTCTCTGTCCTTAAGCGAGTGCTCAACCATGTCTCTAAAAAGCTATGGACTTATTTTATTTTCGGCGCGACCCATTTCTTCCGATCGCAAACTGCCTTGATAACTATCACAGTAGAATGAGCCTGTTAGAGTCAAGGCAAATGCGTGTGTTATCATGATTTTCAAATTTATTTCAATGTAATTTCAAGTTCAGTGGAAAATAAAATCGGAAACATACTGCAATTATAGAACCTTTTGGTCATAATAATTTCATAAACCATTTAAGATTTCTGGATTAGTAAGATTATAAAAATGAAATGAATTAACTCAACTGCACAGTAATCTGTTTTTCCTCTGGCTATCGGTTACTCACTCTAATGCTACCTTAATGTAGTATCTCTCTTCAAAATAAATTATGATGATCAACAGTGAAAATTTGACTCGCTGCGACTATACATCCATCTAAATCGTGACTGCAAGCTGTTAGATTCCAGGGGCTTGTTTTTACTAATATCTTACTTCTTTGCGTAAGTCAAAAATTAAAACTGCTTTTACAGTAGTAACTGAATGTTGAATTCTGCCATTCACCATCTCATTGGGATCGTCTTCTCAAGACGATTCCCATGAGATATCGCAAGGCAGAATCTAACAATAAATTAAAACACTAGGTACGATTTGTGATTTTGACTTACGGTCAATTCGTAAGACGTCTAGTAAAACGGACCCCGGATTCTTCATCTTGTTGCTGCTAAGATAGCAATGCCACATGCTCTCGCATTAACCATTCACATCAAACAACTCCTTTGACAGCGTATCTCGAGATTACGAGCAGAATAACGACAAAACGCGGTCACAGTTTGATAAAAAAGGTTTTGGCCATTTTTTGCGACACTGACGACCATTATCTTTTCGTGGTCCTTGAAGACGTAGGTGTGCCCGGAGCTCATTTTCCGACATCCCAACTCCTTTAAATCTACTAAATCTTTTTTAATAAAATTAACAAAATTTCGAAATAAAAACTACACTTATTGAACAATTTCAATCATCTTATATAAATTTTATACGCAGATAAATATATTACTAAATGTAACACACTGCTCGAAGCTTTTGGGGCAAACTGTTACACCTATTGGTGCAAAGAGTTACATGGTGTACAGACTCAACGAAAGGGACTTCCATTTGCTCTGGCCATACTGGGATGAACACTAAAGGCTCTTTTGTCAAATATTATTCAAAATCAAACTGCAAGTTTTGCGCACACTGATTTTAATCAACCTTGACCATAAAAGTGCCTTTTTTGTGCTCAACAACCTGTCTCAATATGTTTGCTTTCCAATAAGATACTCTGGCCAAAGTCTTAAATATCTTCCTTTCAAGTTTTTAATAAAAACATTTCTAGTGACCAATGCGTTTTGAGAAGATTGACCATTGCTTGCTACATACTATGCATCAATTCCGTATGTAACGTTTTATTACATGTTTAATGATTTACACAAACGTTAAACCTTCGTCTGAGGCTTCTTTGAATCCACCATTAGATTCTGTTTCAGGAACACCACACCAACAAATATACAGTCGTATATGTGGCCTGTGTTACAGTTAAGAACATCGTGAAATTGACAAGCTGGATGATATTGGGATGCTGTCAGAATGAAATCGAATTAGGGCGATGAGTAAGATTTGATTGAAAATAGAGGAATGTAATCCAATATCGCTGATTTTGTTCAAGGTGAAACAAAATTAGAAAAATTAAACTTGTAAGCCTATGATGAGTCATGAAGGCATTAAAGATACCTATATGACATCTTATTAAAGGAAGGTAATGAATATCGCTAATTTTGTTAATCTTGAACAAAATTAGCAATATTCGTTACCTTCCTTTAATAAGATGTGCATATAGGTCATATAGATATCTTTAATGCCTTCACGACTCACCATAGGCTTACAAGCTTAATTTAGTCAGTGAAATCGCGTTCTTGAAAAAATCTTACTGCAGTATCAACGTACGCAATACGGAAAAAAATATTGCATACTTTCTTCAAATTGAATTCAATGAAAACACAGTCAAAATAATTGTATTCAACAAAATAAACAATTGAAATATTTCATAACACCGTTATTTCATTAGGCACATTTAATAAAATCCGCATTCAACGTGGATATTTGCTGCATTCTCTAGTAATACCACTCGATTTCTAGTGTATCGGCGATTTTCATGTCTGAAATTGAATAGAAACATATAAAGACAATTGAATTATAGTTTTTAGTCAGGAACTGTTCTGTTAGAAAATATTTTAATAAATTACTCAAATTCTAAAAGGAAAGTATTATACATCGAAACTCAAATCCAAAACAATCAAATTCGAAGCTAGTTCATCACTATATTGTATGACGACAATTACAAACGTTAATATTTGCTTAAACTGAAATATAACACGATGGAAATGTATATTAAATAATAAGAAATTGAGTAGAACTTTATTGGCAATCAAATTCATGTATCATGTGTTTTACTGTGTACACTGATAGCTCCGCCCTTTCATCATACTCAACGCTATCTTTAGCGCGAACGTTAATGCTTTTGACGTCAATTAACCAATGTGACGTGCTTCGCTTTCTGTGACATTCTTCCAATGTCAATATCGTTACTTTTTCATTAATTTTATTTCCAGAATTTTTTTAAAAACTATTTTACACCCAGAAAAAGTCCAATGAAACTCATTTCAGAATTGTGATCGTGTTAATTCATTTTCGCGTTGATGCGTCCAAAAATAAAGTCTGATGGAGGAGGAAATATATGCAAAATGTAACATCCGAGGGCGGAGCCCGAGGATTTTACTTTGCATATAACTCCTCCCCCACCAGACTTTGTAAATATTTATGAATATAACGATGTTTTCCGAAGGTTTCCAACATCGATTGGATTTCAAATTTTTTTATGAGGAGCGTACCACCTTAAACCTACAGACTCACCGTTTCCTGTACAAGGCATGACATTTTTACAATAAGACAGCTGGGGTGATTTAGTCAATGTGTCGAAG
Source organism: Fragum whitleyi (assembly GCA_948146395.1). Lineage (NCBI taxonomy): Eukaryota > Metazoa > Mollusca > Bivalvia > Cardiida > Cardiidae > Fragum > Fragum whitleyi. The sequence continues at coordinate 35,797,564 of OX411558.1, forward strand.
GGACATATGTCGGGATCGTTTGTACTTGCAAAGGTAACCATTTTATCATTCGGGCACCCGCCATATTTTACACAAATGAGAAATTGCCTGTTAGGATCATCTCTGAAATAATGCGATTAAAATATCTCAATAAAGCTATTCTCCACAGGCAATTGTTTCATAATCTAAGTCTCGCCATGAGGCAGTAGTATAAATCTTGTATTTTATTCCATATAATAAATTTTTAAATCAATAAAGAATGTCGTTTTTCACTTAGCTATCACGGTTGTATCAAAGCTAAACACGGTTCTATGAATTATCACTATAATTCTGAATTCCAAAACATGTGAAGGAAAATTGTCACAATTCTAATAAAAGCCACGACATTGGCGGATTCAGACGGAGTTCGGTTCAACGAAGCCCCCACCCCTTTCGATTTCATTTTCATGCAAAAAATGTCATATTATAGTAAGTCTTATTATATAACCTTTTTACATTGTATTAAGTTTCGAAGTTACAATCGTTCATGGTTTTGCGTTCAGCTCCTTACAAAAAAGATCTAAATTATTTTCCACAAAATTGTTTTCCATAAAAGGGTTTCTAAAATGCTTCCGGTTGACTATCGAGTAATAACGGTAATTTTTCCTCTCATAATCAGCTAAATCAGTGAAATTGGCTTTTTCCTACTATTAAACTTTTCTTTAAACCTGAAATTTTAGAAAGATCTAAATGTTTAGTATCAATTTTTGATATATAAAATGGGGTCACCGTGCTAATCATTTTCTCAGAGCCGTATAAAAATAGGTACCAAAATCATTTAGTGTCCTTTAGTTCTTGCCTTTGAATTTCTTTGAAAAATTACACCCTTGATTTGAAGTTATTATTTTTGGACAAATAAATATTCTGAAAGCGATGGATCAATGTTTAATTTAAAAAACGACAACCCATTTCACTAAATTAAACATCTTTATTCGGTCCTTAATAGAAATTGCTTTCCTTTAGTATTAAGGGCTACTTATACATGTTGCACAGCAAAATAAATGTAGTTGTACTATTAAACTTTTTCTTATACTCTCAATATAAATTTGTGACATAATGAAGAATATCTTTATATGATTTTTTTTACTCAGTTGTTAAAATAAAAGGAGGTAATTCAAAAAAAATTATCAAATTTCAAAACATATATATTTTTTGAAATTGAAAATAACAAAATTGTATGTATTTTGTTTCAGGGATATGAGGAAGGGGTTTCTTTTTACCATATTCATAAGTTTTATGTGCTTTCTAACCGAAAAAAATAGGCAAGAAGCAATATTGATCATTTGCTTGTCGTTTTCTCTGAATACTCTAAATGGGGAAAATGCTCCAAAAATGCGAATTGAATTAATGCAAATTTGTGCGTGTTTTGTCAACCTTATAATGCAGGTCTATCCAAAAACATAGTTTGAATTTGGATTGATAGTCTTGTAACGATCACACAAACGAAAACGTTTTTGAATGGCGGAAAATCCAAAACCGGATGTGAGGACGTCCTTAAGCATAAGAAAATAGAATAATCGTTTGTTTTTCGTATAAGATCAATTAATCTTTCGTTTCTTGAACAACAAAAGCTATATTTTCACTCATGGCAAGGTCACTTTGAAAATATAGATTTTTTTCACTCAGTAAAAACAAAACCAATCTTACACTAAAACAAACGGTTACACTCATTTTCTCTTCCTTACAAGCAAAATAATAATTTGAGCCAGTGCGTGACATTTCCAACAATTTCACTCGTGTGTGAGGTAGAATCGTTCAGCAGCGTAGACAATGACACAATGCAATAATTATATGTGCTGACTGCCGCAAGAAGGATAAAGACTTTAGATGTGCATAGTGAAGCCTCTGGTCAGACTGTGCGACTGCACAGGCTGGCCAGATGCTTGGCTTTGCCCACATGTGAAATTGTTGGAATTGTCACGCTCTAACTCATTTTATATCCAAACATAGCTAATGAAATCAAGAAGAAAACAAAACAATATACCCTTTAATAGAAAACCATTGAAACCGTCGGATAGCCTTCAGTCCCGTCCACGATGAATTTATTATTCCATCTTTGTTGAACCAGCTTTCAAGGTCATGTCCTTGACCTTCGAATAGAATGAAAGCGACCTCTCTTTCACCTTTCTTCAGTAAGAATTTCACCTGAAAGATATAATGACAGATAACAATTTACAAGGATGAAAACCTACGTCATAGCATACACCATCGGTCACACTATTTCGCCAGCGTATTTTCATTTTGAATTTCACGGTTTTAAAGCTCGTTATTAAATATTTAAGATTTGAATTGGTTCTGAATATTTACTCAAAATATGGTCACACACTTTGGGCTAGGAAATATCCGTGAATATTTTGAGATCCTAATGTGGTCTGTTTGATTTCCTGATATCTCTAAAAATAGGTAGAAGAATCTAGTATCTTGACTACTTGACAAGCGGATAATGATGGTCTTGGATCACTCACCTGAGTCTCTTTGACCCATGAAACATCCAATTTATAAAGTCAATCTATAAAGTAGGTAGATGTCCATTGGAAGACAGTTTCTACATAACGTCATTACCTTAGACTGTTGTCAGGAACGATAATGGTTGAAGTGTTTCCTGCCTTGTTTCTGTGTAAAAATAGAACGCCCGGACACAGCCCAAATTTACCAAAGGGGCATGGCATAGACAAACTTGATAATAGTCAATTTAATAAAACTACATAACTTTCATGAATGACTTCTTACTTCCGAGAGGATTTTTTCAAGATTTCATTGATTCTTTGTAAATGGGATGCGCCCGCTCAAAGTCTCCAAATTGAGCCCATGGGATTGACATGAACGAACTTGGTAGAGTTCCACTACATGATGTTTCATACCAAATTGAAGTCTGTTTGCCCTCGAAGTTTCAGAGATTCAATGAATTTCTTCTTTGTTTCTATGTAAATTGTGGTGCAGTGCCCAAAATTTACCACTAGGGCATGGCATGAACGAATCTTTACATGATGTTCATACTAATATATATTACGTACTTAGTGTTTTATATGAAAAAAAAAATCTAACGAGGTTGTTGGAACTGATGATTGTCGAGGTTCTGTCGAGACATTTATCGATTTCCACAACTAAGTTAGATATTTTTCATACAGTACACTAATTAGATATTATATTTATCATAGAACCCATATTTGCCTAGTTTTGTCGTTGTTTCTAACAGAAATGTAAGTTTCTTAATATAACCGTATGATGGCATTGTTCTAAAAATAGCCACGTGATATAATAAAAATTATCATATGGGTTGACATCACACGGATATTTGTATAGTTATAAGATAAAATATGAAAGTTGTCCGACTTCTGATTTCAGAGAAAAAAAAAATATTTAAAGATTTCTTTTTATTTCATGTAAAACGGGATGTATCCATGAGGAGCCCAAAGTTATACCCAAGATGCATGATACAAACAAACTTGATTAATGTTCAGTAGATGATGATATATATCAAATAAGAAAACTGTCTGCCTTCTAGTGTCAGAGAAAAGATTTTAAAGATTTTCCTATTTACCCCCTTTTTGTTGCCGTGAATCTGAGTTTAGGCGGGAACTCACGTTTTTTGATAACTCTGGTAGAGCTTGGCTGCGGGAACTCCCCTGTCAAGTTTCATCAAGTTTGACATAGGCGTATTTTTAAAATTTATACGCACACAGAAGGTGACCACCAAAGAGTATATAGGATAAAGGCATTGCCGCAATATATTGGACTGTGACAAAAGATGAATGCCATCCATCAGCCCTTCCCCCCTTTTCAAAATTTCCTCCAGAATCTCACTGCAACAGGAGCTTGCTTCTAACCCTTCCTGTAAACTAAGAGCCTCTGCTGCAATAGTAGAACTGACCACCCTTCAAATCTTGTTTGCTTGCCAGTTTATTGGAAAGCATTTTCCACTACTGTTCAACAACCAGACAATATAGGCTCCAATACTGCCTATTCCATCTTTGATATTACCCAGGGATGCATCTGTGTAAAGGACCAGTCTCAAATCTGAGCTTTTCTAACTTAAAGATGGGAACTTTATCACTGATTGTAAGTCTTTAAGCCTGTTAACCTGTTTCACAGCTCTTATCACAGCATAGTTTGCTAGTTTAAGTTTTGTGCTCAAATGCATCATTTCAAAAGCTAAGTCTGGCCTTGAACCTTGCACTGCCCAATTGATTTTTCCAACTAGCTTTCTGAATAAGGTCTGTTCAGAAGGATTCAGAAGGTTAGTTTTATTCAGGGCCTTTTCTGAGCTTAAACTGTTTAATTCAATTTCATCCATATAACCAATTTGGTCAATTTTGATATTGTTTTCAGTCTGGCATGCATGAAACCGAATATATTGAAAATCTTTCTCTTCTATCTTTCCTGCAGTTAATCTATCTCTCAACTTATCGACAATGTTTTCAAAGAAATCATCGCCTGCATGTAAAAAATCATCAAATGACGCCCCTCAAGTTTTTCTCAGTTTTTATGTAAAATAATGCAGGGTCTAGTTTGCACTGCTTGAACCCAAGTTTCAACAACTATTCCCTTACACTAAGATAAAATTGTCTCGCCCCATCTTTCAGTCAATATAAACCACGGTTGAGTTTCCAAATAATGTCATTTGGTGTGTCACTCTCTACTGGTGGTTTCAAATAGACCTCTCTGTCAAGAACTTTCCCTTGTAAGAAAGCTGATTTAATGTCGGTAGTTTTTACAGTCCATTTCTTCATAGGTTTTGTGCCTAAAACAATCCCATACATGCTTTACTAACACCTGGACTGTCACGTTGTACACTACTGTCCTCTTCAAAACCTCGCACTACAAGTCTTGCTTTTATATCTCTATCTTTTTGAGTCAGTACCAATCTTGTTGAAAATGTATTTTGTGCATTATAAGGTATTTCGTCATAATGATAAGTGTCAAATGCTTTCAATTTGTGAAGTTCTGACATTTTCGCGCGATAAACAGCTTCTGCTTCACTTGAAACCCCTTTGTTAACTATATTCACGTCAATTGTTCAATACTTTCCCAAGGCACTCTTTTTAAGTCTATACTTTTCTGTTCTGAATTCACATTTTCTACATTGTACCAGTGCTTGTAAAGCCCAGTACTTTTTCCAGCTCTCAAAAGAATCCTAGCCTCGATCCATTCATCATCGAGTCCATATCTTATCATATATTCCTTCTTCAGACTTTGTAACAAATCATCTCCATCTCGAGATGAAGCAGCTTCAATCGGAGACAAAATATATTCTGCGACTGGCTGTTGTTCTGTACACTTTCTTTCATTCTCTTTCGTGCTATCCTGGTTTTCCTTCCCACCATTGTATGTTTCGACCATTATCACTTACTTGGCTTTCACAACTCTATGGGGGAAACTCTCACAAATACTCTACCATGCCTAACAAAGATCACTTTTCCATCCTGAAAGACTACTTTCCCTAGACCTAACCATCTATCCTTTCTTTCTCGTTTGTAATACATTCTATCACCATTACTAAATGTCTTTTCTGCCGCGCTTACCTTTGTTCCGAATGCTCGCCTTATACGCTCTAATGCCTCTGTTTATATGTACGCCTTACGCATCGAATGTAAAGAATTCAAATGACTTGCAAAGACCTTTCTGTGTGTTTTTATTCTAGGGATGGTAAATTGTCAATCTTTATTCCCGGTAATTTTGGATTGCATCCAAAAATAAGCTGGTGACTACTCAATCCATTCCACATCTGCAGAGAATTTCTTGCCATGTTTGCCGAAGACAACAATGTTTGAGGATCTGTATTTTTGTGTTCATAATCAAGTTTAAGTAGCATTATATCTGTGACGGCATGGACTCACTCACATAGCCCGTTTTGAAATGGGCTTTCTCTAGCAGTCGGACATACATGAATATAGAGAATTGATGTGATATTTCTCATTTCATCAGAACTGAATTTTCCAACATTGTCGGTCAAAATTGACTGCAATACAAAACGCGGATATCCAATTATTCACCAAAATATCAATGACGTCACATGGTCTCTTCCTTTCAATGAAAACAGAGACAGTGTATCTTGACAACATATCTATCATATGCAGGATCCAACGGTCATTCCACTTTTTAAGGTACATTGCTACTCTCTGATTGAATTCACTCGCCATCGGTATTTGGGTGTGTTTTTGTGTGAATCTTACATAAGACACAGTTGTTTTCAATTTTCTCCAAAATCATTTTAACAGTCATCATGCCATACCCAAGCATCATTGAGAAGTGAAATTAGTTTGTTCATGGATGGATGCGCAAATTGTCGGTGTAATTTCAGGAGAGTGCTTTGTGTTTCTTTTTTCGTCCATGTCTATTAACTTCACTGAACACATATTTTCAACATTAATTAATTAATTCAATCGGTTGAACGGATAAGAATGCAGTAATGACCAGTCTGTTAAATTAAGAGTTACATCTTTACCAAGAATAGTAGCAAACTTTCCAAATCAAGTTTTACTCCGGCTGATTTCATAGCTGACCTCCACAATAAAAGTGGAATATCAGATTCAACAACATCAACAATATCTGTTCTAATCTGTACATTATATCCGCCATCAGTGCGAGGTACAAACTTTGAGGGTCGCCACCATAGCGCAGTTGGTTAGGCATAAGACTTTCAATCTGGAAGTCGTGGGTTCGATCCCCGGTGGCGGCAAATATCCTTTCCGACGTTTGTCTTTCACCAATGGGTAGATAATCGTAAACCTATGTGAAATAGCAGTCGGAGGCTAGGAAAGGGTTTAATGGTAGTACAGGTGAAAGAAATACCAGGAATCCATTGTTAGGTGCTCCGGCCGCCGCGATATAACTGCAAGATTGTTGAAAGCGGCGTTAAACCCATTCAAACAAACAAACAAACAAACAAACAAACTTTGAGCATCGTAAGAAAATTACACACTGCAATAAGAACATGAGCTGACAATTTGAGGAGAGATTAAGACCTTTTCTATATATAAAGTGCATAGTGAAGACTCTTGTCAGACTGTGTGACTTCACTGCGCACATGTGAGTTTATTGAAAATGTCACGCACAGGCTCAAATATCCTCTATATATACTGCAATGCAACCGACAGCAAATCATAATTACTATTTTGATCCTGCAATCCGAAACACCATAAAGGAGGCATATTTTTTCCTTATTTAGATGCCTTAGTACCATATCAGACGAACTCCAACTTGGAAAAAATCCCACTCGGTTAAGATTTAAATCTCTACCTACAAACACAAAAGTATTCTAAACATTTGATAGATGCTGGAATTCAACAAAGCACCGAATCTTTATCGTAAATTGAAATAATCTCGGAGCAAAACATTTTTTACGTAAGGGTCGGTAAAAAACGCATGAAAGCCTCCCTCCCCTTTTTTTTAAGCAGGGCTGTTTGGCCTCAAATTCACACAAGGCCCTAATTTAATTTCATAATAGGGGAAGCTATATTTCTGCAATTAACGCAAATTCCAAAAATTATCCATTAAATATTTTTTTTTTAAATTTCAACCGAAAAATTCGGGGACTAAGTTAAACGTTGTTTGGTTTGCGGCTGGAATGCAGTTTTTTTATGTTTAAATCTCAAGTGAAACAACAACAAGGCTCTTGCAACACGTGGTACAAGCTAAGAAAGTTACCTGTTTAACATATTCGGTTCCCAATTCATCCACGATCAAATGCCTGAAGTGTTTGTCACATGACTTAGGGCTGGTACACGTTTTTAATAACGTCACGTTCTCCCTGTGGACCCACGAGTCGTACGTATTGGTACCGTCACCGTTAAAAGCACGGAACACCGTCAGGTGATCTTGAAAAAAAAAACATTTAGGAAAATGATAGCATTTTATCATACGTGATCGGGCTGATACAAGTAGAATCTATTTAAAAGTGTTCTTTCTGCGGACCAAGGAGTCGTACATGAAAGAAAAAAAAAGCAATAATGTTGGAATGATATATGTTTAGTAATTTGCATTTTTTTTCGAGAATTTCATCTTTAAGGTAAAAATAGAAAACCATATATCTAGAAAGGCGTCGCCATAAAAGGTCTATCACACTTGACGGCGATGCAATTGGTGCCCTTACGGTGATTTGAATATGTGACCAATAACGCGAAAAGGGACTATCTTGGTAGTGCGTAAAGTGTCGACCCTAGTCAGACTGTGCGGTTTGCGCAGACTGACTTGAATCGAAACTTTTCGCAATGTGCTTATTTTCTGAATCTAGAATATTCAATCTACCTTCCCGTGAAAGAATTTTTCAAATGCGACCTCTAGTTGTCCTGTACTAGAATCAATCTCTTTTCAAATATTTATTTTACAAAGTTCCCTTTTTGCGAGACAGGTCACATATGTTAAAGCGCAGTGAGAACACCATGACACCACCCTGATCGCAGCAGGATTTCAGAGATCACAGTGGGAATGTAGCAATCGTCAAAAACGCTGTTAATTCGGGCGTCTTTTCAGAAGCCACCTTCATAGCACGGTGGTAGTGCAGCGAACTAGCATTCAAAAGTTTCCGACTATGCGTCTCCCACCAATTGATTGATTGGTATACGTAGTAGCTTTGAACTAGGAAATGATGTACATGTAATGCTAGTATTGGTACGAGAAACTCCATGAATCTAGTGTTAGGTACTCTTGCCGCCGCAATATGACTGATTTATTGTGTAAAGTTAGGTTAAAGCCTATACAAAAAAGGAGAACTCGATAAACGATGAGACAACAGTTGAATACCTACTTGTTATTCGTCCGTTCGATTGTTTAACATAAATTTTCTTGCCCTTTCCTTGTGTTCTACATTCTATGGTAACATCATCAATATTTCTATAGAATTTATGACACCCAGGGAGTTCTGATGGGTCGAACACTGTATAGATACAACATTGATATTCACGAGAAAGGGAACCATCTCGGGATCCCGTAAAACAAATATTTAAAGAAAGGATTGAATACAGCAGTGGTCAACTAAATGTCGCATTTCGATTATGATTATAGTGAAAGTTATCTACGATCTTTCTCGATTCAGAATATATAATGTTAACAAAAAGTCGATCCTGGTAAGTCTGCGCTGTCCGCGCAGTCTGACTAGGGTTGAGCTCTCGCACTTCCGTGATTGTCCCTGTTTGCCTGACGTGTGAGAAAGGTGGCCACTTAGACTTTGTGTTGTGATTTTAGAAAAAAAAATCTATATTACGAAGGTCAACCATAAATCGCAAGTAATCCCCCCCCCTTTTTTTTACAAAAATAAGAATAATGATTCTGGATGCCGATATTTAAATAGTGCGAACAGGTTCGACCCTAACTAGCCTGTGCAAATGGGACAGATGGGCTAGGATCAAGTTGAATAATTTTGAACGAATTAGAATTGAAATTAGAAGACTAGGAGGAACGAGTTTGAAAGAAATTAAAGAGATGTCATCCAATTTCGCGAATTTAGTCCAAATTCGTTTATATAATTAATTCCAAAAGTTACGCCCACAAATACATGTTCTCTTAAAACCTTAACCGTTTATGACTTACTTGCATTTTTTTATTTTAATTCCTGTCAAAACTGATTACCTTTTTTATAGACTGGGTTTTGGACTATTGGGTTCCACGTTTCTTTCCGTAGGAACGCCTTCTTAATAAACATACTCCCTTACCTTGCTGGTCTGATGCACAAAGGTTTGATGAAAATCTATCTTTAGTTTGAATTTAAAGACATTAAAGCACATATCAATAAACCGTTTCAAATTGTTTAACTTTTCGCTGACGTCAAAAGTAACGTAAGAAAGTTATCAGCCAAAATTGGGTCTACGGAGGCAAGCCATTACCAGTAGGCGTTGTACTATCAATATAAACTTCTAACTGTTCCTAAAACATGAAGGGAGGCTTTAAAAACGTTTAAACTGCTTTTAACAATTTTCAAATTGAATTTCAAAGACTGGTGAAACTAACCACATGTTTTAGCCTTTGCTAGTTACTGCACAGACAAGAGAGCAAACTCGAGTGAGTAGTATTGTTGTTCGACTAAAGCGGACGATCTGTTAATCATTAGCACACTAACAAATAACAAATCTGGCTGACATGATGACTCATGTAAAACGCTCAGTGTATCCTTTTATAAGCCAATTGTCTAAACGAAATTGGCGATTTGAAAGCTCGCTTAATAATTGTCGAATCTTCTGAAACTCGTCAAGCGTCGTTAAGCATTAATTTCCAGATTGTATCCTCATAAAGCAATTTTCCACACTGATAACAGGATGAAAGCTTACCCCACCCACTCTCCAACGATGCAATATGAGCGAGCTACGAAAGATCTATCAGGTAAAATGCAAAGCTTTTTGATACCGATTAATTGTGTGGGCATCCAAGTAGAGTTCACTTGCTAAATGGGTACTCTAATTCATTAATAAAATACCATGTGGCAGCTTGTGAACTTTTTTTTGATAGTGGTGTCAAATTACGGTATCGGGTAGCATCACCATTTTCTCCCGTACACATGGTAATATGATTGTTCTACCAATCGTTGTAAAGAAAAAATATAATTCGTGAAAGGGTTTACATTTATTTCAATTTAAACTTTGTGGACGTTTCTTTTGGAGTTTTAGTATATTTTATTTTACGGTAAAGCCAATTTAAAATAGTTATTTCTCAATTGAACCCTATCTTGTTCGTGATCATTGGAATTGTATCATCAAGCCTATTTCAATGAGTTTCCACAATAGAGGGTTAATGAAATTATTATTTGTTATTTTCTCCAATATACTCAACTCCAAAAGAAACGTCCACAAAATGTAAATTAAAACTAACAATCTTAATACGAATTTTAATCTTTCTTAGCTACATTTGGCAGAACAGTCATTTTGGCCACATGTATGGGATGAAATAAGGATGCTACCTGAGACCGTTATTTGAAAGCCAACAGTCTTTCGCCTACACCATCAAAAAAAGTTCACACGAATGAAAATGGTTGTGCCACAATGGATAAGAGTACCCATTTCGAAATCGAGCTGTGTCGCAATACCCACACAATAAATCGGTTTCAAAATCTGTTTATTTTGTCTGAAAAATCTTGCATAACCCACGCACACTGCTTGGTTGGAAAGTGGTAGGGGTAAGCACTTATCCTGTGATTATGGTGAAAACCCGCCTGATAGAGGATTAAACTGTGTCATTAATGCTTTGGGACGATTTACGAGTTACAGTAGCTTCGACAATCATAAAGCGGGCTTTTATACCGCCATTTTCCTTCAAAATTATGGCTTATAAGACGCTATTTTGAGCGTTTACGAGAGCCATAATGTCCACTTGATTTGTTTATTGTTAGTGTGCTAATGATTAACAGCTCATCCGCTATATTTGATTAACGAAACGACTTGATGTGGATATCTTGTCTTCGCAGTAACGAGAAGACTTAAAAACATGGTTAGTTGCACCAGTCTTTGAAATTCAATCGGAAAACTGTTCCAAGCAGCTTTACTTTTTTTAAAAAAACATCCTTCAATTTTCATAGATCAGTTTAAAGTTTATTTTAAGCACAATGCCTACTTTAAATGACTTGCTTCCGTAGACCCCATTTTAGCTGGTTACGTTTTTACGTAACATTTGACGTCATAAAAAATTTAAAGATTTTGAAACGGTTTATTGCTAGGTGCTAAAGTGTCGTTCAATGCACATTAAAAATTTTGAACAAAAATTTGTGTAACGGACCCCGCACGCTTAGGGGTCACGTTTTCAAAAAAAAGTCGTTGCTACGGAAAGGAACATTAAGTCTAACAGACAAGAAAGTCGGTTTTTATAGGTATTGAAATGAGAAATTCAATCAAGTCATAAACGGTTAAGTAATTGAGAGAGCATTTATTTGTGGGCGTTTCTTTTGGAGTTAAGTATATTTTAATATTATTAAATCTCCTCTTCTTACCAGAGACACCGCCAAAGGGCACATCACAATTTCAATCTTCAACCATTGGGGCCATGGGTTCGATTCCCTCTTTCCATTCCGAGAATTGTCTTCCACAGATGGGTCGACGATCGTAAGCCGAAGTAGGAAAGTAGTTGTGGCTTGAAAAGGGTGTAATTGTAGTAATTGTGCAAGAAATGTTAGGAATCCGCCATGGCTTGGAGATCCAGCCGCCGTGAAATGATGAAAAAATTATGTTGAAAGATGCGTTTAACCTCATTCAAACAAACCAAACAAATTTAGATTTCTGGAAGTAACTTACCTGGGTCTGGATTAAGATCGCCATACATTTTGGAAGGCTGAAAAAATGAATAGTGAATAAGATTTGTGAACCAGACACAGAACTCCGGGTCGATATATCATTGGCAGCGTTGTGCTTCTTCAATGTCGTAATATAATTTCTTGCTTAACTCGAAAAGAAAAAAACTCTAGACTGAGTTTTCTCTAAACTCTCGATAACCTTACACGGATCATCCGTTCACGCAATTAAAAAATTAAACCCCATTTTATATTTTAAAAGTGAATTTTGCATCATCTTCACTTGTGAAAGAAATCTGATATAACGCCATGAACGAAATAACCAGGGATTTTGAGAAGAGAATTCTTGAGAAATAATAAATTGCATCTAAAAGGGAACTACTTTTTTCGAAGCTATTAAGAACCTACAGGGTATTTCTAACGTAGTAACACTCGTTCACCAAAATGCCGGCGTATAATGACTAAGGTGAGAAATCCAGATAAATATCGCCATGACTTAAATACAGTTAGTAAGAAGCAAAATTGACATTCCCTTCGACCCAACCAACACTATTTCTTCAATAAATATTACCTTGTTCGCTATAATACTACCAGTAACAGGATATGACCGGTGATTGGTGCTCTCATGTCTATGAGATAATCTACACTTCATCAATCTTCTGTTGTAGTCGAATACTGCACACGTCCGAAATCGAAAACAAGCCTCGGAACATTCTTTGAATGATAGTTCATAATATATGAGAAATATGGAATCCGCCGGGCGTTTGGCATTCCAACGAACAAAATCAGCCTGAATCACAAGGAAAAAAGTCAGAAATATCAAAGTCTGCAGGCCAACGTTCCCCATTCTGGAAGATTGTCGTTTGAAAGGTATTCGGTAACTTAAATAATTGGAATAAATTGGCCATACTGTACCCATCATGCGAAATGGTAACATCTTGAAACTCAGTAAAATAAATATTTTGAAGAAGAGATTGCTTCTAGTACAGGTCAAGCAGAGGTCAAATTGTAGATATAATTTCCCAGGAAGTTAGATTAATCATTCTAGATTCGGAAAATAAGAGCAATGCGTTTGGATTCTATCCTAGTCAGTCTGCACAGTCCACGTACTTTTGACTAGGGACGACGATTTTTGAACTACAAAGATGGTCCCTTTTTGCCTGACTTGTCACAAATACATTATCTTGTCTAAGATCTAAATTTGCCGTATCCAACGATCGTAATTGAGTCAATTACGGTAGCCAATTTCTTGCATCAGATATTAGGTGGTGAACAACTACAAATGAGGGAAGATCTCGCTCTTACGTGTCCTAGCGTGTTGAAATTGTTCGCAACATGTAAAGATTGGGAAACTTGAATAGAATTTCGTTTCAGCATTAATTATGATTTTAAGGATGCACTCTGCATATTACGAATTTTTACCATTAACCGGACATACATAGTATTTAGCTGCCTTTATTTATAAAAGTATGGTCTGATCCATGTCCTAATGCAAGTCTTCGGAATAGACCATGGGAGTGAAAAGGGCACAGAAATGAAAGTGCGTCATTTCACACGTGGGTTACATATCGTCAAAAGCACAAAAGTTCCCGCTAAAGAAGACGACGAGTAAAACATTTTTTTGCATATTATTGATTAAAATGTACTTGTTCGGGTAGTTAAAGGCATTTATCAAAGTACAAAACGGGCGTACAGGACAGAAAGCTTGAATGTTTAAGTTAATTCACGTGCCGTTATTTCATTTGAATATCTTCGATCTTGGTCCTATACACTTTGGTAAATTTCCATGATACTGACTTTTTCCTGTAATATTCGTCTTATTTGTCCAAAAATATAAATTAATGCATTCTGTTTAAAATACTAAAAATGTTGAATTTTGAAGAGTGCACACGATGGAAAGTGAAAAGCGTTACAAATAATTAATGTCTTACAGTCATATAATGCTTTAATAAAGACGATGATCTTATTTCCGCATTAACCTTTGTTACGTTATGAATTTATAAAGCAACGTTGGTATAAACAAAAGTCACGGTGCAATGCATAACGCAATTTTTTGGGGACGTTTCTACGTCACCCTGTGTTAGTACCGTGTGAGAACAATCCTGTCAGTTGTTAATAGCTTTTCAAAAAAGTAGTACCGGCTTGGGTTCAATTTTCTTTTTTACAAGACTTACCTCCATTCAACAACTCTGCATTTTAAAAATTGCATTATTCAAGAATTCTAAAAAATTATAAGATTAATCAAAGACACCCCTTAAGTGCGAAATCAGCAGTCAATGCTAGCCCACTCGTTTTTTTGTTTCGCGCAAGAATGCCTTTTTATAGACAATGTGGTGATTTGCCTATTGGGTTTTTTCTATGGTGTATGGGGGCTAAAAACTAGGTAGATGAACTAACATACTCGGATTTTAGGAATATCGCTCTACGATAGCACCAATGCAGAACTTCTTGGGTCTAGATCACCTTGGTGAACAATCCCGAACATTTCTAGGAATATTGCCTTTTTGGGTTTTGTGACAAAAAGGTCGTAAATCGATTTTATTACTATAGCAAGTAAGGACACTCTGATCATGAAGGCATAGAAGTCAACGTTTGGCGCTCTCCGTGCTTTTTACAATTCTACTACGAAAGGAGCCTAAAATTTAATTCATTTTCTCTCAGTTGAGGGGTCTTCCAATAGTAAATCGGAGATCTTTCTAGAATTAAACTACGTCGTATGCTTTCGACAATTAACATGTATTCTATAAATAGCCGGTAGCCTACTTGCCTAACTTGAGTTACCGTATTACCTGTGTTTACGCGGGAGGCGGACATTGGCTCTTTCAAAGATTTTTATGGGGAGAAACGCTCAACGGAGGCACAAGTGCAGTGTTTTCTAGGCGAATCTCTCTTCGGTGATCAATCCTGTACACTTTTTAGAAATTTTGCGTTTTTCGGGTTGAGGCTAGAATGTCGTAAATCAGATGAAGCTATACAGGGAGTGAGGACATTCAAAACATAAAAATCGATTATTGACTCAGTCCGCGGTGTTTTCTTAAAAATAACTTAAGGAAAGCTAAAATTAAAGTCATCACGTCTACGTCGTTTCCTACAGACAATCGTCTTTCCATATATTTGGGAAACTCAACTTCTGCTTAGTTAAGGGATACTTTCCGTCGAATCATTATCCTTGAAGCCGCAGCTGTATTTACGAGATTTCATTTGTTCCTTATCAATAGTTAAAGTTAAAAGTTAAAGTTAGGTTTATAGTCTGTTTCTATGCCAGGCATATTCAACCGACTTCACACAATGTAGTTGTTTGGTGCTCTTTGTGGATATGTACATTAAAGTTACTAATCTATCATGAATTCTCATTAGCACATTCTAAGTTACTTTTAAAGTTAGAGTCATTTTTATATTAAATGTGAAGTCAACAGCTCATGCGAATTAAAGAGGGTTGAATGTCCCTGATTATTATGTGACCCGCCATTCAAAAAGGAACGGTCTGGGTTTTGCGTAAAATCATGTATTTTTTGAAAATGCGACCTCTGGTTGACCGGTACTGGAACCGATCTATATTTCTTCAAATTCTCTTTCGGGTGCTCCCTTTTTTTCATGACAGGTCGCGCATATTTCTTAAAATAAACATAAACATAAGGTGTTAATGTCATTTTCCGTTAGTATTTTGAACTGTAAACATAGGCTTAACAAAAAAAAGTGTAATTCCTATCAAGTTTGCATTTACATTGAAACTTGCCGAACTTGAGCCGAAACATTTAACATTTATAACATATTTACAAGGTTAGTTTCTTATCTGTCTCGTTCTTTTTTCACTACAATGCCACAAGAAACGTCCACCACCAGTGCTTTCAGCGCTTTGATTTGATAGGAACCAGTTTAAACGCATTCTAGGCGTTTTATTTTGCAAACTCTGTTTGAATGAATAATTAATGCTTTCATGTTCAGCAATAATAGCGCGAATTCACTTTTTTGACGTTAAGATTTGCAGAGACTGTCATATTGCTTTAAAGCCCTCGTGCTTCACACTCTGCAACTCTTCAATACTTAAATTTACTCCGTAATCCGAGGCATTTTCCAGCTCACGGGAAAGTTCGAGCGATGTTCCAAATGCCTTCGATTGTCTCTTCGCCACTTCAGCACCAATCGGGAACCCTCGGCGATTCTACGGAATAGACCTCGGGAATGATAAGGGCGCGACCATTCACGACAGCGCGTCATTTCGCACTTGGTATTTATGACATCACAATTATCTACCATCTCTTAAGGGAGACCTTTTAACAAAATCATTCACGAAAAGTTCATTGAACCATAAGTATTGGTGTTTCAGGGCCTGACATATTTTCTCTTCGAAATCTTTGAATGGAAACTCCGCCAAAACCACTGGATAAATTTCGATGAATTTCCCGAATATTCCTTGGGCGATCCTTTGACAAAAAAAATTGCAAAATTTTGATTAACCTATACACATGGGCATTGCAGGTTGGGGCCCCATTTCACAACGAAAACTTGGAACAACATATTTTACTAAACAACGAACCAATTTACAAAATAATTTTTCGCGAATTTCGTATTGACCTATTAATATGATTTTGCAAAGGCGTGGAATTTTTTCACTCTTAAATCTTTTAGAGCCACCGTCATAGTGCAGTTGGTAGCGCGTCGGACTGTCAATCTAGAGGTCCCGGGTTCGATCCCCGACGGCGACACTCATTCTTTCTGACTATTTGTCTCTCACCAATCGGTTGATAATCGCAGACCTATGTGAGATAGCAACGACGTCATATGTTACGTAAGGAAGTTATCAGCCGAAATTAGGTCTTCGGAGGCAAGCCATTAAAAGTAGGCATTGCGCTATCAATATAAACTTCAAACTGTTCAAGAAAATTGAAGGATGGTTTTAAAACCGTTTTAGCTGCTTAGAACAGTTTTCCGATTAAATTTGAAAGACTGGTGCAACTAACCATGGGTTTTTGTCTTTGCTCGTTACTGCGAAGACAAGATACAGAAATCAAGTCGTATTGTTGTTAAAATGTAGCGGACGGCTTGCTAATTACGGTATTACCACACTTACGATTAACAAATCTGGTTGACATTATGACTCCTGTGAACGTTCAAAATAATGTATTATAACCCATATTTTGAGAAAATGATGGTATGGAAGCCCACTTTATAATTGTTGAATCTACTGTAACTTGTCAGTCGTCCTTAAGCTTTAATTACCAAGATTTATCCTCTTTCAGGCGGGTTTTCACTATTATCATCGGATGAATGCTTACCCCACTCACTCTCAAACCATGAATTGTGGGCGGGTTACGAAAGATTTTTCAGGCAAAATCAACAGCGTTTTCAAACCAACTTATTGTGTTGGCATTGCGGAAGAGTTCACTTGGGAAATGGGTACTCTACTCTTTTGTGGAATAACCATTTTCATTCGACGGAACTATTTTGATGGTGTTGTGAATTGAGGCGTATCTGTTTAACAACGGTCTCGCGTAGCATCTTTATTTCATCCCATACTCGTGACTATATATTTGTTCTACCAAAATAAGCAAAGAATGATTAAAATCGTTTAAAGATATTTAATTATTTCATTATATATTTTGTGGACGTTTCTATTGGAGTTAGGTATATCTTGGGTGAGTGACCTTTTCAAAAAGTTGTTCGCGAAATTTTGAAAGGTCTAAAAAAAATTAAGACTTATTAATTATGGTTTCATCCGTGGCGTCCTGAAGTGTATGCGTCTAGGATACGTCCACCTTATATCCGGTTTACTACTTAATTTGGCAGTTTTATTCCCCTGATTACGGAGTGCAGTGTACAAGAACCTTAACTCTACCTGGCTTATTTTTTAGTTACTGCCCCCTTTTTTATCATACTTATATCTTAAGGAGAGCATATCTCTACAGGTATACGAGCTGTGAAAATGAAACTTCATGGGTAGACAGATCTCACCAAGAGAAATTTCAATGCAAAAGATACATAACTCTACTCTAATATGCTTATCTTTTTGTAATAGCCCTGTGGTTTTTTTTAAATCTTGTCCGCTGTATATCCTTTAAGAATACGAAAATTCATGGGTAGATAGATCCAATCAAGTGGAACTGCAGTGCAAAATATCATTTCTCTTCCTTTATTTTTTTATACTAGGATCTTTTTGGAAAAAAAATCGATGTATGTTTATAAAACTTAATTTGTAGATAGATCTCATCAGGGGACACTGCTGTGTATAAGAACCATGACTCTGTCTGCATTGTTTATCGCCTTTTTTCATATCTCAAGTGTAATGGCTATGGTTGTAATAAAAATCAAAAGAGCCATGACTAAACATTGTGAATTAAAGTCCTTTGTTGACTTTTAGACTTCAAATAAAATCCTTTCCCAAAGGCAATATCCAGCAGTGTAATGGGCGTATCTTGTTTCTCTTTGAAATATTTGGATTACACCCTATCCTTAACCAAATGACCAATACCAACAAAATTTGCAAGTATATTCCTTTGGTGACCTTTTCTTAAAATTGTTTGCAGAGTTCTAAAAATCTATGAAATCTTTAAGCGCCATATCTCTTCAAAGGGCCTTTTTAAATGAAACTTTGCCAGAATGTTTCTTGTGTGACTTTTACAGAATTTGGTTGCCCAATTCTGACAGGGAAAACAATATAAGCATGCTAGGGAAGGGCGAACATTCATTTTGAATTATTTAAATATCATCTCCTCAACCACCACGGATAGTTTCCCTGAATGTTCCTTAAGGTAGTGGACCCGTAATAGTTCTGCCATGTTTCGGAGGTAATGAATTTTAACAGTGTTAACCGAGGTTTCCTAATGATTTTCATTAGGAAACCTCGGTCAACATTGTGAAAGGTCATGACCTTCAAAAAATTCATCGCGAAATTTTGATTGCCTCTATATAATGGTCGTTGCAGGGCAGGCCTATTTTCTTTGAAAAAACATCTTAACCAAACGGCAAATTTGAAGGAAACATTGCCAAAACTACTAGGATGACACTCACTGGCACAATAAAATTCGGGTGATCGGCTTAGGGCCATACTAGCTCCTTTCATTTTTTTTGAAATGTTAAACTATTCAAGTCAAGACGAATACACTCCTCAGTATGATTTTTAACCTTTATTAAATCTGATTAAAACGAAATAATAAATGGCCTGCAGTTGTGAAATGTTTTCTGGTCATTAAGATTTTATAACCACTTAAGATTCTTTTGATAAGAAAAGCTTTCATCGGGGATATAAAAACTCAATCAATTGTTTTCATCTGGAATTCGGTCATTTTCGTTTAGGATTTTTATTTAAAAAAATCCTTCAATATAAGTTTACGACGATCAACCGTCATTGGGTAAAAATCAATCGGGAACTCTCGGCGGTTCTACGGAAAAAACCTCGGGAATAATACGGGCGCAGCCATGAAAGCGCGCCATTTCGCTCGTGGGTTTATATGACGTCACATTTTTCAACCCGGCATCTCGTTCAGGATGCCGTTGCATAAAACCAGTTGTTGGTTTATAATAATTCAATAACAGAACGCATGATGTCAATAAAATCTCCATAGACGATAAGCGCAATGCACAGGAAAGAACATCTGGAAATTGGCAAGATGAATGATTTTTGAATTATTTTGGATTTAAATGAAATGAGTATGTGGAGCGAGTTTGGGTGAAATTCAAGGGAGGTAAACCAAGAACGCTTATTTTGTTTAAGGTGAACAAAATTAGGGATATTTATTTCATTCCTTTTATTAAATATACAGTGATGTCGGCTAACCCTGCGCACTTAAGAAAGTCAAGTACAAAATTCGTGTAAAGATATCGGTTTTACAAAAAAAAAAAAAAAAAAAAAATCAATACACGAATGTACTCGTTGACCATTTTTGCTATGTAAAAGACATTTTATCTAGAACAAAATGTCACTAGAATTTCACAATCCGGTGATGAACAGAGGCACCGTCTCGTATTATCAACGCAGCTTTCGTCGGCTAAACCTGCGCAGTCGAGGAAAGAACCTAAAAGAAATGTCCGTTAGCTGTTAAAATTAAAATGAAAAACACCGAGACACACATGAACTTTTTGTTTAAAATGGTGGAATCGATCGAATTTTGAGTATGAAAAAAAAGGGTGTTCTGCTTTTATGTTTAGCGGCCATTTTCTTAGTTTACATGACGTCGTATAGCTGCGCAGCTTTAGACGACGCGCAGGATTACCCGACATGAGTGTACTGAACTAATTTTGGTGGACGTTTACGTTCACTAGTGTTAATACTGCGTAAGAACAATCCTGTCAGATGTTAATAGGTTTTCAAAACAGAAGTGCTCACTTAGATTCAATTTACTCTTTTTCAAGAATTGTATCCGTCTTACAACTATGCATTTTAAAAATTGAGTGAAACAAGGATTCAACCACTGGCGCTCGATCTTAAAAGTAATAATGAGTAACGACCTAGTAACCCTAATATATAGGGTAGATCTATCAATACCGTTATAGTGATATTCATATCCGTAATTATTACATTATCGAGAATAAACAGGCACCGATTTTTTCTTTCTTTTTTTTATATCCACATTTTTTGTCAACATTTTTTGATCAAGTGCCAGTGGATTCAACATAACTTGTTGAAACCTTATAGACATCTTTTGAGTGTGAAATCATATGCAATTCTGAGACCGGGTGAACGTTTTGTTTGCGTAGAAGTACTTTCAGGCAGAGTGTGTAATTTGCCCCTTGTTTTACCAATGGTCCATGGGAGGTCACGCATGAAAACTTGGTGAATGTAATTACTCGAATGGTAACCTCCCCTGACCCTACTAATAATAATAGAATAATAACATAGATCACACACATGAATACGGATAAAACGCGACCAGGTAGTGTAATAGGACTGTCACATCTTAACGTTTTAGCCAGCGTGTGCGGAACGTGTTGGAGTTTTTATAACACGCTGTCGGCACGCTGTAACACGTTGGCACACGTTGCGATACGCTGAGTATCTCATAAAATTTTGTGCATGCTTAAAATTTCTCAGCGTTTGCCGAACGTGTTGGAACACGCTCCGCACACGTTCCGCACACGTTCCGAACACGCTGAGCACGCTAGAGACACGCTAGGAGCTCGTTCACTTACGCTACGAACACGCTAGAAACACGTTCGCCAAAAGTTTAACGTGCTTCGAGCGTGTCTCCAGCGTACTGGTAACGTGTGCATAGCGTGTCTTCAGCGTACTGAACGTGTGTCTAGCGCGTTGCCAGCGAGTTCACAGCGTGTTTCTGGCGTATGACAGCGTTTCAGTTTTCAATGAAAATATAAAAGTTTCGCTGCATGTTTGTCTTGAATTTCTACCATCAGCTTCTCGTAAATGAATAAATTTGTGCATGTACGTGCGTATGACCCCTTTGACATGTTCATATCGGCATGTTTCCTCATGACCAGTCTAAGAATGACTTGAAAACTCGATTTTAAAGGCATTCTCTATATTTGACGACGAACGATTTCGTTCAAGTCATATAAATAAAACTTATGTTATGTTATGTTATGTTATAAGCTGTTTGTCTTTTCTTCCATATAATTCCTTTACGGATTTTCTTAATTCCTTAGATTGTCGAGGTGAAGAATGTAGCCTAAATCTGTTTTTAACATTCCGTTTATAGCTTTACAAGTGCGTCTGCTCTTTGCTTAGAATAACAATACGTTCGCGAAAATACAAACATTCATTCGTCTCATTTGATCATTATCAATATACAAAAAAAGACAAGTATTATTTATCTACAATGACCTGGCACTCATTAAATATTCCTTTTGACCCCTATTGATAGTCGGTAAATGTTTCTTAATATAGACTTATACTCCCGAAGTTAAGATGTAAAAATATGTATCACAACTGGTAATGCACACGGAAATTTAGCGGTGGTGGTAAGGATGCTTTCCCATAATCTGGAGATCACGAGTTCAAGCCGAATCATGACCAAAAATATTCTTTTAGGGTAAAACTTTTTTGAAGTACCTTTTTTTTTTTTTATACTTTTGCTATTTTGAACAGTGTTGCATATGACTATTGATATTCGGCACAGTCTTTCCGCCAGGCTCAATTTGACCATTGCAAAGTCCTGTCTATAAATCATTGGAAATAATTGAAAATAATTATAAATTTTGAAATGTATCTAGATCTATATTTAAGAGATGAAGAGGCACTTTTTTAAATTTATGAAGGTATGAAATTACAAACATGTACATAGTTTGAACACATCAATCGAATTCCCGTTTAAGTATGATTAGGTTATTAACGTCTAAAACTCGGTTTTCTTCATATCACATTATTCAATATCATTAAGCAAATGAGATCTTTATTAGGACTACTATTTGGTACAAGGGTACTAACAACTTATATTTTTTTATTGAGGTATGACACAAATCTTACTCTCGATCAGAATAAAATAGCCTTGGTTAGAGCAAACAACTTAAATTGAATGGTGGAGTAATAAAAAAATATTACCGTAACTGGCAAAATAAAATCTAATTACAAAATAATGAGAAGAAATGTAATTGAAAAAAAAAACCACGAAAAAAAATCAATATGTTAATAATAATCACAATAATTAAAATATCTGCCACTGTCGGGAATTGAACTCGACCCGAAAACCTAATGCTGTACGGGAAGGCGTCTGTAACCACTGACCTACCGCCACTTTGTAAAAAAGATGCGAAATAATATTACTAAAACGGTGAAAAGAAATTTGGGTACGCTGCGGGAATACTCGAGCACTGACGAAAGTTAATGAGTGCCAGTTCATTTTAGATAAATAATATATCGTTGTACCTAGTGGACATAATATAAGACGTGTTTTACTCTATTCTGCTCTGTTCAGAATATTTGATTCTATTATATTTACTACAAGTTTGATATTTGGTACATCTTTTCCCCCTTAATATAGGACTAGCTATTCAAGATTAAGAGAGGTTGTGGAAAGTCATCCTACATGGTAGAGCATATGGAGGAAGAAAGGAGTGCATTATGACAAGTAGTTCCTTACCCTTTCGCAATATTTTCGAGTGAAAAGTACTAGAAGCTTTAATCAGCCTGTAATCTTATAAGTTTGTTATATGCATGTTTTCATATGTAACAGGTGCCAGTGTATTTTTTTTCTCGTCTTTTCCTATTTTTCTTTTACATGAACCAACATACTTTGAATGTGAATATGTGTAGTGGCCGGTGGCCTGTTAATATATTAAAAGACTGAATTTAAAGCGGTAATTTCTTGCAGAATTTATATTTACATCCAAAACACGCTGCGAACACGTTATAAGACGCTGGAAGCGCGTTACAAGCACGCTAAGCACGTTCTGAGGACGTTACGAGAACGTTGGACGCACGCTCATGAACGTTGGTATACGCTGACATACGCTATCAACACGTTCTGGACACGTTTCTCACGCGTTACTCACACGTTCAAACTCGCTATGAACACGCTACAAGCGCGTCGTGAATTGACAAAAAGAAAATGTAGGTCAGCGTATGCCGACGTTTTGCGGACTCAGTCGTTTTCTCAAACGCGTTAGGCACACACTGTCTAAAACGTTGAGGTGTGACAGGGCCATTAGGTCGTGCGATAAGGTTTATGCAATGGGATTTTACGCTACTTTTCAACACGCGACATTCAATCTCGAGAGTGTTTGCAATTATTTTCTTGCTTACCCTTTCTTTTTTAGCTCACCTGAGCACATCATGCTCAAAGTGTTTGTGATCATTGAATGTCCGTTGCTGTCGTCCCTCGTGCCTCGTGTGTCGTCTGGTGTCAACAATTTAAGTGTTTACACTCTAGAGGCCACAAATATGATCCAATCTCTATGAAACGTGTTCAGAATGTTGGTCAGGTCACAAGGATGAACCCTATCGAAAATGTGATTGGGATCCATGCCATATCAAAGGAAAAGGGGCCTTATTGACAATTTTCTTGTTTATACTCTAGAGACCACAAATAATGCCCAATCTTCATGAAACTTTGTCAGTATGTCTGCAAGGTCACAAGCATAAGCCCTATCGAAAATGGGAAGGATCCATGCCATATCAAGGGAAAAGGAGCTTTATGGACAATTTTCTTTTTTACACACTAGTGGCCACATTTATGGTCCAATCTTCATGAAACTTGGTCAGAATGTTTTGCAGGTCACAAGGATGAATCCTATTGAAAATGGGAAGGCTCCATGGTATATCAGGGGAAAAGGGGCCTTAATGACAATTTTCTTGTTAACGCTCTATAGGCCACAAATATTACCAAATTTATATGAAACTTGGTCAGAATGTTGGCGAAGTCACAAGGATTAACTCTATTGAAAATGGGAAGAGTCCATGCCATATCAAAGGAAAAGGGGCCTTAATGCCAAATTTTCTTGTTTATGCTCTAGAAGCCACAAATATGGCCCAATCTTCATAAATTTTGGTCAGAATGTCGACCAAGGCACAAGGATAAACCCTATAGAAAATTGGAAAAATCCATGCCATATCAAAGGAAAAGGAATCATAATAATAATTATCTTGTTATAACCCTAGAGGCCACACTTTCGGCACAAACTTCATGAAACTTGGTCAGAATGTCGGCCAAGTCACAAGGATGAACCATATAGAAAATGGGAAAGATCCATGCCATATTAAAGGAAAAGGAATCATAATAATAATAATCTTGTTATAACTCTAGAGGCCACACTTTTGATCCAAACTTCATGAAACTTGGTTTTGTGTAGAAATTATCTCCTTTATGACATATGCATTTTTAATTGATGTGATGTCCCAGGGGTCAAAGAGACTCAGGTGAGCGATCTAGGACCATCTTTGTCCTCTTGTTTCATCTGAGAATGATAATCGCTGAACAGTAATTGATTAACTCTTTATTGTATTTTTCAAGCAGATGGCATCAGAATTTTGATTGTGACCACAGAGAATCGACTAGTGTTGCAAAAAATAATAATACCTAGATAATCTTATTTTCATTTCTTTCTTTTTATACCCAATGGATCAGACAATCACTCTTTAAACTACACCCCGCATAATGCTGAAAGTTATCCAAACCTTGTAATTACAAGACTTTGGTTGTCGATCGACGATATGGTATGAGAAACGTATATCTGAAGCAAGATGCGAACGTGGAACAGGTCATTTTCCATTATCGTACATGTAATTTTACTTGCAAAATTTCTCTTTTTTCAACAAATGGAAAAATCACTCTAGTATGCCAACAGAAGCGTTCACCATCAGTACTTTCAGTGCTTTGATTCTGTTTGTATGTCTTCGTGGACGAATCAGACACTTTAAAGTCCACACCAGCCAACTAAATCGTAGAATAATTTTATTGATAAGAATAGATTTAGAATGGTTTTGATCGGAACGAATGTCGATTTATCTGTGTTTTTAACTGTACCACCTTCACCTATCCCTATACCTATAAAATGACCCCAAAATACTACATTTACACCGAGGCTCTTTCCAGTTTACGAAAGGTCCGAGCGATGTTTCGAATGATCAGATCCTTGACTTTCCATGTTGTTACTGTCCGAGATATCTCCAGTTATAAACATCGTATTATTGACACATTAAATGATTTTGAAATGACATTGAATGAGTTCAAAGCAGTTTGTAATGAAAGGGAAGAGAGGCAACATAAAAATAGCTAATTTCGACCAAGTTGGACGAAATTATCGTTTTTTTTCTCCCTTTAAAACACTATACCTTATACGAGGGATGTTCAATTTTTATCCGGATTAGGTCAATAAGTCATCATTGATTTATCGCTATGTGAAAATAGTATACTGATATTAACAGGACACTTTATATGCTCAAACTTGCCAAAACATTAAGCATTTGAACGATGTATATTAATTTCACACGCAAACAAAAACACGTGGGTATTAGGTGGCGGCGAACAGTACATGACGCTAGCGACGTTGTCGATACGAGACATTTGATGTCGTGTAATTTAGCTTGTCACGGCTCGTTATTCATGGAAGAAGGATAAATTCAGTGTTCCTGTAATTAAGCTGGGCTTTTATGGTTTATATAAAGGTAAAATCGAATGGTGCAAAATCAAAGTTCTCATAAAGGTGCCCCTTTGAAAATCGCCTATATCTTCCAGAGACTCGGCAATTGACGTCCCTATAGATGCTTGGATAAGTTTCTCTCTGTCCGTTCTTCCTCTTATCTCACGAGGCACGGAAACGTCTTCACCGATGAAACTTAAGCATTTGAAAGAATTAACCATTCCCTTTCAGCGTGACCAGTATTTGATTTATGTCTGTCGGGATTTTTGTAGATTTCGAATAGAATAATTAAAATAAAAATTCCGAGCATTCAGTTGACGTCGTCTACAACGTTCCGAAACACTTACCCCGCCACATTTTTAAACGAACCTTATCGAAAAATTCTACGGTCAAATTACTTCAAATTAAGACAAGGCATTTGTAATAGTTATTCCAGCAACTCAATGAATTTTCAAGTTTTTCCGCGATTAGAAAAGAAAGAATTTTAACAAACGAAGACCACATATAACGATTATTTTATTTGCTGCGCCGGGTACTCGTTTCCATGACATTTTATATGGCAGTTGCGCGAGCGCTATGTTAGATAACTATACCAATTTTACATATCCATATGTACGAAAGACCGGTGGTGACTTCTTTTATTCACACTTCACGCTTCACACTTCAAACATATTTTCTTTGAAATGTGAACTCTGAAGCGTAAACTGGAGGTGACATTTCTTAAATTCAAACTTCTTACTTCACATTTCAAACATAATATCTTTGAAGTGTGAACTGTGAAGTGTGAAGTGTGAACAATGAAATGTGAAGTGTGAAGTATGAAGTGTGAACTTTGAAGTTTGAAGTGTGAAGTGTGAAGTATGAACTTTGAAGTGTGAAGTATGAACTTTGAAGTGTGAAACTGTGAAGTGTGAGCTGTGAAGTGTGAAGTATGAACTGTGAAGTGTGAACTTTGAAGTGTGAAGTATGAAGTGTGAACTGTGAAGTTTGAAGTGTGAACTGTGAAGTATGAAGTGTGAAGTGTGAACTGTGAAGTGTGAAGTATGAAATGTGAACTTTGAATTGTGAAGTGTGAACTGTGAAGTGTAATCTTTGAAGTGTGAAGTATGAAGTGTGAACTGTAAAGTATGAAGTGTGAACTGTGAACTGTGAAGTGTGAAGTATGAAGTATGAACTTTGAAGTGTGAACTGTGCAGTGTGAACTGTGAAGTGTGAAGTATGAACTGTGAAGTGTGAACTTTGAAGTGTGAAGTATGAAGTGTGAACTGTGAAGTTTGAAGTGTGAACTGTGAAGTATGAAGTGTGAAGTGTGAACTGTGAAGTGTGAAGTATGAAATGTGATCTTTGAATTGTGAAGTGTGAACTGTGAATTGTGAACTTTGAAGTGTGAAGTATGAACTGTGAAGTATGAAGTGTGAAGTTTGAAGTGTGAAGTGTGAACTTTGAAGTGTGAAGTGTGAATTTTGAACTGTGTAGTGTGAAATGTGAAGTTGAATTTTTTCAAAGTTTCCTTATATGTAAACTTCCTAGTTTACAATTCACATTTCACACTTCACTCTTCAAATTTCTCACTTCAAAGTTCACACTTCATACTTCTCACTTCACAGTTCACACTTCATACTTCACACTTCACACTTCAAACTTCACACTTCAAAGTTCACACTTCACAGTTCACACTTCACACTTTAAACTTCACACTTCATACTTCACAGTTCGCACTTCATACTTCACACTTCAAAGTTCATACTTCACACTTCACACTTCAAAGTTCACACTTCACACTTCATACTTCTCACTTCATACTTCACACTTCACAGTTCAAAGTTCACACTTCACACTTCACAATTCAAAGTTCACACTTCACAGTTCACACTTCACAGTTCACAGTTCACACTTCAAACTTCACACTTCACATTTCATAGTTCACACTTCACATTTCAATATCATATGTTTGAAGTTTGAAGCGTGAAGTGTGAATAAAAGAAGTCACCACCGGTCTTTCGTACATATGTGAATTGAATTCCGACAGCGAATGATACCAAATTAAGTTTAATTGCTTCAAAAATAAAATTTTGCGAGACAAAATCAGGTTAATTTTTGAACAACCCTCGTATACTACAAAAGTATTTTGTCTCTACGCGGACACTTCCAAGTCAACACAAGCTTATAAGAATAAAATAATGATTAAGTTGTTTTGAAGCATTTAGAACGATTCTGGATCATTTCGGGAGGTTTTGGATCGGTTTGGGTGAGTGTTTTTGAATGAATGATTAGAACGAAAAGTGAGCGAATTAGAACGGTTTCGAACGTGAAGGGCGCCGATTCAAGGTGTTTCTAATTGTATCTTTATTGAAATCATTATTAACCGATGGGTGCTGTTAATCAAAAGTCTATTGACCAATTAAAACGCAGATAAATAGTACCCTAACATTTATCGACAATTTGTTTTCAGCATTTTCGTGGATTGGCGACTAATACTTCGTAACTACAGCTTGTTCAAGCTGTAGTTACGACGTTTAGTTCGCACTCCTATGTTTTGCTTTTTGTATCATGTATGTGGCCTTTTACTTTGCAGCTAAATGGCGTGTTTACATCTGATGTGTATGCCGTGCCGGAGGTCAAGAGGCCGGGCCAGCCTTTCATCAATTAGTTTTAAATTTTTGCTTTTTTAGACATATCATGAGCTTTCAAGATGAATCACGACAACATCTTAAAAACAGCTCTTGTCAAATTTTTCTTTTATCGCATTAAACGGCACTGGCGACCCCCAACGATATGTCCATGGTTAGTAAAGAAATCAGCAAAAATAAATCACGTTTCCATTAGTTTTAACCCCACAAACTGCGATACGAACACACGTTGTTAACTACGAAAATTATTAGTTTCTGAAATATTGTTGAAAGTATTATTACTTTCATTTTAAACAATTACCGACTATGAGTACCAACGTTCAGCTGATGGGTGCAGGGTAGTGAAATAAAAATCTAAATAAAAAAGCCTAATTCGCTTCTAGGGTTTAGCACTTTTATAGTACAGGCTTTGTATCTGATAGTGAGCATGTTTTCTAAATATAAGTTAACACATTAAGTAATGACAGAGACATCACGAAATGTCAATAATATTAGCATGACGACGGTTATTAACTCATATTTCGCAAGAATCTAGGATTATTTCCCTTTACAATACAGTTTGATCATCTGAAAGAGAATATGCGTTTCAAGTGGTACCAGAGATATCACAAAATGTCAAAGCATTCGCATGGCAATATCAAAATCCCTGGTTACAGCAGGATAAATTACATCTTAAAGCGTGAAACCACCCATTCGATGGTAGGAATTTTCAGCAATCTTATCTTGGACTTATATAGATATTCAATTTTAAAGAAAGAAGGAAGGGGGAAAATCGCCTTGTGGAAACTCGGAACATGCAAGATCTATAAGTACAACTTTAATAAACTGCGCATACAAGGGTTCATTCACATACCTACAAAATGATTAACCGTTCAAGAACGTAATCAATGCGAGGAAATGTTATTTTAATATCCGAATTACCTCTCTTACTTTCACGAAATTCTATAGTTGTTACGATCTCGAGGGTTAACAAAGCTGACATGTTTTCGTCAATATGGAATCTTCGGGATTTGTGCGAAACAAACTTCGGGAAAATAAGGGCGCAGACAAATAGATAATCCGTGGCGATTCTACGTTATAGACCTCGGGAATAACGAACGTCATTTCGCACATGACGTCACAATTATCAGCTCCACCGCTAAGGATGGCATTGCATATATAACGGGAATCAACCAAAGAATAAAAGTGGGCATATTATAATTTTAGTGATTAACTGCATTTTTATGCCCCCGTATCGAGAGATCGGGGGCATATTGTTTTACTCATGTCCGTCTGTCTGTCTGTCCGTCCGTCTGTCTGTCCGTCCGTCTGTCCGAAAACTTCACAAAACTTAACCTTTGCCTTTTCTCCAAAAGTATTTGACATACAAAGCTGTACACTAAAGTCAAGGTCATGTGACAAGGTCAAGGTCATCTGTCAAGGCCATATGACAATGTCAAGGTCATCTGTCAAGGTCAAACTTTAAAAAAATGCTGTTACGGGGGCATTTGTGTTTCACAAACACATCTTGTGTCATCAAATTATGATATACCCAAAAGTTTTCCATGGACGATAGGGAACAATTATCATGTTGTGTTTTTTTCCTAAAGCGTATTAGATAATCGATGTATACCACCAGAAGCCGAATGACCTCCAGAATGACAAAAAAAAAAAAGAAAAAAAAAAAAAGAGCACCGCCTACGGGTGCCCACGCTCGGCTGTTGAGTGCTGGATGGTGGGAAAAAAACTAAGTCGAAAAAGGGGCATAATTTGTTCAAAATGCATCAAGAGTTATCACCCTTGATAGTATAGGTTGCTCTTTTGATGGTGAACATGTGTGCCAAGTTTCAAGTAAATGCTTTCAGTAGAACCAGAGATATCACAAAATGTCAAAGTTTTCGCAAGACGACACGAAGGCTAAAGCAATACCTTGGGTTTTCTCCGAAAACAGCCGAGCTAAAATTCACTACACTTACGTTCGAGGTACTTTTAAGTTTACAGAAAAGAACATGATGTGACGAAAGGGGTTGTATGTAGATTTCGCAAGTATCAGTTCACTCTTTTAATGTGTTCTTGCTGTGTAGGCATTAAAGAAAGCCAAAAACAAATCCTTTTCATTCAGCCATGGTTATTTCTTGAATATAAAACACAATTAGACTGGAATAAATATGTGATTTATGATAACTAACGCCGAGGTGAAACTTAACTTGAATGAATATATTTCATCGATGAAGTAGTTCGTGACGTAGTAAAAAATGTAGAATCGTACACAAGCGCTCATTGTTTACACAAGTTTATAATATGACCTACGTAGTGGGAGTGAAATAACGCCGTTGAATATTTTTGATATTACACGAGTGTTATTACACTAGTGAAATAACTATGCAAATGAACTAAGAACGTATTTAGCAACGCTATATTTTCGCTGTAAAAATGACGTCATAATGTATGGTATGACGTCATTTCGAAGACGGCGTTATATGTTTCGCGGAATAACTTAAACCGATAAATTTCTGGAAATTCCTCGATTTATCGCAAAAATTCAGGTCATTTTATAAAAAGAATATCAAATTTGTGCTCATAAAATACCTAATTTATTAAACTCGTCATCTAAAACAGATAAAAACTCGGCGCAGCCTCGTTTTTATCCGTTTATAGATGACTCGTTTATTAAATTCGGTATTCAATGACCACTCATTCAATATCCTCTACTTACTTTATCTAAAAATTAAATATGTTATATAATATACGACTAACTGGGAATTTTGGTGACAGGTTTGATTCTTATCTTAATCTTTATTCATCCCGTGATGTGTAACCAGAATGGGGTTGAATTGAGGTTTTGTTAAGTTTTGCTGCTCGACACGGTATCATGCAAACAAAGTGGAGATAGACGATTGACAAGTAAACCCCTCGTATACGTTATGTTCTTGATAATTAAGGTACGTTTAAATTCTTGGATAGTTTATTAAGTTGTTAAACTCTTTCTCAATACGGCATTTTAGTTTCCAAGCCGCTTGAAAATAGGCCTTGCAACGCATTACCTGCCCTCCCACTTAACGTTTTAATTCACAAGTCATGATGAGAAAAATGACGACATCCCTGTCCCACTTGATATTCAAGATTGAAGATAGCGTGCTAGATGTATGTGTTGGTCTGTTGACATTTTCATAAGCGAATTACGAAAAATTTAGTGTAAAATATCGTTTGTTTCACTCTTTTAAATTAAAGCCTAGTTTACATTTGCCACGGTCGCCGTACGATATCGTAGCCTGCGATTTTTCTTACGATTTTTTGACATCGCAGACAGCTACGGTCTACGACGTATGTGTTCACAATGCCGCACGGTGACCGTGCGGTTTTTAACATATTTGAGGGGGAACACACCTTAATGAGACCGTACGGGTCTCGTGCGATATCGCAAGGTAATCGTGAGATTGCCGTGCGGAGATCGTACGGATTCCGTACGATTCAACGGGGTTTATTTTGGATGTTTGATAGTGAAGATATCGTACGATTTCCGCGCGATCATCGCAAGGCTTCCGTGCGATGTCCTTGCGGCGACCGTGCGGTGTCCGCACAAGGCTACGGGCTTGCGATTTTTAAAGATGTGTATAACATTTTTTTAAACGAGATCGCAGGCATGTGCGGTGCCCGTAAGACCGTGCGATGATCGCACGGGTACCGTATGTCACCGCACGATTTTATGCTTACGGCGAGATACGGGGGCCGTACGGGCTCCGTAGGCCAAATGTAAACGAGGCTTTTAAGAGCTAAAGAGTCGAATACCATTTCCTACCGTCGGTGGAGACGTATTATCTCCGCGTCTTATTTTCATGGAATAGTAAAAATTCAGCAATGATAGAATAATAATAACAAATTCTTACAGTTATTTATTGAAAATTTAGCCACGTTTTTGAGTGCCAAGGCTCAATGAATAATCCGCTCGAGCGTAAGCTCTCGTTGATTATTCATTGAGCCTTAGAACTCAGAAGCGTTGTTCAATTTTCAATAAACAACGGTAAAAAAATGTTATTCTTTAAATATTGCATACTTTCCTCTCATCCAAATCCATGGAAACAAACAAACAAATAAACAAACAAACAAAAAAACATAAAAAACCCCAGAGTAAATAAATACAATGAAATTAATCATTTTACTATTTCATAGCATCTTATGTCATAAAGCATCTTTGATTAAACCGACTAACAATTTCGTTGTTTAGTGTTGTTTCTAGTAATACCATTCAATTTCCAGTGTATCAGCGATTTTCAGATCTGAAATTAAGAGAATCACATATAGAACATTTTATAATATGACTTACATCGCGAGAATGAAATAGCCCCATTAAATATTTTATTTACACTAAAGGAATTACTATGAGCTAAGAACGGGTATTTACGTTATTATTTTGTTTTGAAAATGATATAATAATACATCTGATGACGTCATTTCGCAAACAGCGTTATGTGTTTCGTGTAATAACTTGAATCCATACATTTCTTGTATTTCTTCTATTTTTCGCAAAAATTTAGGTCGTATTATAATGGAATATCAGATTAGTGCTCATAAGTTACCGAATTTATGAACTCGTCTTCTAAGACGAATTAAAACTCGGCAAAGCCTCGATTTATCTGGACAAATAATTTTCATGTTTGAATTTAATTCAAAGGTCACTCGTCACACTCATTTATTGTCATTCGAAAATCATTCGAACATTTTTAACCTTGTCAATTTCGTTTCATTGTAAAATGTTAAAAAAGACTAGACAAACGTACCTTTCCCTATACATGGAACGTCTTTTCCGCAATATGACAACTGAGGAGCATCATTTATCTTGTCAAAGTCACAATTAAAGCGGTTATTTGTAGTTGCAAAGGTGACCAGTTGGTCACCCGGACATTTGTCGTAACGAACACTGATGAAGAAACGCCTCCCGGGATCGTGGCTGGAATTGCACAAGATAGACAGACAGACATTAAACAAGAGCAGATAACACCTACGATTATCAACCCATCAGTGAGAGACAAATAGTTATAGAGGACGAGTGCCGTCGTCTGCAATGTGTTAAGCAGGTGCGTATTCTATCACGTATTATATTTTCAAAAGTTAAATATTTGAATAGCAAATTATAGAAGTCAGTTTCTAAACAAGAGGGCCAGAGTGGCCATAAACCCGCTCACCTGCACTTTATTGGTCTAGTGGAATTTATCCAAGTAACTCTCTGTCAAAAATTCATTCACATTTGCCTATTTGTCGAAGAGGAGATGTTATTCCAAGAATTAAAAGTGAACATAGACCCTGCCTAACCATTCATTACTGAGGAGACACAAAATAAGCCCTACCCTGCCACGCCCATATTAATGGGTCAATCAAAATTTTGCGAACAGTTTTTGAAAAGGGTCACCCAAGATCATTCATTGAAATATGTCCTGTGGTTCAGGAGGTGATGTCCTTCATGGATTTCGGGCTCAAAAAAAGCCCGCCCTGTCAGGCCCATATTCAAGGACCAATCAAAATTTCGTGAAAAGGGTCACCCTAGGAACATTCTGGTAAAGTTTTATTGAAATAAGGCCAGTGGTCCAGGAGGAGATGTCGTTCAAAGATTTTGGGCTCAAAATAAGCCCCGGCCTACCACGCCCATATTCATGGGCAGATCAAAATTTTGCGAACAATTTTTGAAAAGGTGCACACAAGGAGCATTCTGGTAGAATTTCATTGAAATCGGCCATGTGCTTCAGGAGGAGATGTCATGAAAGATTTTAAAGTGAAAATGTGCCACGCCCTGACACGCTCGCCTTTATGGGCCAATCACAATTTCGCGCACAATTTTTGAAAAGGGTCACCCAAGGGACATTCTGAAAATATTTCATTGAAATCGGCCCAGTGGTTCAGGAGAAGAAGAAGTTGTTAACCCTTGTCATGCTGAACCCGTAATATTCCTGCTTTGGCAGTAGCTATAGACAAACATCAGCCTGCACAAATGTGCAGTCTTATGTTAGTCTACACCACCTGTTTCTCTCTTCCAAACCAAAATTGTCAATAGATTTAGTTTTACACATAAAAATGGACCTACAGTTGGTACTTTTAGAGCCTTTTGCCCTTTGACTTTGAAGAAAATTTTTAGCCAAAATTTTTTCAGCATGACAAGGGTTAAGATTGTTGACGACGCATGACGAACCGACTGATGACGAACAACGGACGACGGACTCAGGGTGATCCTAAAAGCTCCCCTTAAGCACCTTGTGCTCAGGTGAGCAAATAAGGGCTAAGATAAGATAGATTACTTTAATGCACAATAAAAACCAAATTATCAAATGAAAAGATTAGAAAGAAAAAAAATCTACGTACCCTTTAAGAGAAAAGTAGTTGAAATCTGTAATAGCCGTTAAGCCTGACCAGGACGAGTTTATAACTCCGTTGCGATTAAACCAGCTTTCAAGGTCATGACCTTCACCTTCAAAAAGAATGTATGCGACCTCCTCCCCGACTTTCCTGAGAACATATTTGACCTAGAAATAATGCGGATATATTGTTTCATTCAGTTTTATATGAATAAATAGAGTGGCCACGTTATGACTAAAAGATTGTTAAAATCGGGGTAAAACCTCATGAAAAAATTATAAATTTCGTATTTCATCAACACTCATTCAATATCCTCTATATATTTATCCTTTTTGGGTATTTTTTTTATTTGGCATGAAAATTAGAGCCTAGGCCAATGAGGCGTGCGATGATAATTGACATTGCTCAATGTTTTTTCCAAAGGAAACATAAAAGAAAATAACCTTTGTTACATATTTCGTACCCAGCTTATCAACCACCAAATGTCTGAAATGCTTGTCACACGTAACTGGACTAACGCACGTTTTCAATAACGTCACGTTCTTTCTGTTGATCCACGAGTCGTACGTATCAATACCGTGAGCGTTAAACGCTCGAAAAACCGTCACATGATCTATAGAAAAAAGGAGAAATACAGGATATTACTTTGGGACAAGCTGATCTTAGAGGAGTTTAGAATAGAAATGTGATCGAACGAGCCAGGGTAATTAAACGAAAGTTTTAATCTTATCACCAAAGAAATACCGTTTGACTGCCTCGGTTGTCCTGTGACCTAGAGGTCCGTTGTTCGAGCACAACCATCGCCGAGGCGTCTCGATGTGCAAAACACTTAATAGCCAGCCCCAGTTCACCCAGCTGTATGATCGGTAGCAGTTGGTTTAAACCACTGTCTCTCTCTCAGAGCCGTAAAACATTTGCATAGGTTGTTTGAGAGCGGCTCTAAAAGCTTAAGCTTTCGTCCCAATCGAACTAATATAAATACCGCGTGAACGTTACCGGGTAGATGCTATGTACTGATTTTTTGCATTAAAAATTGCATCAATAATTGCATTTGCGCGCTGATTTGTCCATGAATAAAGTCTGATGGAGGAAGAGTTATTATGTATATGCAAAAGGTAAAATCCGAGAACGGATATATATTTCAATATAACACCACCACAATTCTGTAATTAGCTTTATTACCCTTCTATAGGCGTAAAATAGTTTTATAACATTTTTCTGGATGTAAACTAAATGAAAAATTAATTATATTGACGTAGGGAGAATTTCAAGGAAAACGAAGCGAGTCATTTAGCAAATGGTTTATATGACGTCAAAAGCATCAACGCTCATGCAAAAGCTGACGTTGAGCATAATATCTGCGTACACATCAAACACAAAACATATGAATTCTATTGCAAATAAAGGTCTATCAACTCTTCTTATACAGAACAACAAAAATAACGCATCACCTTTGAATGACAAATAATTCTGCCCCGACATCGACCGATTAGCTGATATGATATTACTTTATTTTGACCGGCCACTAGGTAAACAATTGTGGTAAAATATATTCCTAAACTCATACTCACTTAAGCAGACAATCCTAAATATGATAAACATGTTTTCTGCTATCACAGCATATCAGGGTGGTAGGGAAAACCGCCCATACATTTATCAGACGAAGCCAAGTCTTCGAGTTTCGCGGTAAGCCAAACATTGAATTTCGGAACGTCATCACGCAATGTCATTTTGAACTGATTCATTGACATGATTAAATCAAGGACACTCGAACCTGCAATGAGGGGGCATAACTCGAGCATTGTAATGTTAAAGCCCCCGTCTGTGTTCGTGAACATTTCCGAAACGCAATGCAATAATCTTAAACGACTATAAACACAAAAGCTAGACGTTTATTCTCGAAGATAAGCTTGATTTTGCCATTCTGATATTCGAAATTACACGTGATTATGACGCGATGATCTAAATATAGTCCAAACTTGGTGAATATTTATGACCCGCGACTTTTCGGACACAAATTTGAATTGAGCGCATTACCATTCCTGTGTGCGGGAGTATTTCACGTGACCAAAATCTCAATTTAAATATTTTACATTATACGACAGATTATGCGTTTCCCGAAAGAGCCGCCGTTTGTCGATTGATTGGTATCTTTAAGTAATTCATCTTTCACAGGACTTAATCAAGAATAATTGTTTTAAGAATGTTCACGAAAAGACGATTTTGTTTTACTCTAAACGCAGACGGGGACTTTAAAACGTCGAATATAACAACTACCGCCCCCCCTAATAAAAGCAGGTAAATGGCCTATTTTTTAATAAACAAAGGGCAGTTACTCACAAAATAAGACGAGTAGGGTACTGCTCTTCTCCTCATTTAGATCTATCCATCTGTGAAATTTCTAGCTTGCATACTTTTTGAGATATGCCCTGACAAAAAAAGGTCAACGGACGGATAGACAGCCGGACTGACCGACTGACAAGTACAAAGCAATATACCCCATCTCCTTCGAAGGAGGGTATAATAATTACAACTTTAACACGTGTATGGCTCATCGTCGAAATACATAGATATAATATGACATCCATAAGTATGGACAGATTTCGTCAAATAAGTAAAAAAATATTTGAAGAAAAGATACCGAGTAACTGTTCAACAGTAAACATTTCATAACCTGTTATTTGTCCATCTGGTTGTCTAACGAAAAGTTTCTTTCCATTTGTTGTTTTACATTCTATGGTTATGTCGTCAACATTTCTGGTGAATCGAAGGCACTCAGAGATTTTGGAAGTATCTAAAACTGTAAAGGATGAAAAGAAATATACGTTCTTATCTGTTTAAAGATGACTTTTTAAAAAGATATGGAATTTGATAATCACTCATTTAATAATCTCTATTAACGTGTGTGCCTTCGCGTAACATACATGTGAATGAAGGACAAGCATCGTGTCATCGAAAAAACATACAAATAAATATGTATACACTGAATTTAAAGAATGCATTTATTGTTAAAATTATGGTCGAACCAATATCTATCTCACTGTGAAAAGTGAAGACTGGTCAGACTGTGGCTGTACATACTTGCCTAAGGCTTTCTTTGCGAACATGTGAAATTGTTGGAAATGTCACGCATTGGCTCATGTAGTTCAAAGTAATAAAGTCTTTTTAATCGGGAGAACAATAAAACAACAATGAAACTAACTTCTTATCAATCACCTGTATTTTTCTGGAAAGAAACACTTCGTTACGAATCTGAAACGAGTATTCGTCGAAATGAGTTTGTATTTTGCGGAGAGTATATTTTATCTTATAACTATACAATTATCCGTGTGATAACATCCCGTATGATATTTTTTATGATATCACATAGTTATTTTTAGAACAAAAATATAATGTGGTTATTTTTAGAAACTTGCATTTCAGATAAAAAATCGACGAAAACAAGACAAATATAGGTTATAAGATAAATATAATACATACTTAGTGTATTGTATGAAAAAATATCTAACTCGGTTGTGAGAATTGATAATTGTCTCGGCAGAGCCTCGCCAATGATCAATTCTCCCAACCTCGTTAGATATTTTTTCTTATACAAAACACTAAGTACGTATTATATATTTATCAACTAACTTATTGATGAATTTGTTAAGTAAGATTCAAAATTCAAAAAATGTATTAGGAAACTAATGCTTATAGATTGACGAAACGCACAAAACTTCTTCAAAAATGTCATTTCACTATTGTTTAATGGAATTATAAGTCCTTCTACATAAAGCCCTTTTCCCTGACGCACAATAATTTTGACTAACCGCGACGATATGCGCTTAGTCAAATTCTGAGAAAATTTAAAAACAATTCGTTAATAAGTGAATGCGATAATGTGTTGAAAAGAAATGAACAAATAGACGGACGGACGAACAAGATAAAGCAAAGATGCGTGCACCTTTGGCGGCGTATAAAGATATGAAAATGGCCCCTTTTTTATATAAAAGTTTTTCGTTAAGGCATATTTTACAATTGGCTAACGGAGCCCGTGCGGCGTCCATTACCCAAAACTCATGTGATGCCCAGTGCGGTGGAACACGGAGTCCGTGCGACCATTGCGATGTTGTATAAAAAAAGGTTATACATTTAAAAAACAAACAAAAAAAAAACAAACTTAAGACCGTACGGAGGACGTAGCTCGTAGACACGTCGTAAATACATCGCACGGTCACCGTGTAATATTCGACAGACCAGTCCGTAAAATTCTGTATTGCCCGCAAGGCCCTGTTATACTCGTTAGATATGACTCTTCGTGCGAGAGTGCAAAAAAGAGTACAAAAGGAAAAAAAATGATTAGATGAAAAAATAAAGTTGAAAAGATTTGATACACACATGGTAATATAACACTTGTATACAGGTACCATGACTATGTACAATTAACAACATCGTTACATTGACAAGGTAAATGATTTGGGAACGAGTTTGGAAATGAAATTGAATGAGCGTGTGTCGCGAGTTTTGAGTGAATTTAATGGGAGGTAATCCATCATCGCAATTTTTGTTCGGGATGTACAAAATTAGCGATATTAAACACCTCCCTTTAATAAAACACACATACAAGTTCTATAAATAGCTTCCTATTTCTTCAAGAATCTATCAGACGCTTCAATTTGCATTATATCAGTGAAATCGCAATTTTTCTGGCTTTATCTATTTTAAATCACATTTTTTGCTGGTAAATCTTTATCGCATCATCCTACGCTCTCCGTGCGAGACCGCACGCCGGCCGTATGGTCCTCGAAATTTTAAGTTGACTTATCGTATGATGTCCATGCGGGGATCGCGCCCTTACCTTGCGATTACATTGCGATTTCAGCATGGATTTTTGTGACAGGTTAAAGAAAAACCGTGCGGGCATCGCACGATTTCGTGAACATGTACGCTGTAGAAAATAAAACCAAACAATGTCAAATCTATCTTATAACTATACAAATATCCGTATGATAACATCCCGTATGATGTTTTAATGATATCACATCGTTATTTTTAGAACAATGATATATTGTTAGTTATTTTAAGAAACTTGCATTTCAGTTAGAAACACCAACGAAAACAAGACAAATATAGGTTATAAGATACATATAATACGTACTTAGTGTATTGTATGAAAAAATATCAAACTCGGTTGTGAGAATTGATAATTGTCTCGGCAGAGCCTCGACAATGATCAATTCTCCCAACCTCGTTAGATATTTTTTTTTTCATATAATACACTGAGTACGTATTATATATATATCATACAAAAATTAGCAGGCTGCGATATTGTGCGGCGTCCGTGGCAAATATAAACTAGGCTTTAAGTCTCAAATTAATATTGAGGGTAAAAAAAGATAAATATAAGAGCTACATTGTATATTGTTTTACTCTAAAATAAGTAATGGCTTGTAACAAAGACCTTATTATAATATATTACATTTTTACTTTAGTAAAAAAATTCAATGTTGTCTATAATTCGGTGAATAGAACGCATTTTCTTTATATAAAAAAACCAAAAATCAAAAAAGGACAATCATACAAATAAAAAAAATCAAAGCAAAAAAAAGGTCCCATCTTTTCTTTAAAAGAATGAAATGAGACAATAATATCTTAAAAACGGGTATTAGGAAAAAATGATAGTAAAAAAACGAGCGAATTTCCTTAGAATAAATTATACTGAAAATGGATTTGATTAAATGGGATTTTATGCCGCTTTCAACAATCTCTCTGTCATATCGCAGCCACTTGAGCACGCAACAATGGATTCTTTGTGTTTCTTAAACAAGTTTTACCATTAATCCTTTCCTAGCCTCCAGCTGTTATACAACATAGATCTACGATTATCAATCCATTGGTGGAAGACAAACAATCAAGAAGATGAGTATCGCCGTCGGGGAACGAACAAAGAACCTTATAATTGACAGTCCGACGTGCTACCCATTTCGCTTTGACCGCGACAAGACTGAAAATGGTACTTACCAGGATCTACAGAACTGTGGTCGATGCCGGGGATCTGAAAATGGATCAATTCATGTTGAGGGGTCAGTACAAAATTATTATTAGTAACCATTGCTATTAAAGAAACTTACAATAGTTTTGTGCTAACCGACAGACCAGTCCGTATCGTATGATTCAGCAGTACCCGTACGGTCATGTTATACTCGTTAGATATGACTCTTCGTGCGCGGGTGCAAAAGAGTATAAAAGGGAAACAAATGTTCATGTATTAATGAAAAAAATAAAGTTGATGTCAAAAAATAGTTTTGACATTACAATGGTAATATAACACTTGTATACAGGTACCATGACTATGTACAATTAACAACATCGTGACATTGACAAGGTAAATTATATGGGAACGAGTTTGGAAATAAAAATGAATGAGCGTGTGTCGCTAGTTTTGAGTGAATTCAATGGGAGGTAATCCAACATCGCAAATTTTGTTCGGGATGAACAAAATTAGCGGTATTCATTACCTCCCTTTAATAAAATACGCATACAAGTTCTATAGATAACTTCCTATTTCTCCAAGAACCTATCAGACGCTTACAATTTGAATTATATCAGTGAAATCGCGATTTTTTAGCTTTATCTATTATAAAACACATTGTCGATTCCGTCTATTTCAGTCGGTTTGGAGCGTTTTTGAATGTTTTGAGTGAGTGTTTTGAATGAATGATTGGAGAGCAGAGCGAGTGCTTTGGAATGGTTTTGATCGAGATGAATATCAATTTCACGATGTTGTTAACTGCAACTCTTCACAAACTGCTTTGTAACCGTTTGCAATTTCGTCATAACTTGTAAAGAGACATCATTCCGATATTCAGAATATCTTAAATTGACAAATTCCAAGAATAAACAGATTTATCGCAAAATGTAAGCCAACTTACTTTTAATGAATATCAATTAATGTCCAAGATATATAAAATTGATTCATCACATGAATAACACACTCGGCGTGATACCAATCATTTAGCGCAAAGTTTAAGACAACTTCCTTTTAATGAGTATCAATTAATGTTCAAAAATATAATACTGATTCGTTACCTGAATCAGACACTCGGCTTGATACCTATTTTCTTCGTTTATGAATAAACAGAAAGAAGACTTTACTCCAATGTGGTGTGAGGTTTCGCCGATGAAATAGTGAAGTAACACCCATTCATTATCCATTGCAAAGTATACACCATTTTACGCGATATATAATACCAAAAGTGAGATAAATATTCTCAAAAAGTGCGACTTTTCACCCGACCTGGTTTAATGCACGAAGGAAATTTTAAGCATGCAGCTAATTCCTACGCTTTATTAAACGTCAGTCTTTTATGTCTGCCAAAGCTTTTTGTACAACAGGAGAATGGCGTAGCAAGCTTACAAGGGTTGATATATGAGCCTGTGTGTGACATTTCCAACAATTTAAAATGTTGGTGAGGTTCAAATATTGAGAGATATAGGCAGCCACATACTGTAAATATAAAGTAAGCTTATGATCTACAGCTACTTTGAAACCTTATTAATCTACCAAACGCGTTATGAAGACTCTGGTCAGACTGTGCAGATGCAGCGGGGATTTGATACTTGTCGAGGCTCTGTCGAGACAATCATTAATTCCCACAACCGAGTTAGATTTCTTTTCAGACAATACATTAAGTACGTACTATATTTATCTTGTAACTTCTATTTTTCTTGTTTTCGTCGATGTTTCTAACGGAAATCCGAGTTTCTAAAATAACCGATAATCATTGTTCTAAACATATCTGTGTGATGTCATAAGAAATATCATATGAAATCACACGGCTATTCGTATAGTTATAAGATAAATAAATATTACCTTGCTTGAAGTGACAAATCCAGTGGTGGGAATTGAAG
Organism: Fragum whitleyi; assembly: GCA_948146395.1. Taxonomy (NCBI): domain Eukaryota; kingdom Metazoa; phylum Mollusca; class Bivalvia; order Cardiida; family Cardiidae; genus Fragum; species Fragum whitleyi. The sequence goes on from OX411558.1 coordinate 35,840,662, forward strand.
TTTGGTTGGCCGTCCTTAGCCAGTAGGATATTCGACACATTTGGAATCTTCTGTTGTAATCGAACACTCCGCAAGTACTGAATCTAATACACCCGTCGTAACATTCCTTGTATGAAAGTTCATAATATATGAGAAATATCGAGTCATCCGGCCGTCGTATATTCCAACGGGAAATTCGAATACTCGTAGTCAGGTTCAGGAAGAACAATGTTAGCGTTATCACTTTACGAATGGCATACATCCACATATTTTCGAATGTTATTTGATATATAATTGGGTTTTATCAAGATTGGTTTGTTTTTCGTGGGATTCATGCTACTTTAAACGTCATTTTAGTTATATCACATTGGCTGGTGCTCCTTCTTGCGGTTTCATGTCGTTTCTCACACAATTACAACCTGCCTGTGTTCAGGATGGCAAAACGGTGCAAAAGTTTGCCAATTATACCCCGCTTCGCACACAAGCTTTTGCGCAAAGCGGGATATAATTGATAAATAGTTTGTAGCTCTTTGTCATCCACCAGCTGCTCATCCAACTAAACCGTACTACTTATTATTTGCCTTATAGTCGGAGATAAATGACATTTATAATGACCTACGTCATGGGAGTGAAATAACCCCGTTGAATATTTTTTACATTGTATGGGTGTTACTACACTAGTGGAATAACTATGCAAATGAGCTCAGAGCGAATAGCAACGCGATATTGTAACCTCGAAAATGACGTCATAAGCTATGTTTTGTGACGTCATTTTGAAACGGCTTTATAAGTTTTGCGGAAAATTGAATCGGTGAATTTCAAGAATTTTGACGATTTTTCGCTAAAATTCGGGTAATATTATAAACAGAATATAAAATTTGAGCTCATAAAATACAGAATTTATTAAACTCGTCATCTAAAACAGATAAAAACTCGGCACAGCCTCGTTTTTATCTGTTTATAGATGACGCGTTTAATAATTCAGTATTCAATGACCACTCATTCAATATCCTCTATTTGTCACATTGAATTTTCTGAAATGTCGGATGAAAGTTTACCTAGCCAGGATAAGAACCCACCACCCCAGTATTGTCAGTACAATGAGTTACCGCAACGTTAGCCGAAATTTTGTGTAAATTGGGTTTTACGCTGCTTTCAGCGAATTTCAGTTATACATGTATCGCGGCTGGAGCACCTAACAATGGATTCCTGGCATTTCACACATCAGTACTACCATTTCCTCCTTTCCTAGTCTCCAGCTGCTATCTCACATAGGTCTTTGATTATTCGGTAGTCAATGACCACTCATTCAATATCCTCTAATTTCGTACAATTTGAGAACCTCTTTTGACGCGATTCGAGCGTGTGTGCATGACTGGCATATCTGCTACGTCGGATTTCTACCGGCTCATTTTAACGACCAAAGAGTTTCAACCTGTAAAAGTCTTGCTGATTAACGTTTGCAAACGTTTGCATTGGCTTTACATTTTACAATAACCATCGTTCAGCTTTTAACACATTCTACGTCTAGGGATTTCTATGCTTGACCGTTAAACTTTAATCCCCTTTCAGTTATAATCGACTAGAAAATGTTGGGGTTTTTTTTTTAAAGTTAACAAGCTAAGATGTTATTTATTTGTGAACAGTAAAAAAAGAGACCACCAGAACTCCAAAAAGTAATCACCTAAAAAGAGTTTTGTTCCAATAGAGGCCAATGGGCCGCATTTCAAAGATGTTATACATGAAAGTTAATTTATTCTAGATTCACAAAATCGGTTTAGTGTAAAAAGTTGCTATCATAGTCAGATTCTGCTCTGTTCGCGCGGTCTGATTAATATTGACACTTAACGTATTACAATTCGTCACATCGCAAAATTGACATTCATTTCGTTCGAAACCATTCTAAATCGATCTCTTAACACCCAACACTCATTCAAACCTTAAAACCCCAGTTTGCGAGAGGAAAAAAATGCTCTTCGTTAATATTCTTTGGGTGTTTTTTTTTCTTCTTAAATTAGTCTTATGAAATATGAGTTACGTAAGAAAACGAATCAATCGACAAACGGCAGCCTTTTCGTGAAACGCATAATCTGCCGTAAAAAGTAAAGTATGTTAATTGGATTTTGGGCACGTGAATTACGCCCACTTTCAGAAGCGGTGAAGAAGCTGTATTCAAATTGGAGTCCGAAATATTGCGGGTCATTAATATTCATCAAGTTAGCCTATATTTAGATAATGGCGGCATAAGTATTTGCATTATCGAATATTTGAATGACAATTTCAAGCTTATCTTTGAGAATAAAAGTCTAATTTTTATGTACATAGTCGTCTATGATCATTGTCTTGCGTTTCGGACATGTTCAGGAACACAGACGTTGGCTTTAAAAAAGCTCCATTAAAAAGAAACAAAACAACAACGAGAAAAAAATGAAACCTTTTAATCATTCAAAGCGGTCAAATCTTTTCATGATCTAATAATTTGCTAGTGTGAGTTTTAAAGTGTTTTTTTTTTTTGGTCTGTAAAGACACTCAAACACAAAATTGCATAGAATTTAATAAAGGGAGGTAATAAACGCAAATTCCGTCCATTTTGACGATATACGAATTTGGCTTACCTCTCCATTATTTCATTCAAAACTCGCTCCTCCCATTCATTCTATTTCATTCGGATATCGTTACAAAACCACCAACCTTGTCAATTTCACCATTTTGTTTACTGTTCATTAGTAGTCCCCTTTCGTTTGACGGGTCAGAAAAGATTCAGAGATTTCTATTTTGAAAAAATACAATAAAAATTTTGCCATTCATATTTATCCAATATTCGACGTTAAGAAATAAACAAAATGCCCCTTTTTTATTAGGGTGTTTGAAAGAAACCCTGACTTTTTTAAGACGAAAAATGAAATGCTTCGATTGCCTAAAAAGACAATTAATCAGTGAAACAAACAAATCCAATAAACAATCACAAAATATACCGCCACCACAAACAATAAAAGACCACCGAACATGTAAATTTTCAATTCATAATCATATCATTACACTATACACAGCGAATGTAACGTTTTTCGCAATAATATAAACCATTTGTAACACATTTGAAACAAATTTTAATTTTAAAACAGCAAGTTCCATTCATGAACCGTCTATATTTATGACAGGCCTGATTGTCAAACGCCTTTTCTAATTAAAATTGGCTTCTGAATTACTAAAGACCTTTTGCTGGCGACGTTTCAAAGATGCGTACATGTGTGTATTCGTGAAATGTTTGATTTACAAATCTATACTTAAGTATTTTTTAGAACGGAAAACTTGATATAAGAGAAAGTTTACGTACATCTTATTGCATTATTGATAACTTAAAGCCGGTTAAAGGAAAAAGTGAAACAATCGATAACATAGATTAAACAGAATGTGACAAGCAGAAAACATTTGTAAAACAGAAATGCATAATTCATGGGCAAAATGAAGAGAGACAATATCCATTTACTATGTTTAAATCCGCCCTTCATGGCATGGTAAATTATTCAACTGTTTTTAATGGTACTTTAAATTTACTAAAAACTGCGATCAGGATATTGAGAGAGCTCACGATGAATGAAATAATATATTTATTATCCACCCTCTCTAATGAAATATATAACTCGATTGCGGTATTGTGACTTGTGATTACGGAAGTGTTTACATTCGACGGGTCAAAAAAGAAAATTCTACTTCTACGTAAGAGTTTTTAAAAAAAGGTTTCTATATCTTCACGAACAAATCAGACGCTTCCAAATTCAAGTAAGTCAGTAATACAATAGATGTTGTTTTAAGATCACCTGAGCACATAAAGCTCACGGTGAGCAATTGTGATCTACATGTAGCTGTGTCCGGCATACGAGTTCCGGCGCCCGGAAACATCTTGTGTGCAATCTAGAGGTCACATTTATGGCCTCAATATCTTAAAACTTGACCGGAATGTCCGTCTCTATCAACCCTCGGACAGGTTCGAATTTGGGCCAAAGGGATCAAATACTAGTCCATGGGGTTAGATCTTAGAAAGGCCTTTTGTGAACTCTAGAGGCCATTTTTTGTCCAAATGTCTCGAAACTTGGTCGAAAAGTTTGTCGACATGATATTTCTGGTGAGTCGAAGTTGGGTCAAGAATTACATGTAGGTCACGGGGGTAAAGTCTTAGAAAGACCTTGATTAGAATGTTTGTCAGCATGTTTTTATTAGATGAGTTTGAAATTAAGTCAAGTGTGGTCAAATCTTTAAAACAAGATGTGAGCCATCCAGAGGCCACATTTTTGGCACATTGATACTTCGACAAAATGTTAGTCGACATGATATCTCGCTAAAGATAAAATTGGGTAAATTTGGGAAAAAAACTAGGTCACTGGATCAAATCTTAGAAAACCCTTTTGCGCACTCAAGATGCGATATTTGTTGCTGAAACGTCTTGAAAGATTGTCAGAATGTTTATCAATATAATATTTAGTCGCGTTCAAAAATAGGTCAAGTTGGACCAAAACCTAGGCCCATAGGTTTGATTTAAAAAAGACTTGTGTGAACCCTCGAAGCAACATTTTGCCAGAATTCTTGTTAAGCCTAATCTAGAACAAACTTAAAAACCTCTATAAAACACTGTAAGTAGTTTTTATAATTTTGAAAATAGGTGGTTGTCTAATAGCCAATTGAACCTCTTTTCACATCGAACAACCGGTTGTGGCGATGATGGGTGAGAGTCAACTACGACAGCACCGGAACATTATGCCAAGGAGATGGTAGGTCAGATAGATTTATTCGTGTAAATAGACGATTGAAGCTCTGGTATTCTAAAGCAGATAAATGCGTGTAAGTGTTCAGCGCTTCTATAGAATAAGTCTTTACTCATATCCCTCGTAAATCATCGATTATTTCGGAGGTTTCCCATGAAAAGTTACGAAATTAGACTTTTTGCTCTCATCTCCAAATAAATTGTATTTTAACTTGTACCCGGCTGAAGTCTAATCACCCGCCGATATTTCTTCCAAATTTGAAGCCATAATTCAAAAAAATAAACACACAGCGGGTCTCCAAAGACGACATGTAGTAAAAATAATGTTGCCTAGACAGTCGGAATTTCAGGGGGTTGACGTAGTCGACAGAACTGAATTATTTGTGATTGCCGATGTCGACAGACCCATATTCAGATTTTCGCATAAAATGATCATTTGGGTGTCTTTTTTTCAATAACACATTAAAATAATTTAGATCGACATACATGCTGATATTCATGTCCACTATTATTTAAATGGTGTGTTTTATCGAAAAAATATTTCAAGGGATTTAATGTAGGATTTCAAATATTCACAAACCAAGAAAAAACAGTTGTGATCAGACTGAATATCTCGTATACTTTTTTAAGTTGTAATTCAATCGCACTGAAAGTAGACTTGAAGCTATTATGTTTCGCCGAGTATTGTAATAGTTTCTTCGATCTAAAGGATTGCAATTATAAGAGCCGATTGTCTTTTCACTGCATTTATTGGAGTATTAAGTGCAATTGCCTTAGCACATGGCTTAAATATAACGTGCGTTATTTATCTCGTGCTAAGGCAATTGCACTTTCTACTCCAATAAACGCAGTGAAAAAGACACTCATCCCTTTTATCATGTATATAACCGAGGCAATTTTCAAAGATAAATTCGTGATTAAACAAAGGGTACGTTTCAAGACGTTTTGTATTATAGTCCGTTTGACTTCTATATGGACCAACATTTCGCAAAAAATCTCAGAATTGAATTAATGAAAAGTGTTTTTTTCTTGTCATATCATATTTTCCATCATATACCATGACGAATCTTGTTTTTCAGAATTTTTGAATGAAAGATAATGATTTTGTCCGTCCGTCTACATGTTAACTTCCAGCCTTTCATACCTTTTCGTGTCTGTAATAAACTGAACAGCGACTTGTCCAACCAAAAATAGTTCCGATTTGCATAGGGACCGTGTCAAAAGTGCATGATTTTTAAGTGAGTCGTTTTGGTATAAAATCGAGTATTTTTATAAAATTAATTTGGTAAAAGATTTTTAATTCCTTGGGATATCAAATCTGAGTGTATATTCTCTTTGTTTAAAAACCGTTTGGTCAGATAAATTAAAATTGTTGTTATCTATTTTGAGACGGACCCTATATTCACATATTTAGACCAATCAAAAAGCATTATTTAACGAAGTCGTTATGAATTTCAGGAGGAAAACTAGATAAGCAGGCGAGTAATAACGGTACAAATCACGAGATGTTTAAGTTTAAGATGACATGCCCGTCGATATGCTAATTAGCACGTCCAAATAAGGAAGAATGGACATTTCGCCTGTCAAATGTTTAGTATAAAACCACGTGTTTTTACTATTGTTTACATCTTGTTACAGCCTAAACAGCCTTCTTCACCCCTCGTGTTTAAGAGCGGGAAATGTGAAAATATTAACACTAACTAGATAGACAAAATCATTATTTTGAAATCATTTTATTTTTAAAAAATATTTTTCGGAATGGTATTTGTTATGTCGGGGTATAAATAAATAATACTTGTATTCTAGATACTACATATAATTTCTATAAGCTCATCTGCTAACCATCTAACTATCTATTAATACAGAGTTACATATGATACATTGTTTATATATGGTAATATGATATGCTAGCATTACTCCATACACTACACTTCCTCCCTAATTTAGACAAAAACTTCTTTTCCACAATGAATAAAGAAAACTTTTAAAACAATCCTTTTTTTTTTTTACTAATGAAGGAAATGATTTGTGAACTAGATAAAGTACTTTTCCGACTTGACCCAAAACTGAGGTATTTTCCCAGGAAATAAACTCATAAAGTAATTACTAATCAGTGTATGTTTGATTACAATTGTGACAACACCCAAAACATAGACAATTACTGTCCAGTGCAAAAAGATAACAGAAATAAAACAGTACTGAGTCTAATTATCCAATTAGCTAGTTCATAACATAATCCTTGTATCTTATCGGGGGTTTTATGTGTCTCTCTGGTCTACTTCTAGGCTGGGAAATGTCCTCCTGAGGAATTTGTATTGTCGGCTTATCAGCCCTTTCACACACATCACTATTTTCACTATTTTGCTCATGTGATATACTTGAATCTGAGTGTACCTGAGGCAAAGCTGTAAACTCGTTTTCAACTTTTCTCTCTAAATAAGGTTTTACATGAGTGACATTCCGATCATATCTCACACCGTCTTGAGATTCAATTGTCACTTTATTCCCGAATTTATCTATCACCTTATGCGGCAAAGGGTTAAACTGCGTTTGAAGTTTATTTTCGCGTTTCTGTTTTAAAAGAACTTTATCACCTTTTTGGATGTCGCTGTAACCTGCCTGTCTTTTCCTATCCGCATAGTCTTTCCCTTTTCCCTTTTCCTCGGAATCTCGATCGCGGACTTCAAAATCATTTTGTTCAAATTTATGACTCGTTAATTCTGGCAATTTCGTCTTAATCGGTCGGCCGTAAAGCAATTCGGCTGGCGATTTACCAGTTACCGAATGAGGCGTACTTCTGTACATCATTAAATAATCATCTAAATCGGATTTCCAGTTTCGACCCTCTGATTGTGAAATTCTAACCCTTTTCATGATAGACTGATTTTGTCTTTCTACCTCACCATTGGCTTGCGGGTGTAATGGCGTAGTTCTTTTGTGTATGATTCCATTATTTTGCAAATAATTAGTGAATACCTCACTTGTAAAGTTTTTAGCATTGTCTGTTTTAAGAGTTAAAGGTAACCCATGTGTAACAAAAAACTTTTGGAGTATTTTGACCATATTTTCAGATGTAATGGATTTCGTGACCTTAAGTTCAAAGAACCTTGAGTAGTAATCTATCAAAACAAATATGTAATCTCCTGATGGTAAGGGACCGAGTAAGTCTAGGGCTAAATCCTTCCAAGGACCAGCAGGTAGTTCTGACCTGGTCATTGGCTCTGGTTTTAAGGGATTTGACACTAATTGGCAACCATAGCAAGTTTTACAGAAATTTTCTGCGTCTTTATCGATTCCAGGCCACCATACTTTTGTACGTAAACTACGTTTCATAACAACAATACCTGGATGGCCTAAGTGTGCCAATTGCAACACTTTATTTCTTAAATTGGTCGGTATGATAATCCTTGTCCCTCTTAAAACTAAGTGACCAATTGCACATAACTCGTGTCTTATTGGTAAATATGCTTTATTTTCAAGTAAATGCCATTTTCCTGATAATAGACATTCTTTGACTGAACAAAGATCTTTATCTTTTTTGGACTCAGATTCAATATCTTGAGTAGACATAGACGAAGGGGTGGAATCTGAAGCAATCAATCGAATTTCATCTACCTCGTCTAATGAATGTTGACCCTTCCCCCTATTTGACAAAAGCCTTGACAGAGCATCAGCAATATTATCGCCACCCTTTAAATACTTTACCCTGAAAGTATAGGGTTGTAACCTTAAAACCCAACGTTCAATACGTGCACATGGTTTTGACTTCTTGGAATAAATATGTTCCAATGGCTTGTGGTCAGTATATAGGTCAAAATCTATACCATATAGGTACGCATTAAAATGTTCGAGACCCCAAACCACAGCCAACGCTTCGCGTTCTGTCTGAGAATATCTACGCTCTACATCTGTTAAGCTTCTACTTGCATAGCTTATAACGCGTGAATCTCCTTTTTGATCTTGCAACAAAATTGCAGCCAGGCCAACTGGGCTCGCATCAACAATGACTTTTGTCGGCGCACTCAAATCATAGTATGCTAAAGCCTTTGCATCGGACAACTTATCTTTCAATATCTTGAAAGCCTTTTTACGTTCATTATTCCAAAGAAATTTAGCATTTTTCTTGGTCAATTCTCGCAATGGGGCAGTTATCGTGGCGAAATCAGGAATATACCTTGCATTGTAATTTACAAGACCTAGAAAACTCCTTACCTCGCTCGCGTTTTCCGGATCGCGTGCATTTTTCACTGACTCTACCTTTGCCTTTGTAGGTTTGATGCCTTGCTCAGATAACTCATGACCCATGTATTCCAATTTCGACATATAAAATTGACACTTTTCTTTATTCAGAACTAACCCTTTATCCTGTAACACTTTTAACACATTTTCTAAGTGAACCTTGTGCTCTTTCTTGGATTTTGAATAAATGATGATATCGTCCATCACATTTCGTACACCGTCGCATCCTTGTAGCAATTGTTGAAGGATGTTTTGGTACATTTCGGGCGCGCAAGATACTCCAAACATCAGCCTCTTATAGCGATATAACCCTTTGTGTGATGTGAACGTTGTTATGTCGCGTGATTCCGGGGACAACTCAATCTGGTGATAGGCATTTGAGATGTCTAGTTTGCTAAATATCTTGCTACCGTTCATATCATTTAGCACTTCGTCGAGAATTGGTATAGGGTGCCTTACCCTTTTTACAGCTGCATTGGCTTGCCTCATGTCAACACAAAGCCTGATATCGTTCCCTGACGTTTTTGAAATACAAACAATTGGTGATACCCAAGATGTTGGTCCATCTACTTTTTCAATAATGTCCATTTCTTCTAATTGGTTTAACTTTTTCTCGAGCTTTTCGCGTAAACTGTATGGAACCCTGCGTGTTTGTTGAACTACTGGTGATACTGTGTTATCGATAGGAATTTTCAGCTGGTACTCTTTTAATTTTCCTATACCGTCCCGAAACAAATCTGGGAACTGCTTTGTTATCGACATTTCTCCCTTTTCAACAGTGTTGATGATTTGTAACACGCCTAAATCAACCGCTGTTTTGCATGAGAGTAGAGATTGTCCTTTTCCCATCAATACGAGAAACTCGGCATCTAAGCATTTGTCGTTTTTGGAGATTTGTGCTTTAAACATTCCAGCTAGGGGTAGTGCTTTCTGTGATCCATAGGGAAATACTTTCTTTTGCGTTTTGCTTTTTGAGATGAATTTGAATCTTTTCTGTTTATTCAAATAGTTCCAAGTGTTGATATCAATTACATTACATGAAGCGCCTGAATCAATTATCATCGAAAGAGAAATGTTACCGACTTGAACTTTTGTTTTGGAAAGCTTGTCAGGCACTGAAAATGTTACTTCTTCATTTTCACTTGATTCAGAGTCTAAGGATCTAACTTGTTTCTTTTTCTTAGTTTTTGTTTCTGATTTGCTCTTTTTCGCAAAATGTCCTAATTTCTGACATTTTCTGCATTTTTGATTTCTGGCCGGGCATTTTGGATCATTTGATTTGTGTCCAACACGTCCACATTTATAGCATTCGATTCTCTTCGTTTTGAACGTATGCGGCTTAGCTGGATTTTGACTCTGCACTTGACACATTTCTTCCGACCTCCCCTTTTCAATCGTTGAGGCACACGCATCCGCCCTTTCATTTGCCGAAGCTATCTCCATCACTTTGGCTAACGTTAAATCATTCTCTCTCAAGAATCTTCGCCTTAGAGATGTTGAAATACATTTCTCAACGATGTGATCCCTTATTCGGTCATCCGTATCTGTGAAATCACAATTCATCGCTAATTTTCTCAACCTTGTACAAAAGTCTTGGACCGTTTCATTTGACTTTTGTAATTCCGAATTAAATCTATGTCTCTCAAATGACACATTTTTACGTGGTTGAAAATACTCTGTTAGCTTGGTAACCGCCTGGTCAAAGTCAGCATTATCCCCTGTATCCTCGAGCGTCTCGAAGATTTGTTGCACATCCTGGCCCACGAGATGCAACAACAGAGCTCTTTTTTGTGTTCTATCCGTAATACCCGAACCGACAACATAGTAATTGAAGGATTTCAGCCATCTGTCCCATCTTATTGAAAGATTGGTATTATCACCATCTAAGGTAAATTGTTCTACACTGGCAACCGGTAGTGCCTTAGCCATTGTACGAATTAAATCCTAGAACAATTCCTGTAAATCCCGGCTTTTGAGGAAATCAATATAGTCCACTTTTCACAGAATTAAATCCAAAATCAGTAAAATCTAAAAATTACTGAAAGTGACTATAATCCTCTATATTGTCCAGATCACTGTCCAATATATCCTTTTCCTCCAACAAATCAGAAAGAAAATATCCTCGTCGCCAAAATATGTTATGTCGGGGTATAAATAAATAATACTTGTATTCTAGATACTACATATAATTTCTATAAGCTCATCTGCTAACCATCTAACTATCTATTAATACAGAGTTACATATGATACATTGTTTATATATGGTAATATGATATGCTAGCATTACTCCATACACTACAGTATTAAGCTGAAATTAAGTTTTTACCACATACAATTTGCTAATTCAAACTCGATTTTATGCAATTGATGAAAAGGTCGGTCCATATAGAAGTAAAACGGACTATATCTATTGTAGAATACAATTTCCGTGATATAGATCTAATAATCTTTATTGAATTAATTCAAATGTAATTTAGGTTAACTGATTCTGCCAAATTAAATGTTTACCGCATTCATCAATAAAACATTTTACTTGGTAAAACCAATTGCATTTATCATAGTTCTGTCCAAATTCTACACTACATCGTTTACCAGCAAAATATATGTATTAGATAACATAGAATTTTGTTCAGAATTAATAATCTTAATCCAATATTTTACTATTTGAAAATTCCTTTGTAAAGATAGGGATGTGCGTCCTTATTCTCCATATTTTGATTTTTTATTTGTAGATTTTCTAAAAATAAACAATTTTCGACAAAATTTTAGAGAAAAAAAAATACGAGTATATTTCCGGCGTTCGGAAACTACCCAATATATCTACGGCATAATATAGGGCGGTTAACAACAATATACTATCGGAAAAAAAAATATGTGTGAAATTGGAAGATCATTTTCGTTAAAAAAGACATAAAATCTTTGTTGGGAATACATGGCGCGTTGTGCGATTTCTGATTGAGTACGGTTCTATTTAGCGTTTTCATCAAGATTGACACCCAGATATTTGAACAAATAGACAACGTTCAATCTTGTGTTATATAAAAAAAAAGTCATAATTTGTATATCGACCTTTTCCAAAGATCATGATTTTAGCTTTGTTAACGTAAATGCTTAATTTCCAAGTATTACAATATTATCCATATCATTTAGTTTTGTTTGTAGCGATACCGGCTCCTGTGTGAATACAGCCGCGTCATCAGCTAACAACAACAAAAATTATTGCATTTCGTTTACAGATAAATGCAATTCATATTATTATCTATATAATGCTGTTGAGTAAATCATTCAGGTAAAATAAGCATCAAATACTGCTTGAGGGGTCGCCCTGCATAACTCGTATATATGAAAAATACATAATCCGGATCTTCCAATATGTATCATAAGATTGAACTACGCTGTACATGGGCTTAATTGACTTGACAAATTAAAAGCTAACTTGTTAAACAATTTTTAAAAAAGTAATGAAAGATCAATTTTGTCGAACATATTTTCCCAGTCTAGGAAAGCGACATAAAAGTGTTACTTCGTAAGGAAGACCCTGAATGGATATTAATAGCTTCAAAATAAATTGTGCCAAATTAAATTCAATTGAGTATTTCTCTAGACTTCTCTCCGCAAAATCTCTGTTTATTTCGTAATTAGCGTGAAGTGAAGTTAATGAAAAATTCCCCTGTAAAATACAAAATGAGGTTGCAATGTTTAACCGGGTAAATGGGTGATCCGCATAGGCTTGTCGGGGGTTTAGATAAAAAGAAAACAAAAAAAAACCCAATGTTTGTGTCTATACACTGTTTAGACAGATTCTATGTGTTTGATCTAATCCCTCGCTTTTGCAACTTGTAGTAATTTGCCGGAAATATAAGTTTTTATGTCGTGACCTCCTGGACTTTTTTTTAACCGTAATATCTATACACCTTGTGACATTAAAAACGGTAACCAGTCAAGTGGCATCTGTGGTTTATGCAATCGGGTTTTACAAAACTTCTCAACATGCGATACTCGGTCTCTATACGGGTGTCAAGAATTGTCGACACGTGATTTAAAGGTACAACCTTTCTTGTGTCTTTTCTTTGAATAGGGAAGAACGCCGCTATAAACATTTTTTCTGTAAAATCGTGGTGGCTGAATCACAGGCAATCTTTACATAATCTGAGTTTTGTTATTCATGTTATTATAAAATAACCTATAAGATAAATTTTGGTTTGTGAATCAATCGCTTGTTGGCTGGAGGACCTTAACTTGGATTGCTGGTATTTCTCACACAGGAATTATTATTAGCATACATCCTTACACAGCTGCCATCTTCTTCCCTCTTAGGTTTATGATTATCCGCCGTTTGGTAGGAGCAATAGAATTTAAAAACTTCGACTATATTTGAACAATCTATAAACTGTTAAAAACGCCTTCCTACATAAATCGTATTTTTTATGCGCAATGGCATCAGATAATCATTCTTCACCAAACTCTGCGTATTACCGAAAGAGACCAAAACCCTGTAATTACAGCGACCCCTTTCCGAGGTCGTAAAATTTCCAGAGTCATCGTAGATTACGTTTCATAGTCAAAATACAGGTCTGCTTTTTTGAGTTAAGAAAGAATTGAATAGTCTAGACACTATACATGCCTGTTTTCTTTTCTCTGTCTCTTTGTCTGTCTCTTTTTTTGTCTCTGTCGTTCTCTCTTACTCTCTATTTCTCTCTCTCTTTAAAAAACAGCAAATAATCTCAAATTCTGTTTAACCACACTATGTTTTTTGTTAAGTACTCTGCCTTTTTTTTCTTTTTCATTGTGATAATTGAGAACAAATTCGACATGCAAAACAAAATTTAATCTACAGTGAGAATTGCTGAATTTTGTGTAGACACTTTCCCTTTAATATTTTTATATATATTATTTCTCTTTTCTCAACGAATTCGATATATCACTCTAGGATGCCATCAGAATCGTCCACCATCAGTACTTTCAGTGCTTTGACGTTTGAATAGGGGTGAACGCCGCTATAAACAATTTCTCTGTAAAATCGCGGTGGCTGAAGCACAGGCGATTTTTCATAATCCATGTTTTTCCTTAGATGTTAATATATAATAAACTATAAGACGAAATTTAAATTCTGAATCAATCGCCTATGGACCGGAGTACCTCAACATGGATTACTGGCATTTCTCGCACCAGATATTTATTAACCTACATCCCTACCAAGCCTTCGCCTTCTACCCTATTAGTTTCACGGTTATTCACCGATTTAGCAGCAACAGAATTTAAACTACGACTATATTTGGACAATCAATTAGCTGTACAAAATACCTACCTACATAATTCTATTTTTTTTACTTACATTTTCTTACATAATGGCATCAGATTACCATTCTTTTACAAAACTCTGTATATTACCGAAAGAAACCAAAATATTGTAATTACAGTGTTTTGGTTGAAGACGAAACATCGGTCTTTGAATTAGGGCAATGGGGGAACCAATTCAGGCCATTAAAGTTCCGTAGCCCTAATGGATTACGTTTCATTGTCAAAATTCAGAAAGGCTGCTGTTTGATTTGGTAAAATATGGGTTCCCCATGTTAAAATTGAATTACCTTTCTGACTGATTTTCTCGAAATGATGTTACGACATTAAAGAAGCTAAACGCTGCCACTCTGTGCATATAATAATTGAAAAAACCCTCAAATATCTAGCAAATAATTTATAATTCCGTTTGTGTTATGAACCAAAATGTAGATTAAAACGACAACAACAAAAACCCAAACAAAAATACACTACGTTCCCTGTTAAGTAGTCTTTTCTACTTTGTAACATTTGAGAACATGCAAAACAAATTTGAATTTACAGTGAGATTACCGAATTTTGTGGAGACACTTTCACTTAATTATTTTTGTTAAAATACATATTTTTTCTTTTCTCAACAATTTCAATATATCACTGTAGAATGCCATCAGAATCGTTCACTATCGGTACTTTCAGTGCTTTGATTTATGACTTGCGGGTGCTTTTGTGATAATTGCTGTAAAATGAAAAGGCAGTCAACTGTCGATTTACCTTTTTGAAACCCCAACATAATTCACAAATTTTATTATGCTCACGTATTTAGCCTAGTAACAAGTAATTTAGGATATATTTTTCAAATTATATTATCTAAAGTAATGCCCTGAATTTGCTTCATGATAACCACCTTTACATATGGGAATGATAATACCTTCTCCTGTGAAAATACTGCAATTCTTACTTCGGGTTCTGTAAATTCCTTATCAAGGTCTTCGTCTTTTTCACCGATTTAGCTATTTAAAACCTATTTATCAATTATCTATTGGGAAACAAGTTCTTACAATTGAGATTGATCCTCATTGATTCTGCTTCCTGAAAAATTCAACTGTTCTCGCACCGAATGTGTGGCCCAATGAAAGAACCAAAATCGATAGCCACTCCCGGGAATCGAACTCAGATCCTTTGGGTCAAGAGGGCGACGCTCTACCTTTAGACCATGGACACCACACATAATTTCGCTGTTATAAGCTCATGCCACATGAATGCGACTGAAAATATTTGACAACGGTTATAAGTGCAGAGGCAACAGCATCTCGCCGGTGTTTCTAATGCTCGTTTAGTTTTATCGGTTAAGAAACCCTGTCTCATCACAGACCGAGAAATAAGACGTCGTCATGTCGACGCTATTATGTGACTGCCCAAAATAAATAAATTTAATAAAAAAAATAGATAAATATATATTTTCATGCCCCCGCATCGATAGATCGGGGGCATATTGTTTTACCGTTGTCCGTCTGTCCGTCCGTCTGTCCGTCTGTCTGCAAAAGTTAACCAAAAAACTTAACATTACCAACATCTTCAAGCTTATTCAAGATACAAGGCTAATATTTGGCATGATGATAGATCTCAATGATCCGCATCCGCTGGCACCAAAGTCAAGGTCATGTGACAAGGTCAAGGTCATCTGTCATGGTCAAATAACTCAAAAAGATAACCAAAAAACTTAACATCGCCAATATCTTCAAGCCTATTCAAGATACAAGGCTCATATTTGGCATGATGATAGATCTCAATGATCCGCATCTGCTGGTTACAAAGTCAAGGTCATATGACAAGGTCAAGGTCATCTGTCACCGTCAAACTTTGAAAAAAATGCTGTTACGGGGGCATTCGTGTTTCACAAACACATCTTGTTATTTACCTGATATCACGCAATGGATTTTTTTGTCATTATTTTTAGCTCACCTGAGCACGAAGTGCTCAAGGGAGCTATTGTGATCGATCGTTGTCCGGCGTCCGTCTGTCCATCTGTCCGTCTGTCCGTCACGGCGTCAACTTTTTCTTTAAACGACATCTCCTCCTAAACTTATGGGTCAAAATCAACCAAACTTGGCAGAAATATTCCTTGGGTGGTCCCTTATGAAAATTGCTCAAATGGAAAGGATCTGTGCAATATCACGGGAAAAGGGGCCTTAACGACAAATTTCTTGTTTTCACACTAGAAGCCACAAATATGGTCCAATCTTCATGAAACTTGGTCAGAATGTTTGTTAGGTCATGAGGATGAAGTCTATTGAAAATGGAAGGATCCGTGCCATTTCACAGAAAAAGGCGCCTTAATGACAATTTTGTCAACAATATCTTTAAACGACATCTCCTCCTAAACTTATGGGTCAAAATCAACCAAACTTGGCAGAAATATTCCTTGGGTGGTCCCTTATGAAAATTGCTCAAATGGAAAGGATCCGTGCCATATCACGGGAAAAGGGGCCTTAATGACAAATTTCTTTTTTTAGACTCTAGAAGCCACAAATATGGTCCAATTTTCATGAAACTTGGTCAGAATGTTTGTTAGGTCATGAGGATGAAGTCTATTGAAAATGGGAAGGATCGGTGCCATATCACAGGGAAAGGCGTCTTAATGACAATTTTTTTGTTTACTCTCTAGATGCCACAAATATGGTCCAATCATCATGTAACTTTGTCAGAATGTTTGTTAGGTCATGAGGATGAACTCATTTGAAAATGGGAAGTATACATGCCATATCACGGGAAAAGGGGCCTTAATGATAATTTTCTCGTAAGAGCTCCAAACGCCCCAAATATAGTCCAATCTTCGTGAAACTTGATCAAAACGTTTGCCAGGTCACAAGAATGAACTCTGTTGAAAATGGGAAGGTTCATGCCATATCATAGGAAATGGAGTCTTAATGATAATTTACTTGAAATATCAGGTGAGCGATTTAGGGCCCTCAGGGTCCTCTTGTTTGTTCTTGCAACATGTGATAATAAAGTTTGCCGCTCCGTTAGAGTGTCGGTCTCCTGACCAAAAGGTCAGAGGTTCGAGTCCTTGTGAAGTGTTAAATTGATAGCGAAGTGAAACTTAATAGTCACTGCCTAAGTCTACCCAGCTGTAAATGGGTATCAGTGGATGAACACCCCACCCCACACCCACCCCCTAAAAAGGGGAATCTACTGCCTCTCAAAATTCTAACTCAAAATAGATAACATCTAGAATGGTCGCCTGCCAGTATTTACCGAAGGGGAGTTAGGCAGTATGTATAGATAGATAGATGGTGCGTCTTTAAATATAAACCTTTAATGGCGATAAAGAATGAAATGATAAAATGTGAAGTTTAAGAAATGTGCTGACACTCTAGACTAATTTGACTTAGTTAAAAAAGTTAAACATTTTCTGATGGCCTGGTTATCCATGCGCAACATTTATGACCTTTTATATACTGTGTGATCTTGTTAAAGTTTATGTCTCCAAAACGTTGCGGAACTGTTACGGGTCCACTACCTTACGCAATGTAATTTGCAACATAAGCTGCATGTAATCGATAGGTACAATTAAAACATGTTGAAATCGACACTCACTGCGATTAAAACCATTCATTTTAACATCATAATGATAAAACGAAAATATGACATGAGAAGATTTCATAGAACTTTTTTCGCAATAAAATTCATATGTCATATTTTAACTGGGTACACAGATAGCTCCGCGCAGTTGTTACTCAACGTCATCTTTAGTGCGAACGTTTATTCTTTTGACGTCATATAAACCACGTGCTAAATGACGCGCTTCGCTTTCTGTGAAATTCTCTCAACGTCAATATCTTTACTTTTTAATTAATTTTACACCTAGATAAAACGTTTTAATATTATTTCACACACAGAGGAGGACAGAAAACATAATTTCAGATTCGTGATCATCATACAACCGGTTGCGGCGACGACAGGTGAGAGTCAACTACGACAGCATCGGAGAATTATACCTAAGAGAGGGTAGGTCAAATAAATTTATTCGCATAAATCATCAAAAGAAGCTCTGGTATTCTTAATTCGATAAATGATCGTGTAAGTGTTCAGCGCTTCTATAGAATAAATCGTTACTCATATCCCCCCAAAATAAGGCCACAATCATTGCTTATTTCGAAGGTTTCCCATGAAAAGTTACGAAATTAGACTTTATACTCTCATATTTCGCCTATCTCATGATAACATTCAACCCCGTGAAATTCCGTCGGTCTACAGAGGCAATATTTTTTACTACATGTCGTCCTCGAGGACACACTATCAGTTTATTTGTTTGAATTATGGCTTCAAATTTGGAAGAAATATCTTCGGATGTTTAGACTCCAGCTGTGTACAGGTTAAACTAGCATTTATTGAGAGATAGGCGAAATATGAGAGTATAAGGTCTAATTTCGTATCTTTTCATGGGAAACCTTCGAAATAATCAATGATTGTGGCCTTATTTTGGAGGGATTTGAGTAACGATTTATTCTGTAGAAGCGCTGAACACTTACACGATCATTTATCGAATTAAGATAACCAGAGCTTCTTTTGTTTATTTAAACGAATAAATATATTTGACCTACCGGTATAATTCTCCGATGCTGTCGTAGTTGACTCTCACCTGTCGTCGCCGCAACCGGTTGTACGGTGTGGTTAAGTAATGATGGATATAATTTCAATTTCGCTCCGCCCTCGGATTTTACCTTTTGCATATAACTCTTCATCAGACTTTATTCATCGACACACCATAGCGAAAATGAAATTATTTCAAAATTAGATGATAGAGAAATATTGATTTATTTGTATGCAGGGGTCTTGAAATGAGAAATTTCTCTGCTTGTCCATGGACAAGTTAAAGATGCTTCTCTACTTGTCCTAGATGAAAATTAACTTGTTCGGGAAAAGTAAAGAGATGAATATTGAGGAAACATTGTTTTCAATAAAAATAATAAATAAAAAAAAGTGTTTTCTATCCTCTGATAATTTCATTTGTATATTTCATGTCTTAGATTCATTTTGTGCCATTTCAAGATTTGCATTGGTATTTAATGTTCTTGTCCAGGGACAAATGGCCCAAAAAATGTAATGTCCAACAGAAGAAAAGCCTATATCGGACAAGTCGGACATACGAATTCCATACCCCTGGTTGGCGGCGAACTTATTTCATCGGGATGTTAGATTTCTTTCACCCCTGAAAACTGGAGAAATAAGTTTCATAACTCATTTTTTTCTTCGATATTTTTATGAAACAGCAAAAAAGTGTTTTAAGCAGAATCGTTTTGATTCTATTTTAATTTCATTTTTTTTTTTTATTCTTTATTTCAATCTTTTTTCGATTAATATTTAGACACGGAAAGGATGACTTGACACATGTTAAACTGGTGAGAGAATTACAAAGAATCTGCAATTATGTACCCAAACTGCCGGGGTATGATGGAAAATTCGTTTATATAGGCGTTAAACCCTATTAAATGAAATAAACAGGCGCGACATGACATGTTCCAATGTCTTTCTCAAGGAATCTTGGTTTGTCAAATATTATAGCTTCGAATGTGAATTGAACAAATGGATACCATACCGTATGGGAAAATGCCTGATAAAGTTAATCGATATTATATTCCCTCCCTTTAATAAACCATATGGATTCTTGTTAGATAAATATGCGTGTCTTCTACGGACGAATATAAAATTTCTTAATTCATGGCAGTCAATAAAAAAATCGGAGCAATTTGAATGAAATGTTGGAGAGTTTTAATGACATTGGAGCTATTTCAACGATACGAGTGAGTTGTTTGGATTTCAATGAATGAAGCGCTGAGACAGCGAAGAAGATGCTTTTCAGTGGTACAATTGTCAGATTCACGATGCTTTTTATTGTACACCTTGTTTGTTGCGAGTTGAATTCACAGACAATCATGAGAAAGAGGCCTGGTTCCCACAGTAAGTAGGTAAGGATGAAAGTACATCGAAACATCGGTCGGACGTTTCCATGTAATAAGACACTTTTTTATGGTTGTGCCCGAGTTATTCTAGCTGCCTCTTCCATGAAATCGCCGAATCTTCCCGATTAGTGGAACTAGTACTCTCTCCGAAGGCGAGAGAACCAACGTTCGAACAAGCGACTGGTTTTATTACATATATATTTTCCTCCAAGAAGCTCGGTTATAGACAATTTAGATACGACTTATATAATTGTCAAATGTTTTATTTTTCAAGTAGAGAAAGCATATGTTTGAATATGATAATCTTTATGCACCAAGAGTAACCTGTAAACTTTTTACACTTAGTGTTAATGAAGAAAAATCAAAGTGTATAATAGCAACAAAATTTTAAATGGTTGAATTGTAGCAATACTTCAGTAACTTTAAATGTCACGCCAGAAGTAGACTAATTTCGAATTCCTTCAAAGTACAATAATGTAACTTTCCACGTGGTTTAAGACTTTTGAAAATTGTCAAAATCTCAACTTCATCACCCTACTTTTGTGCTTTAGAAAACTTCTTTTTTCATTAGGGTTTCCTGTCTTTACCCTTGTCATGCTGAAGAAGTTTTGGCTTAAAGTTTTCGTCAAAATCAAGGGCAAAAACACCAATTGTAGGTCAATTTTCATTTGAAAAACTAAATATATTGACAAGTCTGGTTTGAAAGTGAGAAACAGGTTGTGTAGACTATCATCAGACTGCACATATGTGCAGGCTGATGTTGGTCTGTAGCTCCTGCCAAAGCAGGAATATTCCGTGTTCAGCATGACAAGGGTTTTAGTTATTCTTGTGAGGTATTAAAAAAGACAGCTGCTTTTAATCAAAAAGTCCGTCGAGCGATCGAATCACTTATTCATATTAGGACGAATGATGACATGCGTTAGTTTCCGATATTTTATACAAAAAAAAAAAAAAAAAAAAAAAAAAAAAAAATAATGGGTGGTGCCTTTAACTTCGAAACAACAGCTTGTATAAGATTTCATAATAACTCCCACCATCGATTTGGCTTTTCTTTCAGGTTCGTGACCATAAATTTTACAGAAAACACACACACACATGCGCGCGCTTGCGCTTGCATACCCTTTCATAAGGAAACATTTCATCTTGACCCATTTTTCCGTCGTGTCATGCATTGCCTTGATGTTGTAAAACAGCAATTACCTTGATCATGACGTTATTTCTCAATGAACAGACCGGATTCTATTTTGATTTCTGTACGAGTTTGGTTACAAGCTAAAAGTGATCAATAGTCCATTGCTGTATCTTTCCATTACAGAAAAAATGTATTTTCAATTTTTGCGATTTTTAACTCCCTCTGTGTTTGTAAAATTGGAAATGGCTTTGTGTAGACAGAATTAGCCCTAGACGCAGCAATGACCTTGAAATACTGAATATGCGTAAAAATATATACTTTGTACTAGACGCAAGGAGTATGTATAAGAGACACGTTGAATAGTAAGAAACGTGAAATTTAACAAATCGTGTCTAGTAATTGGCCTTGAACTACAATCTCCCTAAGTAAAAAATGGTGAAGGTCGATCAGTTTACAGATAACATTTCAATAGTTACCATTCATCGGAGCAAGAAATTTTTTAAGATTGATGTAAAGTGTTTGATACCAAATTTTAAGGGTACGTCATTTGCCAAGAAAAAACAGTATGTCCAGGTATATTATATACCAAAATGGAGCTATTTATAAGCACAAACAGTTGAGCGACTGTCATAGCTATAGCGATATAGCCAAAACATTGTGGAAAAGGGGCATTTTGTTTAAATTCATCAAATATTTGCTTTACATTCTTACAATATAGAATCAAATACATTTATCATGTTTGTAAAAACAGTGTATCACTATTTCTTCAAATTCATTGACATTTTTTACCTGATCATTAGATTTATTTTAATCTGACTTTTTCTTATGTACGGATCCAGAGGATGGGACCAGGATCTAAATCTCGGAATACATATAACAATCAAATTGGACTCGCCTTATTATTTTACATTCACTCTTCGGCTGTATTGATGTGCAAGATCCAGTGAGTTATCAAAGATCGATTTTGTCTATACAGGTATAGACAAAAATGAACTTCGATCACCAACACAACCCCGTAAATATTTGTTTATATTTGCATATTTATACATACATACATACATACATACATACATACATACATATATACACATAATAGACATAATGTTTTTTCTCTAAAACATTTATTATTTATTTATTTGTCTGAATTACATATTCGTTATTTTCTATAATATTTTTTATTTTTTTATTCTTATTTACAATGTCAATGAGATTGAGAAATGCGCTCTTCTTTATATGGATAAATCCATTTTAATGAGGTAGGGAAAACTAGAGCTTGTCACTGAATGTGACTTAATACCCCCGCAAGTGCTTTCAGAGAATGAGATACTTAGACAGAAGCGGCAAAAAATGCTTCAAATATAAAGTTAACTCTTGGATTTGAGACCTCTAAATTGTGTCTTGCAAAACTAAAACATGTGATAAATGTTTTCATGCTATTGAAGGAAAACTGAAGGAGGAGTTTGTAACACAAAATTACTAGTATATGTGAAAAAGAAAAAAATGTAGTAAGTGTAAGGGCAGATATTTCTCAACCCAGGACGAGTTGGGACCTCATAATTGTGTCTTGCAAAACTTCATGTGGTAAATGTTTGTATAAAATTTCAAAGATATTACGTGAAAACTGATTACAGGAAAACTGAAGGAGGAATTTGGGAAACAAAATTACAAGTATACGTGTTCACAAAGAAAAATTGTCTTAAGTTCAAGGGGAGATAATTCAAAAACCTGTGGGAGTTGGCACTTGAAATTTGAGTCTTGCAAAACTTCAACATGTGATAAATGCTTGTATACTGTTTCATTACTTTTGAATGAACATTGAAGGAGCAGTTTGCGACACAAAATTATAAGTACATGGTAACAAATAGGTAAAAATGTCAAAGTTCAAGGGGAGATAACACATGAACCTGGGGGAGTTGACACTTGAAATTTGCGTCTTGCAAAACTTCAACATGTGATAAATGTTTGTATAATGTTTCAAAACTATTGAATGAAAATTGAAGGAGGAGTTTGCGACACAACATTATAAGTACATGGTAACAAATAGGAAAAATGTCTTGAGTTCAAGGGGAGATAATTCATGAACCAGGAGGGTTTGAGACTTGAAATTTGCGTCTTGCAAAACTTCAACTTGTGATCTATATTTGCATGTTGTTTAATTACAATTGAATGAATATTGAAAGAGGAGTTTGCGACACAAAATGATAAGGACATGGTTACAAATAGGAAAAATTGTCTGAGTTCAAAGGGAAATAATTCATGAACCAGGGGGAGTTGACACTTGAAATTTGCGTCTTGCAAAACTTCAACATGTGATTAATGTTTGTATAATGTTTCATAACTATTGAATAAAAATTGAAGGAGGAGTTTGCGACACAAAATTATAAGTACATGGTAACAAATAGGAAAAAATGTCAAAGTTCAAGGGGAGATAACACATGAACCTGGGGGAGTTGACACTTGAAATTTGCGTCTTGCAAAACTTCAACATGTGATAAATGTTTGTATGATGTTTAAAAACTATTGAATGAACATTGAAGGAGCAGTTTGCGACACAAAATTATAAGTACATGGTAACAAATAGGAAAAAATGTCTAATTTCAAGGGGAGATAATTCATGAACCAGGCGGAGTTGGGACCTAAAAATTGCGTCTTGCAAAACTTCAACATGTGATGAATGTTTCTATAAAGTTTCAAAGCTTTTGAAGGAAAACTGAAGGAGGAGTTCGCGACACAAATTTACTACTATATGTGTCCACAGACGGACGGACGGACGGACAGACGGACGGACAGACGCACGGACAGACAGGCTGATTCCAGTATTCCCCCGAAAACATTCGTTTTGCGGGGGTATAAAAAGAACAGACATGCAACACAACACAATGCTTAATATTGCTTATCAATAATTTGATTTCATAACTTTTTTAAACTGAATTGAAGATACTTTGTTTTGCACCATACTTTTAAAAGTGGCTAGTTTTCTTGTTTATTTATGTTCTTTGATACGTCATTTTTTTGAAGCTAGTTCTTGATATGTTTTAAAACCAGTGACTGTAGGCATAACCTTTTTAAACTTAATGTTGAATATATATCTCTTTAATTCTAGGCTTAAATGTCGACCTTTGGTTTTTTTCGCAGTCTAGTATATTGTTAATGGAAAGTAATTTAAAATCTGGGTAGATTGCGTGAATTTTAATTCAATATTTCGAAGAATAGGATTGATTTTCTCTCATTCATAATATAATATTCATTAGGGTTTCTTCTTCTATTTTGCAAAAACAAAACATCTTGTCATTTGTAATATTGATTTTGTACTATAATGAATTAGTTTTACAATAATCTGTGTATTGTTCTATATTGAAGCCATTGAATAAATGTATCATATGTTAACTTAAAGGAATTTGAATAAATTTTTGACCAAGTTTTACGCTTTTGATATGATCATCTTCGGTCAAATATTGAAATGGAACGCTAGCACGACCTTTCAAAGGTTTCTGGTACAATATACGAGGGTTGTCATAGAAATTCGTGAAAATTTTCGATTATTCAAAACAGGACGGGACTAGAAAAAGAAATTACTAATTGGAGAGAAAAGCGCCCGAACTGCAAAGACGGGGTCGACAAAGAAAAAAGAAGTCAAAAATAAGGAGGATTCTCCAATTTAAAATCGAATCTAAGCTCTAAAATCCGATTCTACATGTAGTTTGGCGAAAAAGAAAGAATTTTATGAATTTTAAGAAATCTTAGGAAAAGAGCCCATCGTGTTTAATCTCTCACCTAAAAAGCGGACTTATCACCATGAGAGTGTCCCTCAATATGGCCTGAAGTTTGTGCCTACGAATCTTAAAAACAATTTGAAGGAAATCATAAAGAGTGGGATCGTAGAATGAGGTAAGCTGAGTTTTTTGTGGATATGAAGGAAGGAAATTTTGACCGACTAGAAAACCGATTTAAAAGAAAATCGGACTGAACACCACCTGAAGGAAGAGATAAATGGCTAGACATCTACCTCGAATCGGTTACTAAGGAAATATATGGAATACATGGAACAAACCAAAACCTAAGATCAATATAACAGACAAGGAGTTGCAGGCAATAGAGGAGCTAATAAAAGATGACTCGGTAGCAATTAGACCGGAGGTGCGTTTCTTAGATTAAGATTCTTAAGAATCTCATTAAGATTTTTAAGATGTAGCGTTTTTTAGATTAAGATTTTTAAGCGGCTTATTAAGAATCTTAAGATATCTTAATGAGGAAAGGAATATGCTTTTGCATTGGCTTAAAGCGAGTAGCCTTGACGACGTCGAATTTTTTCACTCAAAATATTGAAAATCGTTTCTTATGACGTCTTAATAATCTTATTTAGCGGAAATTTTCATCTTGATGTAAAAAACGCACCTCGGCTGATAAGGAGGGACCCCAGTGAGTATTCCTTCCTGAGGTCATTGTATGGTAAAGTAGTGCCTAGTGAAAATGTAGTCCCTCAAAAGTAGAGCTGGTTTGAGTATCAAACTGTGATTTATATGATGTTTTACATGATCTTCAAGGCATTTCACATCTCTTCTAGAGTCTGCAAGTGTATTTTACTATCTAATTGCAAGAATTCCTTCTAATGATGGCGAATGAAAACTGTGCGGGATGATTCGCGGATAGGCAACTTGTTTCAGTCCGAAACTAGTGTTCCTTTGTTTTGACAGAAATATCTCAAAAGTTGCCTTATCATCATATGGTATATATATGATTTAGCTAAGTTCTTGGAAAGTTAAATAACAGCCTTTATTAGTACATATTCCAACGAAAATCTCGGACAAGGCTACAGATCGGAGAAAAAGATCAAATTACTATATCGCAAAGTGGACAAAATTTCACCGCTGTCGGACCATTAAGGAAGTGATGTTACTACCATAGATACGAATGTTTACATCAGAAATTTGGAGAAAGAACTGGAAGACGAAGCAACATTTAAAATAATTGATGAAGACATTTCAAAATCTGTGGCTAAGAAGGTTAAAAAATCGCCAACAGACTGTGTAGAAAGGAGTATATAACGAAGGACATGAAACAATACATGCTTCCCAAAAAAGTAAGACCCGGAGGGTTAAAGGAATTCCTAAAATGAACAAGCCTAAAATACCATACAAAATTATAATAAGTGGAATCAAACACGCTATAGAAAAAATAGCCGAAAAGAGCTAGAACAGAATGATTGATTATTACCTTCGTATATCAATGATTTTTAAATAAATTTAGATCCATTGAGCAACCTCTCAATAAAGATGCAATATTGTTTTTCATGGATGTGAAGTCATAATACTCAAGTATTCCAAAGATCGAAGGAAGATATTGCCTGTGAGACAGCACTAAATAATAAAATAGATCAAACAATTCCTACCAACCAAGTACTCAACATAATAGACATTATGCTAGAAAATCATAAATTTGAGTAGACATTAAATACAAATTGATTGCTGCTCGGAATCAAGTATGTCTCTAATTATATGGGAGAATGGGAAAACACATTAATGACAACGGCTAAAATGTTTCTGGAAGCTTATTTCCGATATGTGGACGATGTGTGGGGTATTTGGACGCATGGACATCAATCCCAAGAAGACCCAAGAACTCACAAACACGCGAATTCTATTCACCCAAGGATAAAAACAGAACTGATACCCTCCAACGACAAAATAGAATTTCTAGACACAATTGCAAAGGTTGAAAATGGGTGTATTACCACCGGCCTGTATGAAAACCGACAGAAAAACGCTTATATTTACATCGGAAGTCAGACCACCCTAATTTAGAAAAATATATACAATAGGGTTAAGTGACAAGGGCAAAACGGGTTAGCTAGACAAAGAGAAAATATGCGACTGAAGCATGAAAAATTAAAAAAGACTTATCAAAAGAGGGTATAATAGTCACAAGGTGGAGGTAGAGTTAAAGAAGACAGATAAAACGAACATGGACAACCTTCTTGGGTAGCGGAAGAAAAGTGCTGAAAAGATGAAAAGAGTTCCGCAAGTACTAACATATACCAGATATAAATAAGATTTTAAAATCCAATCAGAAAGGTCTTAATGAAATCTGACAGATTGTGGAATGTGTTTTCCGATGAACCAATCATATCTTACAGAAGGTAGAAAAATCTAGCAGACATTTGAGTTCATAGAAAAAACAAACAAATCATTAAGATCCAACTCTACTCGATCTCCAAAACACGTGACTAAAGGATGTGGGCGAGTCTGTAAACTATGTGAGAAACATATCACGACGCATATGAGAGATATGACTGTCAAGTCGGTACGAACTGATTTGATGATAATCTGCCGTACACATAACGTGATTTATGGAATATACTGTAAGAAATGTAGCTGTCTAGTGTATATTTGTGAAACGAGAAACATGTGGAAAATCCAAATGTCAAATCATGTATCCAACATCCGACGTGGGAATGACCATGAGTCGGTGCCTACACACTTAGACCAAACTCATCCTAGTATGGAGGACTTTCACTATGTTGGACTGGAAGGGTATGTGAGGAGCGTACACTTTATCGTCGACAGAGGGAGTCTATTTTGATAAAGAAATAGGTTTTGATTGAGGGTCTAGATATTAAAAAAAAAGTTTTACGAAAATAATAATGACAACCTATATTATAAGTTCGATGTTCCATGATAAGCAGTTTCAGTTACAATATTGACAAATGACCAATTAAGATAACCGTTTATAATAAAGATTACTTTTGACCTCCGTAATTTAACGCTGTTTTCATGTACATGTATATACTCGTAAGTTCACGGCAGGGCGGTTTGAACGTGGTAACAGCAGCTTACATGTAATAAGCTGTAGGTACGTCGTTTGGTCGTCCACCAACGAATCGCTTTTTTAATTATGTCCATTGTAAAATATTTTCAGACAATAAATGATTAAATACCTTTCTTTATGAGATAACAATTGACATCCGTTATATACTACTATCTACTGAATATCTGAGGTAACGGATTTTGGGTCGCTCGCCAGTTACTCTCCTTTATTGGGATCAAATATTTTCATAATTAGATGATATTTCAACGCCATCATTATCGCTATTTTCTTAATACATTTAAATTGATTTTCGACGATGGCGTCGTAATGGCAGCTTGAAAAAGCCGTGGTTGCGACGTTTAGGTCGCTCATCAACTACTCGTTTTATTCTTGTGTCACGGTACCAAACCATGTGTCAACCCAGTTTCAAAAAATGTATTTAATCTGGTTCAAAATATCCCCAAAACCTTTGTATCTGCACTATACTAATGAAAAAAAACGGCCTGTTTCTACACTTGACCGTTGTACATTTACAAAAACCAAATATATCACTTTCATCAATGCTTTTTAAGAGGTGCCAAAATTTGGGGTGGTTTGTTGCTATTTGGGCTTACGATGTGGTGTGGGACATTGGTGCATTTATTTGTAATGAATCCAATATTCTGGATTGAATCTGGGGATCACCGCTTCAATTTCGGTTTTTGCCTATCGCCCAACCTTATCGATTCAATCTCAGTTGTGCTGTTGGCATCTTGAGTAAATAATGGGATAATAAGAAAATCGGATATTTTATTTTGGTCAGAATGTTTTTTGTTAAACACAATCAGTTATGAACATGTAGTGTGCTTCGATAGAAAATGTACTTGCACTTTTTTTGATGTTTACGTCCGCCATATTGCATGTTTTTACCCCAGATACCTTTTTTGACTATACTGTACCAGGTATACGACTGTGAGATACGCATTTTCAGATAAATGATCTTTTAATATCATTCATTATGATTTGGTTGCTAAACACCGTTTTGGTAGCTTATTTCTGTACAATCTGTAGTTACGTCGTTTAGGTAGCTCACTAACAACTCGTGCTTCGTTTTATGTCCATAGTGAAATGGCTTTATATTATTATAATGAGATAATTATTCACCTCTGCTATTTACCACTATTTTCTAAACGAGCTGTAGTTACGATGTTTGGGTTGCTTGCCAACGACTTTCGTTCTGTTTTATTTCTAGGAAGTAAATATTTGATATAATTGTTGACCTCCGTTATTTAACGCTTATTTCGGGGATCCGATTCTTAGGCGTCGTAGCGCGGCTTGAATAGGCTGTACATGTAGGTACGATATTTGGTTCGCTCAAAACGACAAGCTTTTTATCTCATTTACTTAGCGAAATATCTTCTAAGTTATAAAGAAATAATACTATCTGTTATGGGATGATTGTTGACCTCTTTTGTTAACTTTTATTATCTAAATAATTTGTAGTTGTATTATTTGGGTGTTCATTATCGATGCGCTTTTTTGTGTAATGTCAATGTTGAAATATCATTCTGACCG
The DNA here is from genome assembly GCA_948146395.1 of Fragum whitleyi. Classification (NCBI taxonomy): domain Eukaryota; kingdom Metazoa; phylum Mollusca; class Bivalvia; order Cardiida; family Cardiidae; genus Fragum; species Fragum whitleyi. The sequence continues at coordinate 35,870,369 of OX411558.1, forward strand.
ATAATGATGAAATATAGTTTGGTTGACCTTCGTTGTTCACTGTGCATTTCCTCTTACATACTTTCGTCGATGGGGGACGTAGACGTCGTAACAGCAGCTTGAATTAGCCTCAGTTGTGACTTTTGAGTCGCTCACCAAAGAAACGATGAAATGGTTCTCTGACCAATTTGACAAATAGTGATCTTAAATAGTTTGTATATAGATGCCTGTTGACCTCTGTTATATTTTGTTCGACTACTTTTGTAGGTTGACGACTTGTACGTCGTGGCATCAGCATTAATATGCTGTATTCACGACGTTAAAGTCGATTACATATGACTCACCAAGTTTGATAGCCATACATTTTTTTATGTTGTCGGTAGACTGGTTTTGACTGTAAAAGTTGATAATAAATTTTCTAACATTACCGATGTGTCGCCGTTGTTTAGCCTGGAAGGTTATGCCTTGAAATTCGAATTAGCTATTGACCTCCGATTTTTTCTGGTTGATGGGCGCCGTGATTTGCTGTAAATTAGACTTTCTCAGTCTTCTGTTATAGCGAATATGTCGCCAATAGATTTTCTCCCCTTTCTTTTTTATATACCTGAAAGAATTTTTGCAATCTTTTGTTGTCCTATGCGTACAAGGACGTAGCGTAATAGGCACGATAGGCGATCCATTAGTTGGTCGGTTGTCCCTTCCATAAATATATATGTGGCCCATCACGCGAAAAGGGACCATCTGGGTATTGCATAAGGTGTCGACCCTAGTCAGACCGCGCGGGTTACGCAGAGTGACCAGGGTCGAAACTTTTCGCAATTTACTTATTTTCTGAATCTAGAATAATGAAATAATTTTTGAAATGCGACCTCTGCTTGACCTTTGCTGGATCCACTCTCTTTTGATAATTATATTTATTTTTAAGTGTTCCCAGATTTTCCCTTTTCGTGTGCCGGGTCACATTTTTTTATTATCATTATTTCATCCTATAAATTTTTTTTCTATTAAGGTATTAATTAATCCCCCTTTTAACACTTTGTAGTACTCGCATACACTGGGCTTTTGTGGCAGGTTCAACGCTGGTACGTTATTCCGGGTCATTGCAGTATTTTAATGACGTCAACGTTACCTAGACGGCGTTACCTTGACGTCGTAAATTCATATGATTCACTTGATGAAGGCAGCTGTACCGCCGAAAGCAAGTATTGAAATATAATATTTTTATTAAGAGAAAGGTAATACAAATCGAAGATTTCGTTCATCCTGAACGAATGTTTGGTATTGTATGACCTTCCTAAATTGTTTTTCCAAACTCACTCATCCAACTCTTTCAATTTTATTGCAACTTTTTCACAAAAATACACCTTGTCAATCTTAGGAGTACCTAAAAGTCATACCCTTCTTTTTATTTTGTCATGTCATACTCTTTACAACATAAAAAAACTAACCCTTACATAAAAGTCACATGTACAATTCGCCATGTGAAAATATTTTTAAACATAATAGCATTTTTATGATTTACTTTAAAGGTAGAATTTAGTGATTTATATAAAAAAAAACTTACAATATGCGTCTAATCTGTTTGCAAGAAACAGTTTTTTTTTATCGGAATGAGAAACTAATTTATATATTTATTTTTTTCTTTTACCAAAATAATTCTAATGGTTAAAGCACAAATTTTCAATTGAACACAACGAAAAATTTAGTCGGGCATTTCCCTGTTGTTTTTGTAACTAAGTATTTGAGACCCGTAACGAGAGTTAGGACCAACTTGGAACTCCAGAGGTCAAACTCTAAAAAAGAAAGGTAAAAAGGTCATCCAAGAATAAGAAAGTTAGCCAGGGCGTTAACGTCAGCCTGTGCAATCAAATTAGTCGTTAGGAATTATTGGAGTTGATATTGTTTAGAAGACTAGTCGACTTAACTTATGGGCTCCGATCGATTTTGTACTCATTCAAAACATTTTTGTCTCTTTCTGAACTTTTAACTGCTGTTAAAAATCGGTGATCGGTTGAGGACATCTCGCTGGCGTATCGACTACTATTCGACGGCAACGCGTAGGCGTATCGACAGAACGCTCAGTCCAATCTATTATTCAATATATGGTATACTCATGCTTTTGAGGGCGTTTACATTTGCAGAGACCCTAAAAATGGCTTTAAAGCATTTTGAGGGTCTCTACAATTTGTTTACGCACGAAATAATGTGAATTGACGCTATTATTGTATAAAAAGATAGATAAGAGTTTATAAATTCAAACAGAAATTGCGAAATAATTTCATAGAAACGATAAGAAACCAAATGCAAACTTACGAATATGCCGGAACAATCACGTCATGCATTACACCGTCCATTGTGTCTATACCGACGTGGCTTAATGAATTTTTGACGTCACACAATATTACGCGGTATCTAGAGCAACGTCTTTAGTAATGTTTGGCATGAATAATTTTCACGCAATTTAAGAAAACAATGCGAACAGTGTTCTAGATCTAACCTTTGTTGTATTTAAAACAGAATGAACTAAAAATCATTTAAGCTCAAACAAATATTGCAGGAAATATATAGGAATCATTGAAATTGATTAAATTGTATAAGCCCAAATCGCTGATACTTAAGTAAAAAAAAGCCGGGCGTTAACGGCACGTGAATTTACTAATTAATCCATGTTACCTCCCATTCGACGTCAGCTTGTCTCATATTAATCTTATGAAAGATACTATATATCGCTGCTGATTTCGGTCATTAAAGGTAAAGGCTCAAAAGAAATCGATTATTTCTGGTTTTTTTTTCGCTATTCAGCCAACCAAACCCAACCTCCATCCTTTAAACAACACGTGGACAGCGATTTGTTGAATTGGTGCAAAAATGTTGCGTCTATACTTAAACATAAATTTCATATGACCTATTTTTTTTTAATTTAACTTTTCAAGGGCATATATATTTCACGATTGGTGCTTTTAATTGTTATTGCCACGTGATGAAATAGTATAAATTCACAATTTGTTCCATCAAATCAGCTGATATATTGCAACCGAATTCAGACATTGTGAAGATAGATTTTCAGTAATTCGAGAAACAAATTTTTCTAAGTGAGTAAATTATTTTCTAATTTGTATCTTTATGAATTTTAGTATTTAGAAATACTTATTTCTAAATACTTTATTAAAAAGCAAACAAAAAAAAAATAAATAAATAATAAAAAAGAAAAAATAATAATAATAATAATAAAACAGTACTCTTTACTTTCGTTCTACTCCTCCAATATATTAATGTACTATAAGATATTATTGTTAAAATAAGTCATATTTTTATAATTAAGTTTTTTAAAAAAAGAATAAGAGGGAAAAAATAAATTTATACGATAATTTCTTTATTATTACTAAAAGAACAATGACATTCTTTGTTCTTCTGGCTTTAATTTATAAAAAAAATGATTGTTTTTAAGTAATTTAAGACTTGTATCAGCATACATTATTCAAAACGACAACAATGATAATTTTCCGATTAATCATTCATGTCTTAGATTGGTATGCTCTGCTTCAACCCGTTTTTGTAATTATCATTACAAAATGGAGTGTAACAATGTTTTTCTCCACGCTTGTCGTCCCGGTTTTAGTTTCAATTTATGGGACGAAAAACTTCCTCTGCCTTTGACATGGGTCTTCGAATACTGTTTTGAGATGTGAAGCACTGTCTAAGAAGATCAACAGACCTTAAATCGCTTGAAAATTTCTTTGAAATGTACCGAATGACAACATTTGACTGCTGAGTAAATTCCGTGGTCTAGAGGTAGAGCGTCGGCCTCTTGACCCAAAAGTCCTGAGCTCGATTCCCGGGAGCGGCTATCGATCTTTGTTCTTTCATTGGCCCACACATTCGGCGCGAGTACTGGTGAATTTTCCAGGAAGCAGAATCGAGAGGGATTAATCTAAGTTGTAAGAACTTGTTTCCCGATCGATGTAAAAAAAATAGGTTTAAACCAGTAAATTCTGGAAGTACAACATGTAACTTTGTGTCTACAGATTCTAATCTCATCTTTTGAAAACTTAACGAATTAGAGAGGCTCGTTATTACAATTAGAACCATCGTGAATTTTACACTCATTCCAATCAAAACCAATTTGATAGCTCACTCAGCGCTCCATTCATTCATTCCAAAAACTCAAAACTCAAACTGAAACAGTTCAAAAAATCTCCAAAATCACTTAAAAAAAAGATCAATTACTACATTCAAAACAAAAAAAGGTAGAACTAATCTAAGATTTTACTGAAATAATTGAAAGATTGAAAAATAATTCATGAAAACATTGAAAGCCATTCATAGAACTTGTAAGCATATTTCATAAAATGGGGGGTAATAAATATTTCTAATTCGGTAAATCTTGAACAAAATTAGTAATATTGGATTACCTCCCTCGAATTACACTCTAAACACGCTCCACACACTCATTCAATTTCACTCCTAAAGCGTTACATAATCATTCATCTTATCAATTTCCTTATCTTCTTAACTGTACTTCATATAAACTGCAATAGTTATTACAAATAATTTTACAGAAAATTTAAATCAAACAACTGCATTTACAACTTAACTTTCCTTATTCCGAATATCTGTCTCTTCGACGTTTTAATCGCATGTCCGCTCTCATAGTTAGTGAATATTCGCCTTTTAGCACAAACTTATTGCCAAATCTTCTTATAAAGTCAAAAGAAAAAAAATCGTAACTCCAATTCATATGAAAAAATCTAGCGCTCTCTTATGGTCCTAATTCAATTCAATTTTAGTAGAATACTTTTTTGCAAGCACTTTCTCCAATTAATGTCATTCTAAATTATTCACTCAGTGCTCCTTTCATTTACTCCAAACACTTGCACAAACTATATTAACAAACGCCCCAAAATTAATAAAAAGGCTCAACAACTACATGAAAATACCTCCACAATTCTCATGATTTCACTGACTTAATTCATTTTAAAAAATCCTGATAGTTTCCTGCAGACATAGAAATCTATTGTCAAATTGTATAACCCTCCTTTAAAACAGTCAAACATATTCACTGCATTCATTCAATTTAATGTCAAAATTATTAACATATTCAATTACACGACATTTTTGTTTATTTGCAGATCAAAGATTTCGTCAAAGATAACAGCCATGTTTGAGTTTCTGGTTCTCGGCACCTTGTCACAGACTGTCCTTGCATGTCTAGTCGCCGGTCTTGCTGTTTACTGGTTCCAACAAAACAGAAAATACAATATGCCTCCCGGACCATGGAAACTTCCGTTACTCGGGAATCTGTTGCGTAAGTTTAAAAATGAGACCCGAATTGATTAGGGAAAGAGCAAAGAGTGTAGATCCTAGTCGGGCTGTGCAGTCTGAATCAGGACAACACCTGTCGGTTTCCGAATACTCTCTGCTTCTAGAATTATCTTCATACCAATCTATGTAATAATTTTTATGTGCAATCTTTTATTCTTCTCTGCTTTGTGAAAATACGGAAACTTTATTATTTAAACGGTTTCTTGCAGGGGTATATATATATATGACAATTTATTCCCTTTAAAATGAAATATCATTGAAAATCAAGATAATCATCTTTTACTTTTGCTAAAGTTAGTTCCAAATGCTGATTGAAGTTTTTTGATAACAATGATCTTGACGAATGACCTTGATAGTTAATTCCGTGGCAAGGCTTTGTCACAAGGGGTCCACATGTGGAACATGAACATCCTGTCGACAGTCGTTCTAAAGTCATTCATACTTTAAAAGTTTCAGATGGTTAAAAACTGTTTCTTACTCCAACCATTTTCTAATAAGAGGTTTTTGGCCTGGTTTATCAGGCCATAGGAAACAACCCTGTATCCTGGAAATTGCCTAGGAAAAAATCGAGTCAAAAACCGAACAACGTGTGTACTACGTACCTTTTTTGTGCTCATAACGCGCGCAAAGAATAGGTCTAGTATTCGTCATCAACTTTTGTGCCACACGAAGTGCTTTGTGTGTTCATCACATTGCTTGCTTATCACTACGCTGTGCTAAAATCAAAGCACTGATAGCACTGAAGGCGAGGGAACTGAATAGACGAAACAACGCACGGGGTCAATTTTCTGGAATATAACTTTGATTATTTACCTTGTCCTTATCATGTTTACCAGACATTTTCTTACTTATCACTGTCAAAATGACTGCTGTATTTCAGATACATAGCTTTTATATTTGATCTTGACGGATGACCTTGATAAAAGGGAAAAGAAGAAAATGCTGTTAACTAACTTTTTCTCCTTTTACTAATTTTCCCACATATTTTATGTTATCTGCAACCGTTTACAATTTGGACCTGTCTTATTATTTGTTGTCTTGTAATGGATTGATCTAAATGAGAAAATAAAAGCCTTGTTCCACCCTTAACCCTTAAACAGACGGCAAACTTTTAGACTGGGCCAACTTGGAACAGGTTGCAGACAATAAATCAACAAGAGTGTAATTTGATACATATCTAGGGTTGAAATTAAAAAGTAATGGTGTATGAGTATAGGGTGAACTATATTATGTGCTAGGGGAAATTGACCCTATCAATTTCTTGTGTTCTCACAGTAAAATACAACTCCATTATGAAAGAGCCGATGAGCTTCGATCCCTAGAAAAACAGCACTTCTACGATTGTTAGACGGAATGATCGAATTGATAACTTGACTGACGACTAGCAAACAAATCAAATATTAAAACTAAAATGATAACAAGAGGGCCATAGTGGCCCTTAATCGCTCACCTGAATGAACTGTCTACTTTTTTTCAATATTCTTCTGCCTCTGTACAACTTGATGAAACCTTTTTTACAATGTTCAGGTTGACTTATAATTGACTTACAAGGATTGCCTATTATTTGACTCCGTGACATAGTTTTTGACCCCAGTTGACCCAATCTCATACTCATCAAAAATTGCATCAATTCAATCATTCTGACGAAATTTCATGTTGATTGAACAAAAAATGTGGCCTCTAGAGTGCATACAAGGTTTTTCTATGATATGACCATGTGACCTAGTTTTTGACCCCAGTTGACCCAATTTCGAACTTGTCCGAGATTCGATCAAGACGATCATTCTGACCAAAATTCAAGTCGATCGGGCAAAAAATGTGGCATCTAGAGTGCATACAAGGCAAATGTTGACGACGGACGACGGACGACGAACATCCACCTAACCACAAAAGCTTCGTGCTCAGGTGAGCTAAAAATGCGAGTTGCGCCTGTCTGCAAAGCGGTATCGGGCGTAGTAATCTATACCTTGGGAATTCGTTGTTTTTGGCGGACTCGGCGCTATATAGTTAGCAAACCGTTCGACGTTTTTCCTTTGAAGAGAGTTCGGAATGTAGATTACGTTCCCAATAAGTGTATGGAACCCTTGGTTTCCCTCGCCTAAAAAGACTTGCTAAAATGATTACAGAATTAGAGTCCATGCCTTCAAATGTCTCCTTGCCTCTTTATAAATCAGGCTTTTGTCGCTTTTACGCGCTTTGATTAACTATCTTACCGGTTAATGAATTCAATGAAATTTTCTGTAAACATTTAGAATATATGTATCTAAATTTCAAAAGAATTTGATAACTGGACTAAAACTACAACTTAGAAGTTTTAACCCTTTAATTCAGAACATAGTTTCTGTTTGGTTTTTTTTTTCTAACTTTTTGAAATTTTCGTGACTTTTAGCTCACCTGAGCATATCGTGCCCCATGTGAGCTTTTATGATCATCGAATGTCCGTTTTCCGTCGTCTGTCTTTCGTTATCCGGCGTCAACACTTTAAGTCTTTACACTCTAGAGCCCACAAATATGACCCGATATTCATGAAACTTGGCCAGAATGTTTGTTAGGTCACAAAATTAAACTTATATAAAATGGGAATGATCTATGCCATATCAGGGGAAAAGGGGCTTAAATGACAATTTTCTTGTTTAAATCCTAGATGCAACAAATTTGGCCCAATAACCACGAAACTTGGTCAAAATGCTTACTAGGTCACAAGGATGAACCCTTATGAAAATGGCAGGAATCCATATCATGGGAAAAGGGGTTAAAATGACACTTTTCTTGTTTAAACTCTAGATGCCACAAAATCGCCCAATTTTCAAGAAACTTGGTCTGAATGTTTGTCAGGTCATAAGGTTGAACCCTATTGAAAATGGGAAGGATACATGCCATATCACGGGAAAGGGGATCTTAATGATACTTTTTTGTTTACACTCTAGGAGCCACAATTCTGGTACAATCTTCATAAAATTCTGTCAGAATGTAAATCTAGTCAAAAGAACAAATTTTTTTTCAAAATGTATTGTCCTTTTAGAAAATACAGTAAAAAGAACCTTTATTCTCTTTATCCCCTCTAGGGGTTATTTTCTCAGTTTTTCAGTATGTTTGTCTTGTTAAAGGATGAAACCCTTCCTGAAACTTGTTTAGAAAAGGTAACAAGAGGACCATGATGATCCTTGATCGCTCACCTGACTTTTTTTTACCCCTTTGACATCACATTAATTAAATAGGCAGATGTCAATATGGAGATAATTTCTACATAAGAGCAATACCATGGAATATTTTCAGCCAAGAGTCATAAATAGGATATGCCTTTTCGCTCTTTGATTCTATGTAAAGGGATGTACCCGGGTATACCCTAAATGTGCGGGTCTTGATATGAACAAACTTGGTAGAGTTCCACTAGATGATGTACATACCAAATATGAAAGGTGTCTTCTTCCTGTTCCAGAGAAGAATAATTTTGGAGATTTTTCTATTTTCACCCTTTTTGTTAAAGGTAAATGTAAAGTTAAGGGTGGATTTCATTTATTTGAACAACTTTGGTAGAGCCTGACCCAAGGAACATCCCTGCTTAGTTTCATCAAGATTGGCTTACCGGTTTAGGAGAGAAGATGGTTACAGGAAATGTGAACGGCAGACAACGCACGTCCCACGACGAACGACTGACGCCGGACATTGTACGATCACAATAGCTCACCTTAAGTACTTCGTGCTCAAGTGAGCTTGACAAAAACTTATGCAGGGATTATAGGAATAGAATGTCTTTCTTTGAAAAATGTAATGGTCATTTAGTGATCTTTAATACAATTAATTTTACTGGGGGAGTCAAAGAGACGAAGGTCAGCGATAAAGGCCATCATGGTCCTCTTGCTTCAAGAACTTTCCTAACTTTCTCTTAGGCGGAATAGAAATAAGATCCAAACCTTTATAAAAACATTCAGGTTAAATTGTCTTTTAAATGAGTGACCATTTCTTTTGACAGATTTCAAAATTTCTAAACAAGATTATTTTCTCCTTACATCCCTTTGTATTAGATGAGGTGTGCTTTCGGCTACTTTATGGTCGGCCCTCTTTACTTAATTTGGAAAAAAATGCCATTTCCTAAATTAGTATACCCAGTTCTATAAATATGAGGGTCATCCAAGAAATAGTGAGACTGGTTGTATACCTCGAAAACTAATAATGATATTAAAACGAAATTTCACATGCATGTACATTATTTTGTCCTGCATTCATTTGTCACATCAACCAGTATGTTGTCATGACGTGGTGTTGATGACGCCAAAAAAAAATGAAATGTTACGTCTTTTAAGTGTATAATTTCAGAAAATTTAAGAAGATGGGAACGCCGTTTGCAATGAATATTATGCAGGGATACAATACTTTCTCATTGTACCTTATTTCTACTGATTATCTTTTTCATCGGTGTCAAAATTCAATTAACAAAAAAAAACTCCATTTTGCATGATTTTGATCTCGATGGCATTACTTTTCAAAGAAAATATTTGTATTTTAAAATAAGACCAAGACTTTCTAATATCTAATATCTTCAAGAGAGACATATAATGCAAAATCTTTTGTCAAAACTAACTAGTACATCAATGTAGACTTGCATTTGGATAACCTCCCAAACTGACGTTGTCAGATAAAAGGAAACTATTCGTCATGAAATTTGACGTCATTTCTTTAAAAAATTATAGAACCACTGTCTACCACTTAGATATAATACCAGAAAAACATTCATCAAAGTAATTTGGATAAAAAACAACACCGTTAAGTCTAATTTGAAGGTTAGCTAAAAACCTTAGCGTGGGCACATTTCACTCAACATTTTCCCGTGATTTGGCACGGATCCTTTTCATTTGAGCATTTTTTACAAGGGACCTCCCATGGAATATTTCTGCTAAGTTGATTTTGACCCATAAGTTTATGAGGAGATGTCGTTTAAAGAAAAGGTTGACGCCGTGACGGACAGACGGACAGAAGGACAGACGGACGCGGGACATTGATTGATCACAATAGCTCCCTTGAGCACTTCGTGCTTAGGTGAGCTAAAAACCTTTTTACCTTTAAAAACATTTTACTCAACATTTGGAACACCCACTTTAAAAGATAAATCATTGAAATAATATGCAAATAAATAGTAACAAATACGAAATACATTTTTAAGTCGTAACTCAAAATGTCCCTTTAGGGCTTTCGTAGATTGCAGTAATTATTATAATTATATAGGACAACCTATCTACGAGGGTTAATCAAAAATTACGTAGGCTAGCGTTGCAGAAATTTTGATTTAAAAGACTTTGAAAAGAAAACTACACTGTTATTAAATTGTGGCATTTTTGCTTTTTGTCGTGTAAATTTGGATGAAATCACTAGTAACAACCATTCTAAAACATGTAGTTATTTGGTACCGGCGCACGGAAGCGACGTCAATATGACTCTACGGTATTGATAACTTTCGTCGAAAGTCAGCACTTTTCAAAATACCCAACTCAGCAAAAAACACAATTTCTGGATCGCCTATCCATTGGATAAAGTACTAATTTCATATCCACCTGATCCAAAATGATGAACTTAAATGTGTTATGTGTCTAAACGATATTGAACTGATGTTATTCTGTGACTATTACAGATCAAACGTCAAGGAGACGTTTTCCATTCTCCGAGTGTCATCCTGCAGAAACGCTCTCCATTCTAAAACAAATCTATTTAACCGTTTAAAAGGAAGGTATCTGCTTACATTCGAAGACCTTTAGCATAATTTATCATTTTAACCTCTCGATTAGATTTTCCATAGGTCCAGTAGAACTTTATAATTGTCCAGTTGTCTGTGGCTGCGCCGGTGCCGTCATTCCGAAGTTCAAAAATTAACGCGTGTCCTTAACTACCTGACTTTGAATTCGAAAATACCGAATGGATTATGCTTAGATTTTAAAATTCCTAACACATGAAATTAATACGTAAATAGGCGAAGTTTGGAAGTGTTTGGTCCTAATAGGGGGAACAATAAAGGGTTATAACACTAGGCAGTTACGTTACAAAATGGGTTGCGCCGGTGGAACCTACCCAGGAATATCAAATGTTGGATTTTTTACGTCAAAGTCATAGCAAACTATTGTAAAATTAATATTATGTCAATATTAAATGGTTCGAGACTTGTACAAAATTTCATTTATTTCCGTCGGTAAATTCCAAAGTTATAGTGAAAGTCCACGTAATTTTTATCCACCCTCGTATTCTACAGTTCGACTAGGTAGCAACAACTGCCTGTTGTTATAACAAGTTAAGGTGTCTGATGACTGAATTATCAAGCAATGAGTACCGGTATTTGGATTTTGTTGACATGATGTTAAATGATGGGAAAAGTTGATATAACTATGACCGGTATATTCAACGAATTTAAATTCATAACCTATCCTTCTTTGATTTTCAACGATATGTTTTTCGAGAGAATCGTTTATCAAAGAATGAAAAAAAGGAAATATTGTGTTGTCAGCGCGAACTTGAATACTTCTCTATGTAAGCTGGGCGGACAAAAAAAACTCATTTGGTATTATCCCTTGTTTTCCTGCTGCATCTAAATCTAAGTCTTAGAGACATTTCTATCATTTCATTTATTTTCTAACAACTAACTGGGTTTAAAACCTAATAGGGTTGAAATCAGTGTAGGCAAATATATTGGGAAACTGATCTTAGTGTACACTGCCCGCCAAAATTGCGTTTACATAGAATGTTAAGGGTTAACTTAACAAGAAACTCTCATGAAGTAATGTGTAACAGAGTATCCCCGCAATATAATATAAGCCAAAAATGCAAGTGTAAGATAAAAATTCCGACCTTTGAAAAGTATGTAACCTATAGTATATCACATAAAAAAATCTTTAAATTCATTCTGTCCAATGGTTTAAAAAAGCAAAAAAGTAGGATAAAAAGTTAAAAATATATCGCTTCAAAATAGCTGTCGATGGAACCTGATTGTCAGAAGACTGATCAAAAGTGCTGGGGCCAGGGCCCGCTAGGGCCCCCGGTGGGTCCAGGGCAAAGCCCAGGCCAGGGGGGCAGGGGGCCGGAGGCTCCCGGGAAACAATGGATTTAAATGATGCTAGTAACTTTTTTGGGGCATTTTCGTGGTAAACTTTTTGGAAAAATTCACATTGTCAATCAATTCAGTATGACAATATCATGATACATTCGACGGCCACAGACACAGATCACAAAAGCATCTTCGAAAAAGAACTGGGTTTGTAAATATTTCGTCGGGTTATTTACTTACTTTTTCAACATGGAAACACGAACATCAAGTCAAGCAAATAATCTGTTTTGGCATGAAAATAAAATGATTATTTTTGCGCTTTCACGTAAGCCGGTAAGGTTGGGTGTCACTTCTCCAAATTTAAAAAAGCAATCTAGCTCCATTTTGAGTAAACGACTCGATTGATGTTAAATGGTGATCAGCGAAGGTCCCTGGGGTGTTTAAGTTTGCTTATAAATACGTTAGAGCTTTTTGTAAACTTTACGAGATCGGTAAGGACGAAGTGAAAGTAGGATGTATAAACAGGAAATAAAGTCAAAAGACATGCGCACTAACAAGAGAAACTGAAACTAGACTAAATGCCTATGTTATCTTCCGTCAGATGGCATTTTCAGTTGATGATTCGAAGCCTGACTGTTGACAGTGTTACCGCAAATAGTTAAATTAATTGATTTATAAATAGAAATAACTTATTTCATAATGATTTTTTCAACTTTGTTTTTATTTTTTGAAAATGTGTGTGATTGAGTCAGCTAAGCGTGTGAGCGTGATTCAGGTACGAAATGCGTGTGACACACGCGCAATGCTTGTGACTTGACAGGTATGCTTCCAATAATTGAGATGTTTTCGTTTCAGGCAAAACTATAAATTCATTACTACATAACTATTGGCCGGACTCACATGGTATCGAACAAAACCATCATATTACCAATTTTTTTAGGCGAATCTCATAAAATTTTCAAGCGTAGGTATCTGAACTCTCAAAGAGCAAAATGACTAACTTTTAATTGAATCGGTCGCCTCTGGGGGCGACCAAAAAGCTTTACCATATAGGTTAGGTCCGCTGAGTATCACGAGGAAGGGACATAATAAAAAAAGCGTTAATTATACTAATTGCGATAGAGTCTACAGCTTTCATCAGATTTTCTTGAACCTAGAACCTTGAAACTATTCCAAATAATTTCTTCTGTACGCACAAAGATAAACATATCATCCCCAAAGTTAATTGTGATTATTGTGAGAGATATATCGGAAATAGATGTGTCCTAGAAGACTAGTTTTCTTTATGTGATGACCCAAGGGTCAATGATATTCGGGTGAGCGATAAAGGACCATCATGGTCAGCTGATTGATTTCTGTGTTTTTTCAATTTTTCAGTTCCTACCATCTTAATCTGAGCATGGAATTAGTCTGGAATGTTCGTGTTGAATACCCCTTGTTAAGCTCAGATCAATATTACGTTAAGAAATACTCCTCACGTTTGATTTATTGAAATAAATAAATGTAAGCATTGGATTCTTTCATAAAACTATTAGTATACAGATTTCATAAAAATAATGTTAACTCAAAGAATTTGTAGTCTGATCTTTATTTATTACCCCGGATTTTAGATCTTTTTCATTTATTAACTGCTAAGAATTCAGATTTAAAGCCATGATATAAATACCATTTATTAGGAACCGTATAGATTTGGGGAATACTGTTTGCTCTGTTTGTTTGTCTGTCATCCTATGCGTTATTTCAGCATTAATATTTGGTTTGAAAATGATGAAGGCTTCATATTCCTCCTGTTTTAGTGTAATTTCACAATTGGCCATATTTTTAGACTGGTGCGAGATACGGCCATTTCTTTACAGTCTCCAGATTTCACTTGAACACTGGCTGTGTCAAGAAGTAATGCTGGATAAAAACGTCAATGCAATTAGTCAAGGATAATGTCATTTTTTCAAGGTCACTATAATTCATAATGTTTTTTTTTCAATGATCTCAACTTTTAATTGTAAAGTTAAAGGAGTCTTCATTTCACAGACGAGTGTTGCTTATGCTTAGACCTTGATAAAACCACACGTTCCTGTGCTTGCAACGTCACCTTTAAAGGTCAATTTTATTTTAAAGGTTATATATCGTTTAAAAGAATCGTTTCGCAATTTCTATTTGAATTCATACTCTTATCTTTCTTTTTATGCAATGAAAGCGTCAATTTACGTTTTTCTGGCGTTAACAATTGCAGAGACCCGCAAAATGACGAAATGCTTTCTCATGCTTCGCAACCGGGCGTTAAACCATTAACCCTCTATGATTCACTTCTGAAATTTGACATTGATTTTATCTTGTATTTCAGAACTTCGATCAGACAGACGTTTACACCTACAGTTTTATGAATGGTCAAAGAAGTACGGACCCGTCATCACTGTCGGACTAGGTAAATATAACCTTTGAAAACCGATCTCAAGGGGATATTGTGCATTGTTTCATTATAGCGCTTCTTGACGTAGTCTTGAAATGTTTCGAAATATGCAGTTAGCTTTAAATGTGCATATATTTAACAGGATCATGGTAAGCAGATAATAAGTTATCAAAATTATATGGCTTTAGTGAGTTAACATTAAAGTATAGTAATAGTTAGTCACTAATTTTCATGAGAGCGATTCGTATCACCAAAGATATAATACTTAGAGCAAAGAGCGAAAGAGGTCATAAATTGGTATCATTCTGTCTGTTCGTCAGTCCGTCAATACGTCTGCATTTTTTGTTAACACAACTCCTCCTAAATTTATGGTCGATTGGATGAAATTTTCAAATAATGCTCATAGTCACCTGACATTATGTATATTGTCGGGGTTTTGTGATATATTTTCTTGTGTCACGGGAAAAGAGACCATCACGCAAAAAACCTTATGAACATACCTAGCCGGATTGCTTCGAAATTTTAATAGGTGCTTACATAAATCAGGATATTTCTTACACTACCCTCGTTTATATTTTAATCAAGTATTCAGGGTTTGTAAATCATCATTCCAAGCTTTTGTTAACAAGATTGTCAAATAAAGGTAGCAGACTTAAGAATGTGTTATGTGTTAAGCATTTTGTATAAAATTTGACATTTGTTTATTGGTATTGATTTGCTTGTATATAATCGGGTGTAACGCCGCTATTATCACTTTTTCAGACATATCGTGGCACCTAACAATGAATGCCTTAGAAAAAATGTTTTCCTCCTAAACCACTGGGCCAATAAAGCTGAAAACTAGGCAGGATGAAGCCCTTAAAAAGTGTTAATAGAATTTAATTGCATCCTAAACTCTAGTTTCTATGGTAATAGAAAGTCTGAAAAATGGCCCATCATTGCCGAAAGTCTTAGAAAAAGTTCTTCCTCCTACACCATTAGGCCAATTAAGCTTAAACTTGGCAGTATGTTCTTAGTGTAAAGCTCTTCAAACGGTGTTGAAAGAATTCATTTTCATCAAAAACTCTGGTTGCAATAGCGAAAGAAATATTGGAAATTAGCCAAAAATTGCCGAAAATATCAGAAAAAAATCTTCTCCTCCTATTATATGGTTGACAAGTAATGAGTTGACTTAGTCAGGTGAGCGATATAGGACCATCATGCTCCTTTTGTTTTGAAATGCAATCTCACATACGAAAAAACTTAATCTTTTATTGTTTTTGGTCCCCCCCCCCTCCTCCCGGAATATGCTTCTACGAAATACCGGTTATTATATTCTTTATTTCCTCCATTATTGAAGATTACAAATTCATCATATATTTACAAGAAAACAATTAAACAAGGGAATCAAAGAAAGTGAAAACATAATTAAGTGCAATTTGATGCCGTTATACAATATAGATATATGAATAAAGTTGCCGAACTCTATATAATAGTACAACGACGAATAATAATTAACACCATACTTCTGCAACAAGACCTTCACTAGATCGAAAATGAAGATATTCTTGAAGAAGCACAGACATTAATTAACACTGGAAATATCAGGGTAAACACTTAAGTACCTTTCTCGAAACGAAATGGAGTAAATACATGTGTAAGCACTGCTTTCAAACTGTTTATCTAAATAATGTATTAACCATCATAATTAATTTCGATGTCTGTATATACGGTAATGACTTTGTGAAAATATCTAAGAATAAGAAAACAGAACCTTTCAAGGTTATTACCTAATACTCTGTTAAATTGGTTATCAATACAAAATAAAGATCTTACGTACTGTGTTTGGTTGAATGAAAGTAAAACATTTACTACACTGTCACCAAAATAGTTAGCAATGTCCAAGTGAAGTTTGCTGGAAAATTCTTTAAAATTTGGACAGCATGTTAGCAAATGTTCTGTCATGCTAACACGGAGCTCGCTTTGGCCACATTTCGTACACCTTGAATCAAAACTTGATAAAAATGCAATAATCTGTGCCATTGAAAAAGTGGCGTACAACATGCTGGGATAATGTTTTGAAAAGTACCATAAAGGGAAATAACCAAAAGTAGGTTGTAACTCCCTTTATATTACAAATTCATATGACAAGGTCCTCGTTTCCCATTGATAGATAAAATAATTTGAAAGAGACGATTGGACCATTGTTTTCCATGAATGCTTCGTAGGAAAAGTGCCATAATTTAAAAAATCAAGAAGTACGGAATACATACCATATTTGTTTAAAATATTAACGATGTCAAGAATAAATCCTGTAACGGGCAAGTTTGACTGCATCGAAAACAATCTTACTAAAAATATTTGCTTTACCGCACAATCCCTGCCCAATCGACACAGTTGAGCGAAAAAAAGAAGTTTACGTTGATCGATTTCAAATTCGATCGGAAAAGAGCTTAGCATGCCGTGTACAATGTCTGATCTTGATCGTGTGTTTAATCCTTGAATTTGTTTTAGACAAAGTTTATGACTGCGTTCTAAAACGCTTATATCACTATTTGTTAGTGAGTTTAAGAATTCACAACCATAAAGGGCTCGAGGTAAAACAACAGAGCGATAAATACGGTAACTACTCAGTGGGTTTAAACCATTTCTGTGAAGGCCTTCTTTGATCAGTCCAAAAAAGTACTTCTTAATTTTTTATCAATATTTTTGACAACGAGCGAAGATTTATTGTATTTATTACACAATATACCGAGATGTTTACATTCTTCTTCTTCCTTGAGAGACGTATTACCGAGAGACCAAGCTTTCGGGCGTAGTTTATATGCTCTTTAAGATTCATTAAAAGTAACTATTGAACATTTATTAGTATTATACTGGAACCTCCATAAACATGCATAGCGATAACATATATTTATCATTTGCTGGAGTGCATCTTGTGACAATGACAAAAGAGTCATGTCGTCCGCAAACGACGGAGAACAAAGGTCATAGCCTTCTATCTGCAGCCCATATTTGCTATTGACAAGCTCATCGATCAGAGAGTTTATGTACCACAGATACATAGAGGGAGACCAAACTCCACCTTGTTTTGTACCCTGCAATATCGGGAACCAGTTTGATTGAAAACCTCCATATAAGACACAGCTAAAAGACTTCTCATGCATAGCAATAACCGATTTTAATAATTTAAAATTTACGCCAAGTTTATCTAGCTTATAAAATAATCCATCGTGCCAAACACGATCAAACGCTTGACGAGCGTCTAAAAAACACGCATACAACTTTGAACTGTTTTCTTTACAATGATGTATACTTTCTTGCAAAAGAAAAGATGTCATATTACTCCCCATCTGAGATTGGAATCCACCCTGAAGCGAATTTAAAGGGGATGAAATGGACGCGTTTAAACGGTTTAAAAGAACCCTTTCATATAACTTTAATATTGTGGAGGAAAGAGTAATCGCCCGATAACTATTCGGGTCATTTTTGGGTTTACGACCACCTTTATGCAAGGTTATAATAGTTCCGAGTTTTAAGTTAATCGGAACATATGCGTTACAGTACATAAGGTCAAAAAGGAGAGCTAAACATTCTTTTAAGTGATGCCCACCATGAACAAGGTGCTCATGATAAACACGATCTCTTCCACACATTTTACCAAATTTAGATTTTGAGAGAGCGAAAGATATTTCGTTCAATGAAATGTGGTTGGTATCAAAGGGGTTGGGCATATCCTTCAATTGTTTAACATAATGCGTGACTGTGTCAAAATGACAGCGATCGTAATCGTTACACTCTGTATCAGAGTATAAGGATGCAAAGTGTTCACCCCACGCTTTGCATATTAGTTGTGGACTACGCAAAGTATCATCTTGAAATTTCATCTCGTTAGAATCAACATTTTGAGAATGTTTTTTCCTTGAATTAAATAATCTCCAAAATAAGGGCTCATCGATACCAGAAGCGTTATATCACTATTCATTTGCTGAATGTGTTTAAATACATTTCTCCTCAAAAGTTTTCGAAAAGTACACTTAGCTTCTTTATAGTTTTTAAACAGAAAATGGTCATAGTCGCTTGGTCTGCCAGCTTCAATCCACGCCCTACGTTTATGTCTCATTAACGTATGGTGTTGCTTGATGTCGGCTGACCAATAAGGCTTCAGGTAATGTCGATAACATGTGTGCGGGAGGCATTTATCTGAAGCTTCACAAATATCGGAGACAATTAATTGATATAAATTATCAATAAAATGGTGAATATCACTATCTGTGGATCCAGTCAATATGTCCAAACTTTTAATTAGACATGCACTTAAATATCTGGAATATTCTGTTAATTGTGTTTGGTTTACCTTTTGCCATTTAACAGACCCGGACATCGAAAAAGTTGGGTTAAAATCGTGTGTTTCAATTTCTATGCAACAAATGACGGGACGATGAGAAGATACGTTAATGCAATCATCATCTAAGACGTGGCATGACTGAACACATCTCTGTAACGTATTTGACACAATGACATGATCTATTAGAGAGTGATATTTTCCATCATAAGAAACATAGGAAGTTTCGGCGCCTGTACATACCTGTGTGTCACGGGAAAAGAGACCATCACGCAAAAAACCTTATGAACATACCTAGCCGGATTGCTTCGAAATTTTAATAGGTGCTTACATAAATCAGGATATTTCTTACACTACCCTCGTTTATATTTTAATCAAGTATTCAGGGTTTGTAAATCATCATTCCAAGCTTTTGTTAACAAGATTGTCAAATAAAGGTAGCAGACTTAAGAATGTGTTATGTGTTAAGCATTTTGTATAAAATTTGACATTTGTTTATTGGTATTGATTTGCTTGTATATAATCGGGTGTAACGCCGCTATTATCACTTTTTCAGACATATCGTGGCACCTAACAATGAATGCCTTAGAAAAAATGTTTTCCTCCTAAACCACTGGGCCAATAAAGCTGAAAACTAGGCAGGATGAAGCCCTTAAAAAGTGTTAATAGAATTTAATTGCATCCTAAACTCTAGTTTCTATGGTAATAGAAAGTCTGAAAAATAGCCCATCATTGCCGAAAGTCTTAGAAAAAGTTCTTCCTCCTACACCATTAGGCCAATTAAGCTTAAACTTGGCAGTATGTTCTTAGTGTAAAGCTCTTCAAACGGTGTTGAAAGAATTCATTTTCATCAAAAACTCTGGTTGCAATAGCGAAAGAAATATTGGAAATTAGCCAAAAATTGCCGAAAATATCAGAAAAAAATCTTCTCCTCCTATTATATGGTTGACAAGTAATGAGTTGACTTAGTCAGGTGAGCGATATAGGACCATCATGCTCCTTTTGTTTTGTTAATCTTTTATTGTTTTTGGTCCCCCCCTCCTCCCGGAATATGCTTCTACGAAATACCAGTACCTTGAGACTGCATAAGTAGTTTCAAAGTCATCCTGTTACTGAGTTCAATATACAAGGAATTTATTGCTAGGTGAAGTGAAGAGTGTTGAAAGTGACGAACAGTCAAATCAATATATTATATTTTTGTTAATCATTTTTAGGGCCAATGAAAGTTGTGGTCGTAAACAACCTTGAAACGGCAACAGAAGTTCTCGTCAAGAAAGCTGCGGACTTTGCTGGGCGAAAGCCACTAACATCGCGTAAGTGTATGGACATGTTTGATCTAAGCAATATCCCGTAACATCTTAATTTAAGCTGTGCTTTTTGAGATTCTTACGTTCTTATGGGTTGATAAATTGTTTCAATTAATAGATGAAAACAAATTCAAGCATGTTCCTCTAAGGAAGATAAACTGCGTCATTTATCTGTCGTTGCGTAGTTGCAATTTTGATCGGGATATGCTACAAATATATTTTACACATCGATATAGTTACACTAGTCATTGATCTATTTACTTCATTTTGTAACAGAAAATATTTTTGCCGTGAAGGTGTTTGAGAAGTAAGAGGCAACAGCTTTGAAGTTTTAATAATTTCGACATGGTTTTGACAATGGCCTATTTTCTCATTCAAAAGTTGTGTCGAATTTTATTGCACAAGAGCACAATGATGATCCTATTTTGATCACAAAAAATCCCTGTAATTATCCCTTGAATATCAGAAGAAATTATACTATAATCGACTATCCTCGTTTATAAACGGCATTTTCAGAGTACACGGGGAAATTCTAATCACGTCATATAAAGTGTCTGCAACATGTCTAACGGGAGTTCTGAAATGACGAGGTTTTTCCTGTCTTCTGTTAGTCAGATAATAGTCCGTGGGCCAGGATGGGTCACCGTGTAACCCCCTAAGGGCTCTCCGAGAGTGGTATGAAAATGTTTATAGGACCTCCCTGAGTGAGAATCAAGATGTTCACAGGTGGTAATTTGGGTCCCAACTGCCATTCCGAGTGGTTTTCTAGATGGCAGCCAAGAATAAATTCATTTTACCTTTGTTAAACACTAGAGAGATTTTTTCATTCTAAATATTTTTGAGAGTCTAAGACATGTATATTTTGCGTTCTGGTAAAATCCTTTATTACTTAAAATGATTTTAAAGATCCAAAATTCCAAAATGGGAGATGGCAGCCAGTTCTAGATTTTTGAGAATTCTGCTATTTTTCCGATGAATGCCATGAGAAGAAAGTGTTCATCATGTACTACACCATAGATCATATTGCAAAGTGCTATGATATTGATGATATGGCCTTCCGAAGTTCAAATCTAGTTGTAAACACTCGATATTTTGGGTCATGACTGCCTTTTTCGGTGTTTTTCTAAATGGCAGCCACTAAGAATACAAATTGACAAGGAGACAATATACGGATATCACTTGATTTTGATTCTTATTTAAGGACCAAAACGTGTTTTCTTTGCGTTCTTGATACAATTTCCATTCCTTAATTTCAATTTGAGACTCTAAACATACTCCATTAGAGATGACAGCCAGTTAAAGATAGGAATTTTGTTATTTTTTGTTGCTATCTGTGAAAGACGAAGGGTCAACATGTACTTTGCCGAACAATCCTCTCTGATTGTACCACGAAAATGTTAATTCATTATTCCCACGGTTGAATCAAGTTGTTTACAGTAGATGATTTGAGTCCTGACTGCCTTTTTTTGTGTATTTCTAAATGGCAGCCAATGCAAATACAAGAAAATAAATTGGAACAAAATGTATGTGAGCATCCTTTGGTTTTTAATAATCTTTAAATATAAACATAATATAGACATAAATATTTAGTGTTCTTTCTACATGCTGGAATAGCTAATGTCTTTTTGAAGATCAAAGATCCTGAATTGTAGATGGTAGCCAGTTTTAAATATGATTTTTTTTTCAGTCCACCATCATCATCATAAAAGCCATCTCTGATAGTACAAAGACAAAAGTTAACCGATATTACTCAGTAAGAATAAAAAAAAGTATCAATCGATATTTTTGGTGTTCCGACTGCTCTTCCGGATGTTTTTTTTTTTACATGGCAGCCAAGAAAAAGTAAATATTACATAAGAATCCCTTTGCAAACATTGGTCTATTTTTTATCTGATTTTCAATACCAAATCAAGTAAGTTTAGCGTATCTCTTATAATTTCTTTGATTAAGTGTCTAATTTAAAAACTAAACATAATGAAATGAAGATGGCAGTAAATTTTAAACACGTTACTTTGCTTATTTAACTGTGATAGTCTCTGAAACTGGTTGGGTGAGCATGTCACTCCTGTGGAGGGGGGTGGGGAGGGGTGAGGTATCAAGTTGTTCAACATATATCCCTGATATCAGTATTCTGTTACATGAAGGATTAGGGTAGTTTTAAATTGTCTCTGAGAAAATGAAAAAATGAAATTTGAAATATGAGATGACAGTCAGGTCATACTTTAACTTTATTTTATGTCTGTAAAAAATATTTATGTGAACATATTTTGTCAAGATGGATGCATATTGGTATCATTTTCTCCATCTGTCACTCCGTGTGTATATACTTAGGTTAGTTAATTTCTTGTTTCGATTAAGAACATCATGAAATTGACAAGGGTTAGTAGCATAAGCGACTTTTAAATTATTTGAATGTTTTTTGTTTTTTTTATCGAACTTGAGCATATTTTTACAATGTAATGATGTTTTGTTCTATGAGAAGACATGTATGTCTTCAAGGACCAATCAGAAGTTTCCAATTCCACTCCAGCTAATGGAATTATGGAATGATTGGACAATTTTGAATGATCTTGGAGTGGTTTTAGTCAATTAAAGGCTGTTTGAATGATTTTGGGGCATTTTGAGTTAAACTGGTTTTGGATAGAAAAGGATTTCTGACGAATAATCCTCTTTTTTCAGTGGATGTAAAAAGTCAACCTATTTTTTTCTTTGTATTTATCTTAAATCTTCCATAACCGCCAAAAGTTTACATACTTTTAAAAGGAGAAAATTCAAACTGCCTAGATTTTCTCTCTCCAAAGTGCGTAACTTTACGCAGTTGCCGTCACTGAATGTGAAGTCAACGTAGTTATTTTGTTTTATTCCAAATTTTCCGTAACCGCGCAAATTTACACACTTTTTAGAAGGAGAAAATTCAGTGTCCAGATTTTCTCTCATCATTTGATTAAAGCTGACGTAGATATTTTGATTGATTTCAAAATTTCAATTACTGTGTAAAGTTACACACTTTCAAGAAAGGGAATATTCAAGCTATCTTGATTTAATTCCAAATTGTTCTAGCTGCGTAAGGTTACGCACTTTACGAAAAATGTATGTTGCATGATCTTATTTGAAATTAATTTCATCTTTTTTTAACTGTATAGAGTAAAACACTTTAGAGAAGGTGCTTTCCAAAATTTGTTATACACCTCATTCAAAAGCACGTAACTTTACGCGATGTTTATACAACAAATAGGAGTTTTCTTTATCTTTTCCAAAAACTGCGTGAAGTTACGTACTATGGATAGGAAATCATTTTTTCTTGAAGTGTATAACTTTACACAGTAATTAAAGCTGTCTAGATATTTTTCTAACTAAAGTTCTTTACTTTAAGTACTTGTCACTGAGTATACATAACCGCGTAAATTTACACACTTTAAAGAAACAAAATTTAGACTCACTGGTTTATCTTCGTCTAAAGTTCGTAACTTTACGAACTTGTTACTTGGTGAAAAGTCAACAACATAGTTTTGAGGCTAATTTTAAACTTTCAAAAATTAGTAATGTTGATTAGTTTCAAATTGTTCATAATGCGTTACGCACTTTAAAAGATATGTTTTTCCTATCTGCAAAAAGTTGTACAATTTAGAGCAGCTGCTTTCCTGTAATTGTTATTCATCTACTACAAAAGTATGTAACTTTACGCACTTTTTATTCAGAACTTTAGGGTTTTCTTAATCGTTTATCAGAAACCGCGTTAAATTACAAACGTTGGATACAAAACCTTAATTTTCAAAGCATAATACATGGTTTAGAAATATTTATAGTTTACTCTTAACAATATTCTAAACTGGATGGGATTAGATTTGAAATTTAACCTATTTTAAGAATTAAATATGTCATAACTGTGTAAAGTTACCCACTTCAGACAGGAAAAATAGATTGGTTTCTCAAACCTTTATCTCATTGTGCTATCAAAGCCTTATTTACAAGTAGCATGAACTTTTAAGAAATTTGCATACACGTATTTTTCTGATTCGAACAAAGTTCCTAAAGCTACACACTACAGAACAGAAATGAAACCATTTAGAGTTGAAATGAATTATAATTGGTCTTGTATTTTTAGAAATCGATTTTTATAGGAGATTTTTTTCTGGTAACTGCGTAAAGTTACACAGTTTAGACAAAAAATCTTGAAAATGTATTGTGGATGATAAATTTGGTTTATTTTCATTTTATATCCATTATTAAAGTGTGTAAATTTACATGCTTGTTTTGGGAAAAAAGAATAAAATCTATGGAAAAGGAAATTTTGTACATTCGAATTTTCATAATTTTTGCCATCATTTTCTACAAAAGTGATTGGAAAAAAGAGGATTACTCGTCAGAAATCCGTTTTTTTCATAAAAGCAGTTGTTAGTGTTTCAAAAATGCCTTGAACTGAATGCTCAGTAAATTATTTAGAATGGTTTTGACTAGACTAAGTGTCAAATACACAATGCTTTTTTGACCGCAAAACATTTTCTTCATTTACAGACAATCCTTCTTGAAACTTTCACAGAATATGACAAATCTCATTTTGTTGATGATGGCTGAGTAACGGAAGAGGGGGGTTGATGTAGAATTTCTAGTCAATACATTCGTCTTGCATTTAAGGATAGGTTTGCATGAAACTCACAGAATGTTCCTCATCAAGTGACTATGTGTCAACTCTGTAAGATAATATCATTCCAAATCACGAAAAAGCTGCATTATTATTAATTGTCGTGTAAACGTTACTCCTTCTACATCAATATATGCATTACATCAAACTTTTGATGGATTTGTAAGAAGGTTTCAAATAATGTTCCTGATCATGGGACAATCATAGCACATAACTGTCCATGCTATATACACACGGTCTTTAAGGGGGGGGGGGGGGGGGTGATAACACTTTCGAAGTATACTTCATTATATGAATAAGAGCATATATTCAATGTTTTCCATATATAATGCTGTGTCACAATCAAGTAGTCATTCGTTCTGAGGATGTTTTAGTGGGGCGTTTATTTTGTCAAACAGGACTCATGTCTTTTATTTTAAACAAATAAATCCAGATTTACCTTTCCAGATTTACCTTTCCAGACAATAATTAAGTTATATTTTTGGAAACATCCGATATAGGAAAAATTCAATATTGTCAGATGGCTACAAAGTTTGTTTTTTTTAAATGAATGCTAGGTAAAACGTCCTAAACAAATTCATATCAGCTACGTAGGGTTTGGCACTGACGAGCCCTTCAAGGGGAATGTGAATAAAACAGATTCAAGCAAATTTAAGATATTGAAAAAATCAAAATTGGTGAAATTGTTTCGGATTCTTTTACATTTATTTAATTTGGTGGTTATTTTCGGTCGCCATTTGAAAGTATTCCTACATCGAACTAAATAAATATGGAATATTCGCATTAATATCTGGCTGCCATCTTGCTTTCAGAATTTCGGGAACATTAAATTAGACCTAGATAACCAAGAAGAAAATTTCATAAAATCAAATATTTTTCCCTTTCAGTTTGAAAGCGTTTATTAGCAGGTTCTATCTCGGAGGGTCCTGAGAACAATTAACACCCCCCTCTCCCACCCCGGAATGAAATTAGTGTCTAAAATTCAGTACTTTGGGATTTCAATTTCGACATTAACTGATAGAACGGTAGCTAAAACGCTAAATATATGTGTCTGCTCCTTAAAATGGGCTTAAATGTGAAGCAATATTTGCATAGGGGTTCTAATGTAATTCAAGCATCTTCTTGGCTGCCATCTAAAAAAATGCCCACAAAGGCAGTCGGGACACAAAATATTAAAAGATTAAAAGATCTTTGATGCTCACTCGGTGAGGTCGGTTAAACTTTCTTTTGCACTCCCAGAAAGGGTTTTTAGGATGGTTCGCCTCCTCTTGTCTTATGATCTGCAACAAAATTGGCAAATTTCATATTCAAGATTAGCTGCAATCTACCATTCAAGGTGTTTGTTCTTCAAATTGACTTTAGATTTTTTCAGTTTGTAGCTAGAAAACCAAATAGATATGTTTTTGCCCTTAACGATGAAGGTTCCTCGTATAGAAGTTGTTTCAATTTATTTTCTTGTATTTGCACTGGCTGCCATTTAGATGGTGCATTAACACTTTCATGGCACAATCTGAGATTAGTTTTTGCAGAATACATGGTGAAACTTCATCTTTCATAGATTGCAACAGAAAATAGCAACATTTCTATTTTAATTGGCTGCCATCTCTAATAAAGGATGTATGGATATTCAAATTATCTTTAACTAATAGATAAAGTTCCAAGAACGCAAAATATACATGTTTTTTTCTTTAAATATGATTTAAAATCAAAGGGTGCCTATATAATGCCTCCTGGTCCTTTAATGTTTTTATTGGCTGCCATTTAGAAAAACACCGAAAAAGGCAGTCAGCCCCAAAATATCGACTGTTAACAACTTGATTTGGAAGGTCATATCAACAATATCATAGCACTTTGAAATATGATCTATGGTGTAGTACATGGTGAACACTTTTTCTCATTGCATTCGTCGAAAAAATAGATCTACAACTGGCTGCCATCTCCCACTTCGGAAGTTGGGATCTTTAAAATCATTTTAAATAATAAAAGGTTATACCAGAACACAAAATATACATGTTTTAGACTCTCAAAAAATATTTAGAATGAAAAAAATCCCTCTATAGTGAACCAAAGGTAAAATGAATTTATTCTTGGCTGCCATCTAGAAAACCACTCGGAATGGCAGTCGGGACAAAAATTACCATCTGTTAACATCTTGATTCTAACTCAGGGAGGTCCTATGAACATTTCCATACCGCTCTCGGAGAGCCCTTAGGGGGTACACGGTGACCCCTCCTGGCCCACGGACTATAAGGACCGATTCCACAAAAGACAGCTCCACAGTTTCTAATATCAGATTCCATAATTTATTTAATGAAAGTAATTAAAGGTGATTTTGCAACCAAAGCTTGTACCTACAGCTTTAAGTTAAAGCTACAAGTTTTAACGCTTTGAAATCGTTTATTTTTGAAGAACTATCCAGAATGATGGACTTTTGGAGCAAAATTTAGACTAATTTTTAATAAGGAAACAAGCATTTACAAAGTGTGCAGGAAACGGATAGTGTGTGTGTGAGTCGGCAGCATTTCCTAGGCCCGACGCGCAAGATAGATCTAATAGTCCGTGGGCCAGTTTGTTTGTCAAAATGATAAAACCTATTGAAAGAGCAAAGTTCATCTGAAAATACAAACGTAGGGACGTGAATATTTGGCTCACCCGTGATGAACAATGACCAAATACTTATAATGTCAGAAAGGGGACTCAAATAGAAAATGAGAACATTTGAACAAAAAAAAGAATAATCGGAATTTAGGAGAAATATTTCACACTCACGGTTGAACTGCGTTTTGGAATGTGGATTTCCAAGAATGTCACATGTGTGCAAAGTAATGACTTAGCTTGATCAGAAATAAGAACTCAATAGAAAGTATGCTTTTTAACACCTCGCTTTATTTTAACCCTGATTTTGCTTGTTCTGCGGAATTTTTTGTGCTTTGTGTAGACCTGAAAATAGATTCTGTTGTAGAGAAAAACGTAAAAAAATTGATACCATAATTTCATCACCTAGCTTCTTTCATTCATTAGAAATCGACTAATGACTTGACTATTGAATTAACAATATATTCACGTTTAAATTACCATTTAAATAGGAAGGGCCACCATGGAATGACTAAAACCTTTCTTATTTGCATGGAAAGGTATGCTGATTTTCCACTTAATACAGGTGATATATTTTTTAAACATATCGGATAATTAAAAAACATTCAAAGGGCAAATTTCCAAAAATATATTGGTTCTTATGGCACTTTCCCATTATATTGCTCAAAATTTGAGCACTTTCAACTTTTGAATGACTGCTTTTAATGTTATTAATAAAAAAAATATTTGGTTATAAACATTGTGTAAATGTATAAGGTTTATAAATAGGTATATGTTTATAACTGTCAGCTGGTATTAAGTATAACAAGACCGAAAGCGAATGTTGACATTTTGCTGAAAAACGGTCAGTACAAACCCAAGGGCAGAAACACAAGCAGGGCGGATAAAAACAACATCAGGTTCCATTGCTACCTTAAAGTCTTTAAGTCTGTAATCAGCTGAATTTGAGAAATAAGGTTCGCAAATGGTTTGTGGGTTAAGAATGTTTTTATAGTGTAGTCTGTTGGTTCCAAAGAGACCTTAGAATTATGTTGTCAGTCAAGATAAGCTTTGTTTTGTGAAATCTTTACTTCCTAGTTGTCTGTTGATACTTTGGTCTGTCAAAACCAAAATTAACTGGTTATGGACGAAACAAAATTTATCTAACAGTTTTAAGATGAATAAGTTTTAAGCTTTATAGTTGTTTTTGATAGTATAAAAAGTCTTTTTCCATATTATTTGATTTATTAGTTAAACAGGTATGCACCTGATAAATTACTTCCTGATTTTAAAATATCAAATAGGAGTACTTGGGAATTAAGTCTGAATGCTTGATACTTTCAGAACCTTCATTTTCTATTTGAATATCTCTTTTCAAATCTCGAGACGTAAAATTCAATGACCCAATGTATTTTTTTTTCGTCCTGACCAAGATATCATTGAGATAAATTTAATTAAGACTTAGATTCGACCTAAATTTAAGATCCGATTCAGAGTCTTTGACCTAAGGATTATTTGCATGCAATTTGGTTGAAATCTGCACAGTAGTTTAGGAGGGGAAGATTTTTTTAAGATCTGATCTTTTGACTTACTTTTTTTTTTGAAAATGTCTGACCTTAACACTCTGTGAAATTTGATTGAATGCTGCAAAGTAGTTAAGGAGAAGACATTTTGTTATTTTAACGGATAGACTGACGCCGGACATTGATCGCTCACAATTTCTCGGAGTGTTCAGTTGAGCAAATATCACATCGAAAGCGGTCGGGGAAATTGTCATTGAATTTACTTCATTCAGCAATTATAAGTTTCGCCGCCATAGTGTTAAGAAAACAAACGGGAGGTTTCGTTAGCCAAAGGGAGGAATATTTTTGATAGATCCAAACGATGTTTAAGGTAACTGCGGACGCATAATGGGTCCGAACTTCGAAATATCCCAATATCTTGCATAATGCTACCAAATTGGACGTTGACTCGTGCGCTTTCACCTGGCTGTAATAAAAAGGGGTATTATAGCGTTGTATTGACGTCATGACATCATCAAGGGAACGATCCCTTTTTGAGTGACCAGATTTGATCATCGTCGAGATTTCGGAAAAAATTAACCGATTACCATCCCAAGAACGCCATCTCCTTAGTAAAAGGACGACTGTATTTGAGCTTAAATAATTGTGAAGAATTGAGAAAAGTAATAAATTGTATAATTTTACTGTGTATGGTTTTAACGTTGCCTTTTTCATGAAGAGTTTATGTATATATGGACGTTTTTCTCAAAAGTTTGCTCGGTGACCTATGCTTAGTTTTTGAAATGTTGCTGCCGAACCATGCTTTAGATTTTTAAATAAAACTTATAAGAATTCGGGCTAGATTTTTTGTAAAATTCGATCCCGCACAGATATCGCATATCAATCTAGCTTTCAACGTCGATTCGATTGTTCACAAAAAGTTGAAATGAATTCATCTTTAAATATGATTAAATTTCATATTGCATACCTATGAAGTCTATATTTTAAAATTAAAACACCAAATTACTCTTAAATTGGCGTCAAATTGATATAGTTTAGATGATTTAAACGCCACGTCAAATTTGACCAAAATTTTGCCAGAATATTGCCCAAATCGAGTATTACGAAAAATCAGACCCGTCGACATATCAATTTTATTTTAGAAAATGTATTTCAAGTTCGTTCCACTATAACATACCAAAAAATCAGCATAGGTCATCGGACAAATTTTCGAGAAAAAAATCATTTATTTTCAAATCATTGAAATAGAAATACGAACGTGAAAAATTAGAAAATTACGAATATGATAGAGTTTAATATGACGTAGGATGTGTTGCAAAATTGTATGAAAAAATATTTGTTCAATAAAAAAAATAATTATGGTGTAAAAGTTATATATATGGACTATAATAAAATATTTATATTCTAAAAAAATGTTTATGTGGTAAAAAAAATATTTATAGTGTAAAAAGGATAATATATTTTATTAGAAAAAAAAGGAAATTTATGAGGTAAAAATAAATATATATATATTATAAAAAAGATATTTATGTAGTAAAAAATATATATATGGACAATAATTAGAATTGTGGGATAGCAAGATTAGTTTGCAACAACGAATTTAATTGGTTCCTATATTCGAATATGACAGCCCGCTTAGGTTGAGTAATAAAATACTTCTTCCCTTACGTCATCGGGTGTCCCTTGTTACCGCTAGCTGTTTCAGCCACGAACGCAACCACAGGAAATAATGACGTCACTTTTAACAAAATTTATGTGTTATTGCGACGACTGGAGAACCATAAAATCCCGGTATCTCTCACACTAGATGAACCACTATACCTCTCCCGAACTGCAAGTTACCCACCCACTTAGGTCTATGAATACCTACGAATCGGCGACGAAAGTCTTAAAAGATACAATGTGATAGGGGATCGAACCTTAGTTCCAAATCACAAAGGTTATGAATGATCTTTAGATTACAGGTCAGATCATTTCTTCTTTTCCCATAATGTTCTCATCAAAATTATTTATAGCATTTTTAAAGCACGAATTTTTCAAAAATTTCTTCCCTGTGCGATTTCCTTCCATTCCATTTATCCAAATAGGCGCCGAGTTGATACGAAGGAAAGTGCAAGGATGCAGGACGAAACTTTGACTAAGATCCACCGGGTTCTTTAACTTGCTCGAGGGTAAAAATCGACAGAGCCTCTTTTTACCGTCTCACCCTAAGGCAAAATGTTAGTTAGAGTGCAAACCCGGGGATTCTTTCAAAGCGGGATCCGCTTTCGGATAATTAACCTAGGCTCTGGCGCAGTGTTTAACCGAGTTCGAGGCCGAAACTATATATCGGAGATGGTACTGTTTGAACATGTTATATTATGAAATTTTTTAAAGTTTGGCAGTAATATAACAGAGACTTTGACACATAACCATGGGGTCCTTGTATTTCTTTCACCAGTTCTACTAGTAATTTATTTGCCGATTACTTTCGTGTGTGGTGACGCTAGCGGAAATAAAAATGACGATGACGTAGGCTATGACGCAGTTTGTTACCAAGCTATCCCACATTTCTAATTATCGAATAAAAATATTTTTTGTACCTAATAAATATTTTTTTTTACCATATAAATATTTTTATTGAACAAATATATTTTTTTATACAAATAAATGTATATGCATTTTTTTTCTCTTGAATATTTTTATTGAATAAAATATATATATTTTTTTACCACATTTTTTTTTTACCTCATAAATATTTTTTTTTATCGAACCAATATATTTTTATACCAAAAAAACATTTTTTCAATAACATAAATATTTGTTTTTTGAAAAAAAAAAATTTTTTTTTGGCCCATATATATAACTTTTACACCATGATTATTTTTTTATTGAACAAATATATTTTTATACAATTTTGCAACACATCACACGCTATATCGGCCCGGTTGATATGAAAATAAAAGAATCTTTTATCGTTTGGACATTTTTGAAGGCAAATGATCTAGACTAGTTTTGATTGGACAGAGTACTAACCGTATCGCTATTCAACAACAAAGTTTATGGATTAGTTTTTTTAAGTCTAATTGTAGATATTTGTTTCTAGTGTAGAATTTAATTGCCATAAGTATGTATCTGCTTCTTTTTTGCATATAAACTGTATAGTCAAAACAGTGACGAAAGGTGTCCAATCAATTGGTATTGCACCATATGGCCAAACGGTAAAAATGCACAGAAAAATCGCCTCCAAAGCATTAAGGTAGGTTTTGGTTTTACTTTTATCCTAGGCCCAAAAGGCTTAGTCGTTTCGTCTTCAATGTAATTTATTTCAAGGTATTACTGTATCTAATTTCCTTAAAGAAGTCAATAACTTTGTTTTGTTAACCGAAACAAGTAAGCCTTAACGGTATGGAATATTTAAAGATCGTAGAATTGAAAAGTCACACAATTTGAGAGAAAAAAAGGTGGTTTTTTTGCGATTAAACAATTACGATTATTAATTACGACGATACTATGCCCAACAATAAGAGAATTTGCACAGGACAAATCCGGAATTGTGCCGATTCTTGCTTTGTGCAGAACACATGAATGTATACTTTTATATAATCTACGTTTGCTGATAAAACATTTTCCTGAAAATGCATTTTAGCACTATGCAGTGGCAAAAGTTAATTTACTTTGAATTAGAGTTTTAAGACTGAGTAGCTCTATTTAAAGCTCACCTGGTGCTCAAGGTGAGCATTTGTGGTAGCGTGTTGTCCGTTGTGCGTTGTGGGTCGTCCATATTCTCTTTATGGACACTCTAGAGTCCATTATTTTTTTGATGAAATCTCGGACAAGTTCGAAATTAGGTCTAGTTGGATCAAAAACTGGGTCACCGGGTAAAATTTTAGAAAAACATTATGGACACTCTAGAGTCCTTATTTTTTATCCAAATCCCTCTGAAAAATGGTCAGAATATTTATCTTGGTGAAATCTTAGACAAATTTGAAATTGGGTGAAGTGTGGTGAATAACAAGGTCACGGGGTCAAATCTTAGAAAAACCTTTTGACATTCTAGAGGCCATATATATAGCCCAATCAACCAGAATGGTCAGAATGATTATCTTGATAAAATCTTGTTAAGGTTCGAAGTTGGGTCAAGTGGGGTAAAAAAACTAGGTCATTAGTCAATTCTTTAAAAGAACCATTGTGGTCACTCTAGAGGCTATATTTTTAGCCCAATCAACATGAAAATTGGTAAGAATGATAAACTAAATGGAATCTCGAACAAGTTAGAAATTTGGTCAAGTGAGGTCAAAAGCTATGTCATGGGGTCGAATCTAGGAAAAGCCTTGAACATTTTTGATTGTTAATTCAGGTGAGCGATTAAGCGCCGCT
Source organism: Fragum whitleyi (assembly GCA_948146395.1). NCBI lineage: Eukaryota > Metazoa > Mollusca > Bivalvia > Cardiida > Cardiidae > Fragum > Fragum whitleyi. The sequence goes on from OX411558.1 coordinate 35,903,833, forward strand.
ATAGTCCTCTTGTTTACTTACGGTAGGAAAGAAAGGTACATGTTTCAGTATATTGGGTATCCACTCCTGTACTTAAAGAATAGATTAATGCTTGCTTGTGAATCAAATTGCAGGGACTACAACCCCTTGGTTAATTACCCCGATTTCCTTTTTTTATCTAGTACCATCGTTGTGGGATCGAATAACATCTTTACAACATGCTTTAGCTGTTACTTTTTTTTAAAATTAATAATTAATCATATTATTTTATAACTCAAAGACGATATAAAACCGTTTTCAAAACATTTTCACTTGGAAATAAATAGCCTTTATGGTAAATGGCTGTCTTTCATACCAAATCGAATCTTTTGCATGTAAACGTTTGGTTGACGTTACGTGATTGACGTCACCAAAATTTCTGGAGCTATACGTGACGCGGTAGATTTCAAATTGAAGTAATCATGGAGAGGTTCATGAGCCACATTTCTCGTCTTTTACACCATTAGCGTCTTAGAAAATTGATAATACAGAATTTGCCATCATGTGATCATCCTCCATTAACATTAACTGTTCTCTTTGATGATTTCGGCGGCTTTCTTTGAATTGTTAAAGTACTCATCCAAGGTGTGAAAAGCGAAAACTTCAGACGTAAAACACATAAAATCTCGCGTTACTTTTTGAATGGCGACCTGTAATGATTCGGATAACCAATCGATAAGCTCATCGCTCAGGCACCAATTCACTAAATAAATATTAATGCGGTCTATTTTACAAAACAACCAAAAGTGAAGCGTTTATTGAAATAAAGATAGGTTTAAAAGCTTTAAAATTTTCATGAGTTTGTGATATGGGTTGGTATCATATCTATTCCCATAAAAGTACGGGACATAGTTTTCATTTCCTAACTATTTGGTTCTCTTAAAAGCCTGGTAGGATAAGATAAACACCTGAAAACGATCGTTGTCCCGGGGACCGACGGAGTTTTAGTTCCTACAACACTGAACTTGCAGATCGATGGTCGGGGGTTTCCCCGATTACACAGAAATAAAGTGCAACGGATTTCCCCACGTGATGCGATTTAAACCAATTATATTTGATTGCAATTTTATATAAAAAAAGAAAAGAATAAATAAAAATGTTCAACCCTTATTATTCGCTTTGAGTTTTGGTAATGTACCGAAGACTCTTTACCAAAAAGTAATCCTAATGTGTTCGACAAAACTATGTTAAGGGATCTCTGATTTGTTCATGGAAATAGAAGCAAAAGCATAAACATTCTTTTTTTAAAGGATAATAGGGGCTTACATTTAGCGATTTGAATACAGAATTGCCATATTTTTTCTGCTAAACCAGTGGGCCAATCTTGATAAAACTTGGCAGGGATGTTCCTTAGGTCAAGCTTTACCAAAGTTGTTCAAATAATTGAAATCCATCCTTAAGTTTCCCTTTACCCTCAACAAAAAAGGTGAAAATATGAAAATCTTCAAAAGTCTTCTTCACTGAAAGCAGAAGGCAAACAGCTTTCATATGTGGTGTATAGCATCAGAGTAGACCTCTACCAGGTTTGTTCATATCAAAACCCTGGGGTCATATTTGTGCTCAAACCGGGTGAAACCCTTTTTGCATAGAATCAAAGAGCGAAAATCTTAAAAAAATATTCTTCTCTAAAACCAGATTGCAGACAGCCTTCATATTTGATATGTAGTATCACCTAGTGGGCCTCTACCAAGGTTGTTCATATTAAGACCCTGGGGTCACATTTGGGCTTTGCCCGGACGCATCCCTTTTAACTCTTCTGAGCACGAAGGGTAAAAAAATGAAAATCTACAAAAAATCTTCTTCTCTGAAATCAGAAGGCAGACATCTTACATATTTGGCATGTAGCATCATCTAGTGGACCTCTTCTAAGTTTGTTCATATAAAGACCAAAGGATCATATTTGGGCTCCACCCGGGCGCGAAGATCTTTTAAAACTCTTTTTTCCGAAACCAGAGGGCACACATATTTAGTTTTTAGCATCATCTAATGGATCTATACCAAGTTTGTTCATATCAAGACCCTGGGGTCACATTTAGGCTCCACCCGAAAACATCCCGTTTTAAGAATCAAAGAGCGAAAAGGCATATCTGTCTTGCTCTAGGCTGAAAAAATTCCATGCTATTGATCTGATGTAGAAATTATCTCCTTTTTGACATCTGTCTCTTTAATTATTGTGATGTCCGAGGGTAAAAGAGACGCAGTTGGGCGATCTAGGACCATCATGGTCCTCTTGTTTTTTAGATCAAATAGACCAGAGTTGTTGGGATTCTATCCTTTATCAATCAAGAAGAAAATGTCATAAAATGGGTATTATTGTTTCGCCAAAATCATTCACAGTAATTTCCCGTTTTACATTTAAGTATTGGCCCCAATTTTTATGATATATGGCATAGAAAAAACATCGGGACACACATAATCTGGTAGAGCTATATTGGACAAACACGGTCGGCTTGTACAGTTTAACCTAGAAGAAAATTTTCTATGAAAACAGAAGACGAATTATATAAGGTATGAAGTTTCAGTCAGGTGACTTTAATTTTATTCATATGATTTACTTTGAGTCAAATTTCACAGAAGGAAATCCGGTAACCTTGCAAAAATAATCACCCCTAAAAGAGTCTACGGCATTGTATTTACAAATATGAACAAATTATTTCCAAAAAGGAATTATGCCTAACTTGCTGTTTAGAACTCCCATGGGTAAAAAAATCTTAGGTAATCGATATAGGACCATAATGATCATCTTGATATTAATCCTACGATTGAAATAACTTTTATGAATAGTTATTTACATGTATTATTGCATAAAATGTAAGTTTTCGGGTCGTTAACGGACAAAACCCGGGAGTTAGCGGGAGAAAACTTGGATTAATAGGACTTATAGTAAACTCACATGTCCTTAAACCTTAGTTTTCTAACTTTAATATCCTACGTCTTGGCCTATGCACTTTATCAGTTTCTATGTCTAACATATTTATAGAGCTTAAATAAAGATATTTGTCCTATCTCGCGTTAAATATTGTGACGTCATAAATTTACCTAGCAAAGTCGGTATAAACAAAATTGACGATGTAATGCATTTTTTACGCCATATCAGCGATTTAGAGCTTATTAAAAAGCGTCCACATTTTGACACATTTTGCAATCACTGTTTGAATAAATACTATAGTCTTTCTTTATACGCAGAGACCCTCAAAATGACTTAACGCCCGCTCTTGTGCTTGGCATTTGCGCGCTCAACCATTTTGCGGGTCTCTGCAAATGTAATCGCCTTCAAAAAGGTGCATTAACCCTTATTGTTAAATCAATGCAGATGATTCATAAAACAATCCTTTAATGAATCTTTAAGTTTATTTGTGGTTCACAAAATGACGGCTGAGGCTTCCTCCCAAACATCCAAGAAAATTTTCCTCGGTGGTTTATCGAGAAACGGTAGATTATCACTTGATAAACTCACAACAAAAGCAGTGAAATTATCAAAAACTTATACCCTGCTTTTGTGCATTTGGTCCTATCTGACGTCATCTATGCGGGGCGAAATATGTGACGTCATAATTAATGTTGCATAGCAATCACGTGCAAAATGACGCGCTTTATGAAAATATGTCCCAGAAATTTCAGATTTTGTCTCATTTTGTCGCATTAAAGAAATAGAATAATCGTTTGTTTTTCGAGTAAGATCGATTGATATTTCATTTCGTGAAAAACAAAAGCTATGTTTTCACTCGTGGCTCCGCCACTCGTGAAAATATAGCTTTTGTTGTTCACTCAATGAAATATAAATCGATCTTACACTGAAACAAACGGTTATCCTCTATGTAAAAGACATAATTCACGAGGTCCATTTAAAAGAATCGACGAAGGTTCCGGATTGAGAATCAAACATTATGAACCACCGGTATTTGATGAATAATCCAAACTTTGGGCGCTCAATTGCGCTTCGCAAGGGAGTCTATATGCCTTCGTGCTTACGCCATTCGGTAATATGCTCCACTTTCAGTAGACCAGCGAGCTACTGTCATGGCGCTCTGTCCAGCGCTCGCCCTAAATCTTTTCTTAAACATCACCCGTACTGATGAGCCAGTTTTAACTCAATTTGAAAGAGATATTTCTCTAAGTCTTCTCTTACACCAATCGGTCGATTTCAATGGAACTTATCATGACTATTTCTTGGATGACCTTTTACTTAGATTGTTCAAGAAACCTTGATTGGTCCCAAAATATTGGATTGGCCTATTTTCACATAAAAATCACCTCCATTGTGTAGATCTTTTGCCATCAGTGTTCATTAAATTTCGAATGAACCTCTTCATAAATATGGGTGTGGCAGTGTGAGACCGATTTTGACTTTTACCTTTTTAAAATCTTCCCCTGAACCAGTCCTACTTTTGAAATATAAAATGTGTTTTAAAGAACTTTGTATGACTTTTCGATTGAAATCCATTGTTGATTTTCTCCATTATTACTATCACCTTTATCAAATCTGCAGATCTTAATGTCAATAGAGCGATAAAGGCCATCTTCTTCCTCTTTTCTACGCGTTCAGAGTTTCAAAGGGATACAGTGATTAAATACATAGATTCAATTTTAGTTAATCGTCTTTTTCAGGAAAAAAGTATTCAGATGATTTTCTGGTTTAAACCAAACTATAATCCGTAACATGAAAAAAGTACTTGTTGCCCTCCTCCTAAAACAGACAATTTTCTATTTTATTTCAAGCGTAAAAAGATGGCAGGGTTTTAGAATTTGGTTGCATATACTTTTTTAAAAGAAAAATACACATCATAAATTACAATTCGTCATTTATTTTACATTGAAGTGTTGAAAACGACTACTTTCAAATGACAAATGGGAACGTTGCACATCTCCTAAATGTCTATGGACATTTTTTTTAAAAATTCATTACAAAATACTATAACTACAGCTTTAACAAGCTAAAGCTACGAGCTTTTAGCAGAGAGCCGACGGTTTGTGTTTCAGACACTTTGTACAAGGTGGGCTGCTCGAAGAAAGAATACACACTGCGCTGCAAACAACGATCCCTGTTCTAGAAAAAATGGGCGAAGCATTTGATCCAGACAACGCCATGGGTTTCATGACGGGAAACATAACAGCAGGGCTCTTGTTTAATGGAAGGTAAGTTTTAAGGCTGTCTTATTGTCGATCAGAATCAAGAAACAATTGAATAACGAAGAAGGTAGTTACGCGCCTTAAAAAGTTTATTTCCCGTTTTTTCCCAAAGATTAAAAGTGTGAACAGGGTTTTTTTCACCACTTGACGCAACTTCGAACTTGTCCGACATTACATCAAATGAATCATTTATAAAATTTCAAGTTCATATAGCTAACAATGGCCTCTTCGATATCATTTTTTTTCTTTGAGATTTCACCCTGTGACCTTATTTTCTTACCTCATTTGACCAAATTTTAAACTTTTCCATGAAGATAATTGAACTGACCAATTTTCAGATTGATCGAGTGCATAATAGGGCCTCTACAGTTCCCACGTATTTCTTTTTACGGGATTTGGCCCTGTTACCTAATTTGCATTTCATCAAATTTCCTCGGGGTAAATGTTGTTGACGCACAGAAGCTGATCACACAACTAAAAAGCTTTCCTGGAGTCTTTTGTGCTCGGGTGAACTAAAACTAAAGAGCAAAAAAGCCTTTCGGCGGTCTCTGTAATCAATGTATGGGCGTTTTTTTTTTTATAAATGGAAAGACACTATATCTTTTGAATTCACACTTTTATGGTATAAAACAAAAGTTGTTTGTATTCACAGTTTAGTGCATCAATACGAAAAGTATGATAAATTCTCTAAAATTTTCAGTAGTTCATCGAGAAATAACCGTAGATTATCACTTAATGATCTCACCGCCAAAACAGTGAAATTATCATAAAGTAATACCCTGCTTTCGTTTATTTCACTCTATTTACCGTTTCCTGAGCGGAACCCAACAAAATCATCTTTATGACGGCGTGAAGACGTTTCCGAGTAATCCTGTGCAACATTGACCGATGTAGATTAATTGTCCCAAAATCTTGACATTTCGATCTATTTTTGCAAAGAAAAAAAATAGAATAGTCATTTGGTTTTTCATGTACAGTCGATAAATGTATCATTTCGTGAACAAATAAAGCTATATTTTTACTTGTGATGTTAGGATAAATCGATATAACACTAAACCAGTCAATTATCCTGCTCATCAAGTTATCGATTCTACAAACTCACACAGACAAAAACGAACATAATACAAAAGAAAAAAAGGGAAAGACAGAATAAGTACGTGAGAAATAGAAATTCCACTTTTTCTTCATCGTATTCTTTTCTAATCCGTGGGCCAGGAGAGGTCACCATGTACTCCCCTAAGGGCTTTCCGAGAGTGGTATGTGAAATTGAAACGGATCTCCCTGGGTGATAATCAAGATGTTAACAGGTGATATTTTGGGTCCCGACTGCCATTCTGAGTGGTTTTCTAGATGGCAACCAATTTTACCTTTGATGCATAATAGAGAGATCATTACATTTTAAATATTTTTTGAGAGTCCAAAACATGCATATTTGGCCTTCTGATAAAACTCTAAATACTTGAAATGATTTTAAAGACCCCAAATTCCAAAATGGAAGATGGCAGCCAGTTCTTCACAAGAATTTTGCTATTTTTTCGATGAATGCCATGAGATAAAAGTGTTCACCATGTACTACACCATAGATCATATTGCAAAGTGCTATGATATTGTTGATTTGACCTTCCCGAGATAAAATCAAGTTGTTATCAGTCAATATTTGTGGCCCTGACTGCCTTTCTCAGTGTTTTTCTAAATGGCAGACACAAAAATATAAATTAACCAGGAGACACTATACAAATCTAATTTGATTTTAGATTTCATTTAAGGAGCAGAATGAATATTTCAAACTTTCTTGGTACAATATCTAATTGTTAAAGTTAATTTGGATATCGAAACATCCTTTAAGAGAGATGGAGGCAAGTTTAAGATAGGAATGTTGTTATTTTTTGCTGCATTCTGTGAAATATCAGGGACACCATGTACTTTGCCAAACAATCCTCTGTGATTGTGCCATGAAATTGTTAATTCAACACTCCCAGGGTTGAGTTGAGTTGTTGACAGTTGTTATTTGGGGTCCCAGCTGCCTTTTTAGGGCGTCTTTCAAAATGACAACCAATGCAAATACAAGTACAGTCAAACTTCAGTCTATTGCATAGGGGTCCTCTCGAACACCAGGAAAATTCGAACAAGGGTCTTAGTCCAGGCAGATATCGCTCATAATTCATTGTGTTCGACCTCGGAAAACTCGTTCACCAGGACTGTCGAACTCTCGAACTTATTCTCCAGTCCGGAACTTAAAAATGCTTTATATTTTACCTGACAGAATTCGAACAAAGGGTCTATCCCTAATAATAAGATTTCATATTTAGGTGATTTTCACACTTTTCAACTCATAAACCTTTTTTGACACCTTATTGTCAATTACGCACCGTGCGTCATAATTACCTATTCCGTTGAAAAATACACTGTTCGGTTCGAGAAACCTTTATCTCCTATCATTTTCATTGTAAAATTGATTTTCGATCACTCACTTGAAATTGCTTCTTCTCCTAAACCATAGAGCTTATCTTGATGAAACTTTGCAGGAATGTTCCTTGGGTCAAGCTCTACCAAATTTGTTCAAATAAATGAAATTCTTCTTCTCTGAAACCAGAAAGCAGTCAGCTTTCATAATTGGTATGTAGCATCATCAAGTGGGTCTCTACTAAGGTTATTCATAGAAAGACTCTTGGGTCATATTTGGGCTCCACCCGGGCCCAACCCTCTTTACAAAGAATCAAAGAGCGAACATCTCAAAAAACCTTCTTCTCTGAAACCAGAAGGCAGACAGCTTGCTTAATTGGTATTTAGCATCACCTTGTGGACCTCTACCAAGTTTGGTCATAGCAAGACCCTGTGGTTATATTTGGGCTCCACCAGAGCCCAACCGTTTTAACAATCAAAGAGCAAATTCTGTACATTTTCTTCTCTGAAACCCGAAATCAGACACCTTTCATATTTTGTATGTAGCATCATCGAGTAGACATCTACTAATTTTTTTTTATATCGAGACCCTGTGATCATAGTATGGCTCCACAGGGGGCAATCCCTTTTAGATAGATTCAAAGAGCAAAAAATTTTCAAAAATCTTCTTCTCTGGGTCCAAAAGGCAGACATCTTCCATATTATTTTTGAAATATTATATACTGGATTTGAACCAACATTTTCATGTCATGTCCCTTGGGCCATATTTGGCTCTGAATGAACCCCCATATTTTACCTAGAAACAAAGGAGGATATCATAAAACTTGTTCTCTGAAATCAGAAGGCAGGGGACTTTTTATAATACTCTCATATGATTGTATTTCATGAGGTTTGGTCATTGCATGCCCATATGTTCATGTAAGGTCGTGCCCAGGCATATCCGTTTTACTCTATGCTGAAGACAGTCCATGGTATTGATCTTATTCAGAAATTGTCTTCTTGTTGACATCTGCCTATTTAATTGATATGATGCCCCAGGGGTCAAAGAGACTCAGGTGAGCAATGTCCTCTTGTTTTAATCAACCTAAAACATAAATATTTAGTGTTCTTGCTACAAGCTGAAATTGAAAATGTTTGAAGATCAATCATCAGGAATAGTAGATGGCAGCCAGTTTTAAATATGAAATTTGCCTTTTTTCAGTCCATGAGTCCATCAATTTTCATAAAAAGCCATAGGACAAAGGAAAAGTTAACTGATATTACTCAGTGATATTTAAAAAGCTATCAATCGATATTTTTGATGTTCCGTCTGCCTTTCTGAACTTTTTTTCTAGATGGCAGCCAAGAAAAAAATATAGATTACATTAGACTCCCTTTGCAAACATTGGTCTTTATTTGATATTATTCTAAGGACTTAATCACCCAAGTTTAGCGATTCCCTTACCATTTCTTTAATTAAGTGTCTAATTTAAATTCTAAACATGCTGAATTGGAGATGGCAGCCAATTTTAAACAAGATATTCTGCTTATTTAACCGTTTTTAGTCTGTGAAACTAGTTGGCTGGGCATGTGACTCTTGAGAAGGAGAAAGCCGTATCAAGTTGTTAACCATAAATCCCTGATATCATTATTCTGTCTGAGAAAATACATGATGAAATGAAATTTAAAATATGAGATGGTAGTCAGGTCATTATTCAAATTCGTCTTAATTCTTTAAAATTATCTTTATGTGTACATGTTTCTTTTTAAGATGGATGCATAATGGTATCATTTTCTTCATCTGTCAGTCTGTGGGTTTGAACGTATGTTAGTTAAAATCTTGTTTTGATTAAGAACATCGTGAATTTGATATTGGTAAGTTGCATAAGCAACTTTCGAATAATTTGAAAGTTTATTTATCAAACTCGAGCATAATTATATATTAATGACGTATTGATCTATTAGAAGATATGTTAGTCTTCAAGGGCCAATCAGAAGCTTTAAAATCAATTTCACCTAATGGAATCATTTGATTGGACAATTTTGAATGATTTTGGAGTAGTTTTGGTCGATTGGGTGCTCTTTAAATGATGTTGGGGCAATTTGAGTGAGTGTTTCAAGAATGCCATGAATGGAACAAAACATAAATGTTTTAGAATGGTTTTGACTAGACTGAGTGTCAAGTTAACAATGTTTCTTGACTTCAAAACATTCCTTCATTTATTGACACATTTTCAAGAAACGTTCAAAGAATGTTCCTCATCATGTGAAAAACTTTTTTTGTTGATGATTGCTGATATAATTCCGAGTAACGGAAAAGGGGGCTTGTCAACACATTATTCTTGCATTAAAGGAAGGATTTGCATGACACTTTCACAGAATGTTCCTCGTCATGTGACTATGTGTGCTTATAAACTTCGTTAGGTGATACAATATATTTCAAATCACGGAAGAAGCTGCATTATTATAATTTGTCTTGTAAACGCTACTCCTTCTACAGCAATGTATGGATTTTCATCGAACTATTGTTAGATTTGTATGTAGGTTGCATACAATGTTCTGTGACAACCATTGCACATAAATGTCACTGCAATATAGTCACTGTCTTGACGGATCGTTTTGATGACACTTTCGAAGTATATACTTCATGATATAAATATAAGCATATATTCAACGTTTATCCATTATTAATGCTGCATCACAAAAAAGTGGGTATTTGTTTCAAAATTTTTTAGTGAGGTGTTTATTTTTCCAAACAGGACTCATGTTTTTTTTTGTTTTTTTTTATTTTAAAAAAATAAATCCTGATGTAAATTTCCATTTAAGTTTTATTTTGGAATCGATATAGAAAAAACTTCCATATGACCATATAGCGACCAAAGTTTCTAAAAAATTAAATGGATTAATGCTAGGTTAAACGTCCGAAACGAATTCATATCTGAATTTCTATATGTATCAGCTACATAGGGATTAGCACTGCTGACCCCTTCAAGAGGAATAGAAATAAAACAGATTTTAGCAAATACAAGATACGGAAATTAGCAAATTTGGTGGATTTATTTCGGATTATTTTACATTCTTTTAATTTGATGGACATTCGCCATTTTAAAGTATTCCTACATCGAACTGAATAAATACGGAATAATCATGTTAATATCTGGCTGTCATCTAAGTTTTAGGATTTTGGAATCATCAAATTAGCTTAAGAAAACAAAGGTGAATTTTTCAAAAGAAATAAATATTTTCTCTCTTTAAGTTTGAAAACACTTATCAGCAAGTAAAAACAAAGATACCGAATATCAATATTTATTCATGAATCTATTTTCGGGGGGGGGGGGGGGGGGGGTCTGGTGAACAATTAATTTCAGACCCCCCTCCCCCGAATGAAATTCGTGTTTAAAAATCAACAATTTTGGATTTCAATTCCGACACTCACTGATAGAAACAGTAGATTAAACGCTTAATATTTGTCTGGTCTTTTAAATGAGTTTAATATATGTTTTGTCTTTAAAATGAGTTTAAATTTGAACCATTGTTTAGGGATTCTAATATAATTCATGCATTTTCTGCGTTGTCGTCTAGAAAAATGCTTGTAAAGGCAGTCGGGACGCAATATATTGATTAAAAGTTTTTTGATTATCTGTCAGTGAGGTCGGTTTAACATTCCTTTACACTCTCAGAAATGGCATTCAGGATGGTTCATGGCGTCTCCTCTGGTCTCATGGTCTGCTTCAAAACTTGGCAAATTTAATATTAAAAATTAGCTGCCATCTACCATCCAAAATATTAGATCTTCAAATAGATTTAATTTATTTCAGTGTGTAGCTACAACACCAACTTCATATGTTTTTGGCCCTTAATGATTACTAAAAATGAAGCTTGTGCATAAACAAGCTGTGCCACTTTATTAATTTGTATTTCATTGGCTCCCATTTAGAAAAAAAAGGGCAGTTTGGACCCAAAATATTGACTTTAAATAACTTGATTTAACCTTGAGAATGTTGAATTGAATAATTTAATGGCACAATAAGAGAAGACTTTTGGCTAAGTACATGGTGACCCTTCATCTTTCAAAGAATACAACAACAACAACAAAAAAAGGCCCACTCTCTTTCTTAAACTGGCTGTCATCTCTCAAAAAGGATGTTTGGATATCCAAATTATCTTTAACTAATAGATATCGAACCAAGAAAATAAAAATTAGATGTTTTGGTTGTAAAATATGATTTTAAACCATAGGGCATATAGTGCCTCCTGATTAATTAACATTTGTATGAGCTGTCATTTAGAAAAACACTGAAACGCTGTCAGGACACAAAATACCGACTGTTAACAACTTGATTTGAATTCGGGAATGCAAAATCATCAATATCATAGCACTTTGCAATATAATTTAACATGAAGTACATGGTAAACACTTTTATCTCATGGCATTCATCGAAAAACTAGCAAAATTCTTATGTAGAAGTAATTGCCATCTCCCATTTCGAGAGTTGGAATCTTAAAATCATTTAAAGTAATAAAGGGTTTTACCAGAAGGTAAAATATACATGTTTTAGACCCTCAAACATATTTAAAATGTGAAGATGCCTCTATTGTGTACCAAAGGTAAAATAAATTTATTCTTGGCTGCCATATAAATAACCACTGGGAATGGCAGTCGGTTCCCAAAATATCATCTGTTAACATTTTGATTCTCACTCAGGGAGGTTCGATGAGCATTTCCATACCACTCTTGGAGAGCCCATAGGGGGTTGCATGGTGACCTTTCCTAGCCCATGGACTATTTTCTTTTTCCACCGGGTGTAAGACACTAAAAATAAATGGAATATAAAACTCTTAGTTTGGCGTTAAGAATAACTATTTTTTTTTAAAAGTTTTTACATAGATTGATGAAAAAGAAACAAACTAAAGCACTCTAGAAAAGCAAAAAATGGTAGAGGTGGTAAGAATCCATTGCCTCTTTCTATAGTGCATGATATGATCTGGAATGAGCTAGGAACATGTTGGAAATGAGGGTTCTGCACTTTAAAGCAAGAACATTAATTTAATATTTCGGAGCTTGTGAATTATACATGAACAATCAACCTGAAAAATAGAAACAATTCATGGACAAAAATTTGTAATGATATTTCATAAAACCTATTGCAATCTTAAAAGAGCAATATTTCATGATTTTATTTTGTTTTTACAAAAATACATTGAGGTCTTGAAAACTGCATTTTTATAACTGGTTGTACCTGTCATGACTTTAGACTTTATTATGTTCAAAAACTGATAAATTCAATCAATTTGTCGAAAAGCTTTGGCTTTGACTAAAACTACCGTTTTCCAGAAAGTGACTAAATTCGCATAAATTATGCTGTCTTTATTTTGGTATGTAGTACAGCTATGCTTATTGCTTCAAGTAGGTACACGCATAGAGTAGATAAAAGAAAAAGGTTCACGCAAAGAGTAGTAGATAAAAGAAAATGAAGTATGGTTCCCATTGTCGACCCGATCAATTCGATCGCCTAGATTCCCCGATCAAACTCGACTATAATACAAAATAAACAACTTCTGCTTGATCTTTACTCGATCGTTTCCGACCGTACACAAGTATTCACTACGCTTTGGCGATCGCAACCCGACCTCCATCCCGATGATTATTCGATCATCTCGACCTTAACTCGATCAACACTCGCCCCTTTCCCGCCAATCCCGGTCAACACACGGTCTTCCCCCGACCACTTTCCAGCCAATTTCCGATCGATTATCCCGACATACAATGTATACCCGAGTTCTATACGATCGCTCCCCGACCAACTAATTCGCTACTCGACCTTACTCAAAATACATGTAACTATCGGGAATATTGGAGAGTGGTCGTGTATCAGATCAAGTTAATCAGGATGAGGTCGGGATAACTCGAGTAAAGGTGGGAATAATCGTGTATAGGTCGGGTAAAAGATATCAACTCGATCTCTACACGATTGATTCACGTCCAGCTTGGTCTTGCACCCATATGCGTAACTAGGATTTTGCAAATTTTGAATAGGATAAACTCTATAAATGTGGAATGTGACAAAAGATAAATGTTTTCTATCTGCTCTCCTCTCAGTAATGATTTTGGTGATTTTGAATAATCAAAACAACGTAACTACAGCATAAATAAGCTGTAGTTTCGATTTTATGATCATTCACCAACGACATTTTTTTTCTAAAAAAATGATTCAGTTTCATTACGCAATTGCGTAATGTGCGTAATGGAAGCTACACCCTTGTTGCACCCAACCGATACGCAATCGCCTCCCGACCGCCTTTCATTCAAATTATCTACTCGGAGTATTTTGACATGTCAGGAAGACAGATCGATGGCGTCCAAACTCGATTGCCCCGGCCTTCCCCTAATTTCTCCTGCCACCAAAGCTCGATCATTCCTCGATTGTTTGATCGGAATTGATCGAGTTGATCGGATCAGCACTTGGAAATTAGCAATAAATACTGTATATGAATATGAAAATTTAAAAATACTCACAAAAACTGTTAATGTTTTTTTTCTAGATACGAGTATGGAAATCCGCTGATAGAATCATTTTGCACGGCGAACGACAAACTATTTACTGTCTTCAACGATTGTATCCCCGAAGACTTGTTTCCCCCTCTTCGATACTTTTATACGTCAAAGTCGATGGGAGTGATTCTAGATTATTTCAAGTTAACGCTAGACGACTTTATACAGAAAGAGTTTTATGAGCAGAAGAAGACATTTAACAAAGGTAACTTTCAAATCATATTGCACTCTTATATTATTCTGAATGATTGTTTGAATGGGATTTGACGCCGTTTTCAACATTTTTGTTAGTAATTAAGCAGCGGTTGGCTGGAACATCTCTCACTAGTACCACCTCGATATCTCTTGCTAGACTCCAGCTGTATCGAAGCCATGCGCCCGATGTTGGAAATTGTTTATTTGTTTGAATGAGGTTTAACGGCGCTTTCAACAAGCTTTCAGTTATATAAAGAAGACTGGGGCACCTAACAATGTATTCCTCGTATTTCTCACATCAATACCACCATTCCATCCTTCCCTAGCCTTCAGCTACTATTTCACATAGATTTACTCCTACTTGCGAACTCCTCCTTCACTTTACTTTCAAAGCTTTGAAAGTGCAAACATTTATCACTTGTTGAATTTTTGCAAGACGATATTTTGAGGTCTCAATTCCCCTAAGTTCAAGAATTATCTGCCCTTCATTACACTTAGCTTTTACTTTGGTTTTCATTTAAAAGTTATGAAAATTTATACACAATTTTTGTACATTATTTCTTTTCGAACACATTTACTAGTAAATTTGTATCACAAACTCCTCAGTTTTTCTTCAAAAGCTAAAAAACTGTATACAAATGTTGAGGTTCAAGAGTTATCTTTATTTTGCCTTTCCTGTGAAATACATTATTCATGGAATGCTTTTGCGGGGATAAAGTCTCATTGTGGGACAAGTTCTAGTTTTATCAGCAATAGCTACATTCCGTTTAAAGTATGGATCCATGAAAATGACCTTAATTACGATTTTGTTTTAAATTATTATAGGTAACTATAGTACTGTCAAAATGTATACAGTGTTTGATCTGTTCGTGGTTGCGTTAGTATAAAATATACATAAAGAAGATAAAATTTATGTTTCATTAGCAATATATCTTCTTTTAAGAAAAATATTTATTTTTCAAGGTCATTTTACAAAATATGGCTCATGTTTTGCTTACACTCTGTTGTAAAAGACAGGTATTTTTGAATAATTATTCAGATTAAGTGTGCATAAACCCCATTAAAATTAGAAAAATATTTGCCTTAATAAGCAGTTTCTATGGTTACATCAAAAATATTTGAAATGACCCATGATATATCTGATTATTAAAGTAAAGTCGACAGAAATGTGTTTTTATATCAAACCTTACAATTTAAAGTAAACAAATGAAGCCGATTCAAGATTTATCTTATAACTATACAAATATCTGTGTGATGACATCCCGTATGATATTTTTTTATGATATCACATAGTTATTTTTAGAACAATGATATAATGCGGATATTTTTAGAAACTTGGATTTCAGTTAGAAACAACGACAAAAACAAGACAAATAGAAATTATAAGATAAATATAATACGTACTTAGTGTATTGTATGAAAAAAATATCTAACTCAGTTGTGAGAATTGTGAGAGCCTCGACAATTATCAATTCTCCCAACATCGTTAGATATTTTTTTTCATATAATACACTAAGTATGTATTTATAATATATTTAAACCGATGTTTGATAGTTCGCCTCCTAAATATAAATAGATTCTTTGAATTTTAGGCACGATTTTCGAAGACCTATGTTCAAATGATGATTGGAAAAACCGAATAAAACGATATTCTTGATTCAAGGCAATGGGTTCAGCATTAGATATCGTTATGCTGTATCATATGAGAAAGTTAGAATTAAATATAACCAGTTATTCACGATTTCCCATTTTTTCTATTTATCATTTCATTATCCTGTATGAAATGTTAATTCATTTAGGAAAAGGAAACATAAACAAAGCAAAAGACAAAGGTAGAACAAAATGTGAGCTGTTGAATAAAGATTTTAAAGAAAATACTTGTCTTTGTGAACACTTTCAGAAACAACTCGCCACCTCGCCGATTCGCTGATGCTTGCAAGACTAGAAGCAGAAGAACATGGAGAGAATGTAGATGCACTGCAAGATGAAAATTTAATACTTTTGATAACAGAGCTATTCATAGGTAAGAACAAAGCTGATGGCTGTCGCAATTATTTTTCAATCTGGCATGAATGTTTCTTGTATACCCCTTTCTCAAAACCTGTTCAGGGAATGTTGAATGACTCCTAATATCGACGTGGTAGGCTGAAAGTATTTTGATTTTTAAATCTTTTAAAAAAATATTTTCCCAATTCAATTGGCCTACCCCCGAAATATTGACAGAAATATCCCCTGAATGCCCTTTCTCCATGGACAGAAGGCAGGGACTTTTCATTATACAAATGTAGTTCCATTTAATTGAATTTAATCAAGTTTGTTCATTACATGCCCCTACCTTCATATATGAGCTTTGCCCAGGCATGTCACTTCTTGCTCCTTACTGAAAATGTTCCACAGTACTTATGTAAAAAAATATCCGTGTTGACATCTACCTATTTAATTGATGTGAAAGAGACTCGGGTCAGCAATCTAGGACCATCATGGTCCTCTTATTTAAACGTAGTACGTCAAGATTTGTCGTAGAATTATAGTGAAACCGACTATCTTATCGCATTTACATTTTATTTGATATTTGCAAACCGTCAAACAAACACGGGAGTTCCGATAAAAGCTAAGTTTTATCTTGGAAAGATGGGATATGATAAAGAAACTAACAATTACTGAACGTGCGCGTATTTTGAATTATCTTTTAACTGTACAAATATCCATGTCATAACCTTCCATATGATATTTGTCATGATATCACATGGAAATTTCTACAACAATAACATTTTTGGTTAATTTGAAAAACTTGCATTTCAGTAAGAAACATCGACGAGATCAAAGCAAATAGAGGTTATAAGATAAATATAAACGCACTAAATGAACTGTATGAAAAATATCTAACTCGTTTATGGAATTGATATTTTCCTCGACAGAGACTCGACAATTATCAACTCCCTGTACCTCGTTAGACATTTTTTCTTACAAAACACTAAGTACGTATATATGAGCCTGTTCGTGACATTTCCTACAATTTCAAATGTGCGCAAAGCAAAGGTTCTGGCGAGCCTGAGCAGCTGCACAGTCTGACCAGAGTCTTCACTAGGCACTATATAGATAGATAAGGTCTTAATCGCTCCTTAGGCGACCAGCATATATTCTAATTGCATTTTGTCGTTATCTAATCTGCTCAAAGTTTGTGCCCTGCTTACGTGTGAAATTGTTGGAAATGTCACGCACTTGTTTTATATATACATGTAATTATGCAGTACTAAAAGGGTGTTTTATAATATGTACTTTTTCTAAAACATTATGGTTCTGATATAACTAATCAGATTACTTATGCAAATATTCATCTCTATAGCAGACAAAATAGAGTTTTGGTTGAAACATAATTTGTTTTGGTGCATTTGATGGTGTCCAACCTGTTCGATGCCAATCTTATTTGTTATTTTCTCCATGACGCCAATCTTGGGCAATGGCGTTGTCGGATCTTTATCTTCAATTATCATTTGTCATGTCTTTTGGCAAATGAAGTTGCTAAGTTTCTCCTTTTAAGATTCTCTTAAATTCTTTTGAATTACCTGGTTAATGGCTGTATACCGTATATTTTTAAACGTTACCCCTTAAAAGGACCAAGTAGACTCGGATCAGGCATTTGGGGTAGGCGTGTAGACCTATTCAGTCTGTAAACGATAAAAGTGGCCATAAGGTTTATCCAAGTTTCGTCCCCTTGCTCCAAAACTATGGGTGTGACAGAGAGGGGCTTTTTTCGCTTAAAAATTATTAAATAAATATTTTCCACCAAAACCATTTGACCAATTTCAACAAACCTTTGCCTGGATATTTCTTCGATGTCCCTTGACTTGGCTTACTGTCCAAGAATTTTGATTGCACTCACTTTAATGATTTTAAGAATCTACACCTCTTACTAATTTATTCAATTTAAATGAGAAATATTCCTTTAGTGCACCTTTACTTAAGTTGGTCTCTTATATTTGATGGACCCTTAAATTTAGGTTTGGTAGGACCAGCCCAATGTTCACTTTGATATCTCAAAAGAATCTTTTCCATATCTTTTGGACTAATTTCATTGAATCTTGGTATGAATATTGAATGAACGTTCTTTCACTTTGATTATTCTTGTAAATGTGTTTAGAATGGTTTGGTTGTTGCAATCACCTTAATGTTAGGTACATAATATGGGTAAAGGATGTGCAGTCAAATGTTGAGTATTTTCAAAAGTGCAATATGGGCCAGACCAAGTAAATCCTTACATAATACTTCTGAAGGGAGATCAAGGTGTTTGAGTCAAAATGAGCTTTGTTTAATTAAAGTCTGGAATAGTTAAAGCCATTTGAGCGATACAGGTCCTCTTACGCTTCTTATTCTAGATGCGCTGCAAACTGTGCCAATTGTAAAAGCAATAGATAAAGGATTATTATCAAGAAGCTAACGAGTCAAAGCTATTCATGACTTTGTCTAAGATCCAATCAATTACATGATTTTAACATTCTTGTCGATTGAACAAAAAAAAAAATATGAATGCCTAAATTTTTACCCCGTGAGCAATTTTAACTGGTGAAAGATACGATAACGACAAGCAAATCTGGTCAATTTTAGGTACATCGAATAACAAGCATAGCCCCTACAGAGTCTTAAAGGTTATTTCCTGAGATTTGACCTACTTGTAGGTCCTTAATTGGTCCTAAATGTCTCACCTGAGTTTTGCATTTAGAATATCGTCAGGTATACTATGTACTCTTATCTAAGCTTTCTGGTATACTTGTTCATGGATGATCAATCCTGACATGTTCTCATTCTATCGTTGTCAACTGAAATAGTTTAGTTTTTTAGCATGACCGTCATTACGGGCCAGAATATTGACTTAGGGTAGAAACAAGGTTATTTTTGAGACGTGAACTAGGACCACATTTTTGCTCGGTCAAAATACAATGATTCCAATTAAATAGGCAGCATCTACGGAAAACAATATTTTCTAAAATTTGAAAACGTGACCATTCCTTTTGACCTAATAGAAATTTTGAAAAGTATTTCAATATAATCATATTTTAGAATAATTTTGAAAATGCAAGTGTCAAGTTCGTGTCATTACGAGTATAATAAGGGCTTTCGCTTGACTCAACTTGTTACACTGATTGGGCTAACACTGTGGCATCTGAAGCGTAAACATTATTTTTCCTGGTATAAAACCTGGTGGCAAACCGTTTGACCAGTCATGCTTCAGTTTTTAAAATTACATAGAAATCATTTAGACATTTGGATAAATGATTGAGCCTAATTTGTGACCTCTAGAGCAGACATTTTCTTCCGAGCGAGACATAGTTTTCACGACGAAAAGTCGATTTATGAAAGTAGGTGCCTTCAAAGGTCAAAGCCGTTTTATGTCCGGAGCATTACTTTTACATTAATGTTTTTTTTTAAATTTCACAGATGTTTCCGTCAAGGTGAGGAACTGCTTAGTCACATTTCCAGGCCAACTGTTTTCGGGCCTTACAAAAGCTGTCTAGTTTCTTTGAAATGAGCTTATGATCTTTTGTTTGACCAGACAATATCCACTTTTTGACATTGACCTAGAATTAATCAGGACAATTAAGATGGCAAATTTCAATGATTCAGCCAATATTATGACCTTCTTTTCGATCCGAGGTAATCCGATTTTGATCTTGACCTAGATGATGTTTACTTTCTGACCGAATTGGATGATGGAGATGACCTTTAAAATAGAAATGGTTTTTTTCGAAGATTCGACCTTCTCTTTGACAAGGTATGCCATATCTTTGGACAAGGCTCATAATTGTGAAGGTTGCTATCTTCCAAGTAATTTAGGAACATATTTGTTTAATTGGAAAAACTTTTCTCCCCGTTTTTAATTTTTTGAAGTTTTTTTTTTAAAAAAGTGAATTACCTAAAGATCATATCTGTGAAGTCTTTCAAGTTTTGACCCAAGAGCAGAGATAATCAAACTTGTTGATGGACGCTAGCACAAAGTACTTCAGGTCTTTATCGTGATCGATTAATGTCTAGCGTCAATCAACAAGATTGATTATCTCTGCTCACGATAAAGACCTGAAGATCTTTGTGCTAAGATGAGCTAAAAAGGACGAAAAATCTGAATTCCGAAAGGTATGAACTGTAATTTGTAGATTGTATAGATAAAATTCCCTTAAGGAAGCTCCTTTTCTTTTTTTCCAATTTTCAGGTAGTTTCGACTCAATAAGATCAGCAGTGAGACATGCCATTCTTCACATGATAGCTTTCCCCGATATTCAGGAAAAGGTTCAACAAGAACTAGACAGAGAGATAGGTATTATAATATATCCACTATGTCTGAATGCGGCCGCTCAAATATTGCAACGATTTTAAAATCTCGTATGTAATAATTTGCGATATTTGTTTATTGTCGCGTTTCTTTCAACACACACACCGAACGTCAGAAAAGCTTCTGTTATCCCGTCCGACGTCTGGACGTCCGTTAACTTTTGCTTGTTAACGCTGAGTTCACAGAAATGGACCCGATCCATCAAGCGTCACGGGAAAAGGGCCAAATGAAAATAATTGAAAAATTAAATCAGAAATTCTCGTTCACACTCTTAAGTCCACACTTTTCATCCGATTGCATTCAAACTTTGGCGGATTAATTGGGCTATCATGAGAAGCGTTCCTTTCGGAAATTGTTCGGATCCGTAAAGTGTCATTGGAAAAGGAGCCGTGTCATGGTAAAAGGGACTTTATATATAATTTTTGTAACGCAACTCCTTCATTTATACATAGAAGGTAATGAAAAACTTTACCTACAATTCTACATCGCGTTATAGAAAAGGGGATCTTAATGTAAATTTCCTTGTAAATAAACTCTTTTAAAAATGGGTACATTCATATGAAACTTTCACAGAAAATCAATTTATAGTGACTTTGTGCAATTCGGGCTGTCTAGTAATATGCCGCGTCATGAAAAAAGGAGCTTTCATAAATATTTATTGTTATCACTTCTTAATTCATACATGGAAGTAAGTGAAATAATTACTTTGTTTGTTTAACAGAAAAGTGGACTTGATACATGTACAGGGGATGCAACAACTGCTGAGGTCCGTCATGGTTCTTTAACGTCCTCGGTGTAGAGCACCGTCAAACAGGACCTCGGTTTCAATTACTGTGTGTTAGTGTGCCAGCCAAGGAATCGAACCAACGCGGCCGAACTTCAATTAATTTGAAGTGCTCTACTAACTAAGGAATCGGGCTGTTTTCGGAGAAGACCCAAGTCATTGCTTTAGCATTGATGTTGTCGCCGTTGTCGTCCTTGTTGTTGTCGTCGTCGTCGTTCGAAAGCATTGACATTTTGTGATATCTCTGGTTCTAATAAATGCATTCACTTGAAACTTGGCACACATGTTCACCATCAAAAGAGCAAACTCTACTATTAAGGGGTGCATTATGTGCAAATTATGCCCCTTTTTCGACCCAATTTTTTTTCACCATCCAGCACTCAACAGCCGAGCGTAGGCACCCGTAGGCGGTGCTCGTGTTACGATTTGTGCTTTGATTGTCCCTATGTGCGTTTGAAGCTTTATATGTACGCCGCTCGTTGCACAGTGCATGCCTTTGATCGTTCATGAAATGATTACCGATCTGTGTGCTTTCGTCTATAATAAGTAGTCCTTTAAATCTGGTGTTAGTCCAGGAACTTCTGAAACACTCCTCATATAAAGAGACTTCATGTATATAGAGGTATCTTTCAGCTTTCCCCCAAAGTTTTTTTCTTATACAGGTTTTACTCTCCATCTAAATCCATATGTTTCACTGAATTTGTAATATTCACATTTCAGGAAGAGACCGTTTGCCTGGTATGGAAGATCGTCCTAACCTAACCTACACACAGGCTGTAATGTTCGAGAGTATGAGATATGCAAGTCTCGGTCCATCTGGTTTCCCTCACAACACAATGAGGGACACCGAGATTGGTATGATTATTAAAATTAATAATCTTGTTTGTTTCATTTCCAGTTTTAATTGTAGGATCATAAGGAAAGATTCTATCGAAAATGGGACCGTTCCGTCGGAAAACACTGGATATAGATTTTTTATAAAGCATGATGTCCGTCGTCCGTTTTGTTTTGTCAACATTTACTTTGTAGACACTCAAAAGGCCATGTTTGTTATCTTGATAAAATCTTGGTAGATTTCGAAATATGGCCATGAGGTCAAGGGGTCTTATATTGGAACAAGAGGGACAGAGGCGCTAAACTGTTCACCTGGAATTTTATTGGTCCAGTGGATCTCATCAAAGTAACTCTCTGACCTTACGGTTTAATCACATTTGCCTAGTTGTTGAATAGAAGATGTTTTTCCAAGAACTCAAAGTTAAAATATGCGGCCAATCGGTTAATGAGGAAAAGATGCTTAAAGATTTCGGTATCGAAACAAGCCCTAACCTACCACGTCTGTACTTGGGGATCAATCAAAATTCCAAGAACAAGTTCTTAGAAGGGTCACCAAAGAACATTTCTGCCAAGTTCGGTTTAAATCAGCTCAATGCTTACAGAGAAGACGTTTAAATATTTAGGGCTAAAAATAAGCCCTTCCCTATCACGCCCATATTTGGGGGTCAATTAGAATTCAAAGAACAATTTTTGAATAGGGTCACCAAAGGAACACCTTGGTAAAGTTTCAATGAAATCGCCCCGATGGTTCAGGAGATGTCGTTCAAAGTTTTTGGGCCCACAATAAGGCTCGTCCTGTCACGCCCATAATTGTGGTCCATTCAAAATTTTGAATTTATTTTCTATGAAACTCAATCCAGGTACATTCAAGTGAAGTTTCTTTAAAATTGACCCAGTAGTTCAAGAGATGTTATAGAGGTTTTAAGGCTCAAAATTAGCATTGCCCTGTAACGCCCATATTTATGGGCCCATCAAAATTTTGTAAACATTTTTTAAGAGGGACCCCCAAGGAACATTCTGGTAAAAGCTACATTGAAATCGGCCAATGGTTCAAGAGTGGATGGCGATCAAAGATTCCGGGCTAAAATTAAGCACTGTCACACATATTTGGATGTCAATCAAAATTTTTATAATCAATCTTTGAAGATGGTCAATCAAGGAACAATCTTTTAACGTTTCATTAAAACTGGCCCAGTGCTTCAAAATTAACCTCGCCTTACCTAGCCCATATTTATGAGCCAATCAAAATTATGTGGACAAATTTTAAAGAGTGTCTACCTAGAAACAAAAGCTCCCCTTTTTTTGCTCAATAAATCTGAAAATTGGTCAGAATGAATGCCTTGTTGAAACCCAAGGTCAAATTTGAAACTGGGTGAAGGGGTCACATTTAATCAAGAGGGCCAAAGATGGGGCAAAAGTGGCCCTAAATCGCTCAGCTGAGTTAACTGTCTTCAGATCGGACCTCTTAAAAAAGTTTTTAACCACACTTGACCAAAATTCGAAGCAGAATAATGTGATTTCATTGAGACAATCATCATTTCCGACCCGGGTTGACTCAATTTCAAATTCTATCTAGATTTTATCATGACATTGACTCTAACCAATGATCAGGTTGATTGAGAAAAAGATATGTCCTCTACAGTGTCTATTGAAAAAAAAAGACCATTGGCTTCATTTTAGACCCCACTTAACCCTATTTCAAACTTGACCTATATTTCATCAAGACATTCGTTCTGACCAATTTCAAAGATGACTTTAAAAAAGTTACAGCTGCAAGAGTGTTTACAAGGTTTTTCTACAATTTGACCTCTTGACCTCATTTTTGACCCCACTAGACCATTTTTTCAATATTGACATATATTTCATCAAGACTTTTATATAGACCACTTTTAATTGTTGATTGAGCAAAAATATGACTTCTACAGTTTCTACAAGGTTTTTCTGAAATTTGACCCCGCGACTTCATTTTTGACCCCACTTGACTAAATTTCGAACTTTTCCTATATTTTACAAGTCAATCATTCTGACCAATTTTCAGGTTCAATGAACAAAGAATACGACTTCTAGAGTGTCTACAGGGTTTTCCTTAAATTTGACATTTGACCTCTGTTTTGACCCAACTTGACCCTAGATTTCATCAAGACATTCATTCTGGCATATTTTCGGACTGACTGAGCAACACATATGGCTTCTAGAGTGTCTTCCGTGTTTTTCTAAGGTTTGACGTCTTGAGCAAATTTTTTGATCCCACTTGAAGCATAATCGTACTTGACCTAGATTTCATCAAGACATTTATTCTGAAATATTTTGGCCAAAGGCGAGGATTTTCTGACATCTAGCCAAGTGAACTTGTTCTTGACCATATAGGACCAAATTTAGAACTTGACCTAGATTCGAATAATAAAATTAATCTGACTAAATTTCAGTTTGATTAGCTTCTTGAGTGTCTACAAGGTAATTGCTGACGACATACGACGGAAGACACATGGCGGACGTTATATTTCCCCCGGAACCGCACCTTGAGCACTTCAAGCTTCCATGAGCTAAACAAGAGGACCATGATGATCCTAGGTCGCTCACTTGAGTCTCTTTAATCCCTGGGACATCACATTAATTCAATAAGCAGATGTCAACAAAGAAATAATTTCTGCATAAGATCAATACCATTGAATATTTTCAGCGAAAAGCAAGAAGGATGTGCTTTTTTGCTCTTTGATTCTATGTAAAAAGGGATGCACCCGAGTGGAGCCCAAATGTGCCCCCCTGGGTCTTGATATGAACAAACTTGGTAGAGGTCAATTAGATGATGCTACATACTAACTATGAAAGCTGCCTGCTTTCTGGTTTTTGAGAAAAAGATTTCTGAAGATTTTATTTTTTTCACCCATCGTGCTGAGATGAGCTAAAAGGGAAGCGCCTTGGTGGAGCCCTAATATGACCCCAGGGTCTTGATATGTTCAAACTTGGTAGAGGCCCACTAAATGACACTACATACCAAACATGAAAGCTGTCTGCCTCCTTGTTTCAGAGAAGAAGATTTTTGAGGATTTTCCTTTTTTTACCCTTCGTGCTCAGAAGAGCCCAAAGGGATATGCCCGAGCAAAGCCCAAATATGTACCCAGGGTCTTGAATGAACAAACTTGGCAGATGTCCACTAGATGATGCTACATACAAACTATGAAAGCTGACTGCCTTTTGGTTTCAGAGAAGAAGATCTCTAAAGATTTTCGCTCTTTGATTCTATCTAAAAAGGATTGCGACCGGGTTGAGCCCAAAATTGGCCCAAGGGTCTTGATATGAACAAATTTGGTAGAGGCCCTCTAGATAATGCTACATGCCAAATATGAAAGCTCTCTGCCTTCAGAGAAGGAGATTTTTGAAGATTTTCCCTTTTTTACCCTTCGTGCTCAGAAGAGCTAAAAGGGTTGTACCCGACAATGCCAAAATATTACACCCGGGTCTTGGTATTATAAATATGAAAGCTGTCTGCCTTCTAATTTCAAAGAAGAAGATTTTTAAAGATTTTTGCTCTTTGATTCTATATAAAAAGGGTTGAGCCCGGTTGGAGCCAAAATATGACCCCATGGCCTTGATATGAATAAACTTGGTCCACTAGATGATGCTACATACCAAGTTCTATTAATAGCTATCTAGGTATTCACGAACCAATCGGACGCTTCCTAATTAAATTAAGTCAGTGATATCATTTTTTTATACTAGCGATTTTCTTTTCGATTGTAGTTGTTGATAGTGCCTTTTCAGTGATTTTGGAGCTTTTTTGAATGGTTGGAGTGTTTGAATGAATGGACTATGAGAGAGCGTTTAGAATTTTTTTTTTAAATGGAATTATAGTCAATTTGATGATGTTGCTAACTGAACCTTGTTTAAGAAACGTCGCATTATAAAACAAGACTTAGATAGGATAAGCTTCCATTAAACAAGCCTTATTTATAATATGACCTACGTCACGGGAGTGAAATAATGCCGTTGAATATTTTTCATATTACATGGGTGTTATACTTCTAGTGGAATAGCTATGCAAATGAGCTCAGAGCCGAATAGCAACGCTGTTTTTGAACTGCGAAAATGACGTCATTATGTATATTTTATATGAGTTTTAAACGGCGTTTTAAGTTCGACGAAAATTAAAATGTTGAATTTCAAAATATTTGACGATTTTTCGCAATAAAACCGGGTCATATTATAAATAGAATATAAATTTTGTGCTCATAAAATACCGAATTTATTAAACTCGTCATCTATAAACAGGTAAAACTCGACGCAGCCTCGTTTTTATCTGTTTATAGATAACTCGTTTGATAAATTCGGTTTTCCATGACCACTCATTCAATATCCTCTATGTATCCAACATCTTCGTTTTAGCTGGATACAAGATACCTAAAGATACGATGGTACTCATCAATCACTGGGCTTTGAATAATGAGCCAGATGCTTGGGAAGAAGTGGAAAAATTCAAGCCCGAAAGGTTCCTGGAAGAAAACGGACGTCTACGATCAAGGCCACCAAACTATATCCCTTTTTCTGTTGGCAAACGTTCGTGTCTTGGAGAGCTTGTTGCAAAGCCCCAGCTACATCTTTTGTTTGCTGGATTAATGCAAGGATTTACATGGAAAGCAGAATCTGGAGTTAGAGTTGATTTTACACCCAGGGGAACATTTCTTAATCAAAGACCATCTCCTTTCAAAGTACTTGTACAGCGGCGAATATAGTACCTTTCAAAATACTTGTACAGCGGCGAATATAGTGTATTTCACAGACTTCAATTGTATTGGTTAAGTCTGATCTGACGGAATATTACTCATACAGGAAAAATAACCAATTTAGTAAATAAAAAAGTTAATAATCGATGTTTTCAAGCTTTTTAGAATCATTGCTTTCGTTTTTACCCTATAATACCAGGGCTCGACAGTGAGGGAATGTTGTAATTCTTGATTGCGTATTTTATCTTTTTTTCCCTTTTCTATTTATTTTTAAATCAAAAAGGTTAGATTGAAGATAAAAAGTTAAGGGTAGTCATTTAAGGAGTATGCTTAATTCAAGAAATAACAATCACACAAGGGCATTGATGTGTTTTGAGAATGAAATGTTTTGAAATGTTTTAAAATTTCCTGAGAGAAATCAAGATTAAACTTGCAGGATGTTTTCATTACTTTATCAGAGCGAATGATCTTTTTTAAAAGTGTCCTATGGTGCCCTTCCTTTGGTGGTAACATTGTGCTTGCGATGATGCATTTGACTTCTGCTGTAAACACATTACCCTACTTTGGAGGGTTTTTTTTCGCTATGGTCTTATTGTGGCGAAAATTGAACGACACAAAATATCCGTAATATTTTGAAAATTTGCCGTATTAAACATTTCCAAACATATAGTTATAGCCGGTTTTAACGTATATACCTGTCAGACCTGGGGTAATTGAAAAATGTAATTGTAATTAGCTGTAATTAATTACAAATTTTGGAGTAATTGAATGTAATTAGTAATTGACTCTTTTCTCAATTACAAGTAATTGTTATTGCAATTAATTAAAAATGAAATCAACATGTAATTTGAAATTACTTTCAATTACATTCCAATTCTATAATGGAAGTTAAATGATACAGTCATATAACAGTGTCTTACTTCAAAATTGTTAGGTCCCAAATGTGATGTAAGATATTTCATGGCAGCGCCCGTATTATTGCCGAGGGTCCCCGAGTGATAACATAGGTGCTATGGGCTGTCGCGCCCACCAAACATGCGTCCGCAAAAAAATATTAACAGATTTTCTTCTCTGAGACTACTGGTCAAAATTCTTCCACAATTGGAACATGCTCTTTCAGATGCCTTCTGATTCGGTTGATAACAAGGGTGGTGCTATGGGTGTTAAAGGGCCCCCGATTGTGAAATATAAAACAAGATGAGCATATTGGCCCTTAATCGCACACTGGCTGAACTGTCTTAAAAACTGACCTCTTAACCTAGTTTTTAGCCACCCTTGACCCAGATTCGAACCAGACTGAAATATCATCAAGACAATCAACCTGACCAAATTTTAGGGAGTTTGGGTAAAATATATGGCCTGTAGAGAGTGTAAAAGGTTTTTCTTAGATTTGACACCGTGACCTGTGTCCTCATTTTTTGCCCTTCATGACCCAATCAAGATGATAATTCTTACCAATTTTCAGGTTTGTTGAGCTAAAGTATAGCTTCTAGAGTGTCTACAAGATTATTATGAATAAGACATCACGACCTTGACCTAGATTTTATCAAGACAATCATTCTGACAAATTTTCATGTTGATTCAGCAAGACTTGCTACTAGAGACCTAGTGATCTAGTTTTTGACCCTACTTTACCCGATTAACAAATATTTCATCAAGTCAATCGATCTTACCAATTTTCAGGTTGACTGAACAAAAAAATATGGCTTCTAGAGTACTTACAAGGTAAATACGGACGCCTCATGGCGGATAACGGAAAAAAGGACACTATAGAACTATAAAATCTCACCTTGAGCACTTCGTGCTTAGGTGAGCTAAAAATCTTCCAAACTTCTCCAGAATGATTCTTGTGACATGCACTTTCAGATTTCTCCGTCAAATTATGGGCTAAAAATGATTGCATAGGGCTGTCGTGTCACCAAAAATGGTCAATATTAAAAAGAATAAACAAGCAGGTCATAGTGGCCCTAAATTGCTCACCTGAATGAACTGTAAAAGATATTTTAATGTAGGTTTTGAAAGAGAATGATGAGTGGTCACTATGCTTAACGATGTTGTTGCTTCTATACAACCAGACGATCATTTTGCCAATTTTCAGATTTATTTGACAGAATATGTGGCCTCTAGAGTGCATAAAAGGCTTTTTCTATTATTTGAATCTTTGACCTCAGTGAACCCAATTCGAACTCATACAAAATTGCATTAGTTCAACTATTCTGACCAAATTTTAGGTTGATTGGACAAATAATGTGGCAACTAGAGTGCATAAAAGATTTTTTTCTAAGATTTGACCTATGACCTAGTTTTTGACACAGTTGACCCAATTTTGACATTTCGTCAAGACTATCATTCAGACCAAATTTTATGTTTTTGGACAGAAAATGTGGCTACTTGAGTGTATACAAAGTTTACCTCCATTTTGACCCCATGATCTAGTTGTTTACTCCAGTTGACCGGATTTCAAACTCGTTTGAAGTTTTCACCAGACAATGTTTTTGGCCAAATTTCAGGGCGATCGGGTGAAAAAATGGCCTCTAGAGTGCATACAAAGATTCTACCCCGTGTACTAGTATTTGACCCCAGTTGACCCTTTTCTAGTTCGAAAAACATATCCATCATTTCACTACTATGTGTATTCTACGGGTTCTGCCGAATTCTTTTGATATGTTACAGTTTCTTCCCTATAGCGTCTGCCATTGAAATTGCATTCAACAATCCAAGATTAGTTGACGCCAGGTTGCTCGAAAAACAAACGAAGAAAAATACGAGTTATTTTATAAAATTCTTTTTACACGAAGTACGAGTTAGATGGGGGAGAAAGGCCTTAAACTTCATTCATTTCGATGTCTCTAATAGTAATGATCTTCGTTTTGATTTGTGAAGTACATTTATCCTTCTTCCTTTTCAAATATATCTGCCTTAAGGTTCATGTAAAGTGTTTGAGACCCAATTTTAAGGGCATTCATTTGCGAAGAAAAAACAGTATGTCCAGGAATATTATATATTAAAATGACGCTATTTATGAGCACAAGCAGTTGAAAAACATAAGACTGTTATAACTATAGCGGTATAGCCAAACATTGTGGAAAAGGGTCATTTTGTACAGAACAAGCCACTGCATGACTGTTGGATAAAATTGGCTCATATTTTAACAAAGTCTAGCCTAAAGTACCATCCAGGTAGTGCTACAACCATTGGTATAATACTCGGCCCCAAAACGTAGTTATGCAAGCAATTTATTTTGACTTATTTTATAAACACATATGTCATATATGTCATTCTAATTTTGTAAACGTGTAGATCTTTTTAGGGTATGGTGTGTTATCACAACATAAATAGACATTAATTGTTTATATACCTGTAATGTTGTTTAGCAATATATCAATTTCTATTTCACAGAATTATAAATATATAGTAATATTGTAGATCATTGAATTAAAAAAAAACTATAATTTGAAATAAATCGCAGAAAATATTTCACAATATTATGGTGTGATGTTGCACCATACCTTACATCTATTTTGAAAACAGACCAAACCGGTTTGACATGTATGTTGACAAAATAAATGGAAATTGATTGTTTCAAAAGAGCCTTTTGAGACCTAGTTTTATATCTAAGGTTGTAGCACTACCTGGATGGTACTTCAGACTGTACTTTGTTAAAATACGGGGCAATTTTATGCAACCGTCATGCAGTTGCTTGTTCTGTACAAAATGACCTTTTTCCACAATGTTTTGGCTATACCGCTATAGCTATGGCGGTCTTATGTTGCCTAACTGCTTGTGCTCACGAATAGCTTTATTTTGATATATAATATACCTGGACATACTGCTTTTTCTTGGCTAATGAAGTGTCCTAAATATTGGGTCTCAAACACTTTACATGAACCTTAAGTTCTGGAAAAGAAAGCACTCGCAAACGTTACAAAGTGTTTTATTGACATACAAAATTTTGAGGAAGTCTCAAAGTTCAAACAAGTTCAAACTGCCCTCGGCAGCTTAACCACTAAATCAATGAATACTTTCGCCATAAAAAGTAGTTCTCTCGTAATGTTGCATACCGATTCAAGGAAAACGCCCTGTAATTTGACCCCGGACGTTTTACTAATTTACCTAATAAAGGATTTAAAGTAAGTTCACACGTGCAGAAAGTCGATAATCAAGGCGAACATACATATTAAGCTGACCAAAACAAGTCATGTGTAACGCGCGGAGTAAAAGACTGTTGCTAAAACTACCAGTCTTTCATTACGCAATCTTGTCGGGTTGGCGACGGGTCATTACCGCTTCTGTCATTACCTTTCTTATCGAATGCGGATGGCGAGAAACCTTTGATTGGCCTATTGAAACAAACAAAATTCAAACCAGGGACTTTTTCGAAAGATCAAACGTAATTAATTCAGCTCCGACGGATAAATTTCGTATATATCCCTTTCTAAAAGTCTTAAAGTAGATCTACGGGCATTTTATCCGAAGTGATAATAGACGTTACCGAAAACATTTCCGAAAGGTCAATCGGATATCCTTGTTTATAGACGGCAATTTCGGAGAACACGGGGAAATCCCAAAAACGTCTGCAACAACATGTCTGACGAGGGATTTGAAATTACGAGGTTTTCTTGTCTTCTGTTATTCGGATAATTCTACGTAATTTTAAATAAGTTAAGAACATTTTTTGCACACTACCTAGTACGTTCGTCACCCTAGGAAAGACTGTTCGATAACAATAAAGCTGCATTAATCACCAGTTTCTGTAATATCTCCGGATACCAAAACATCGTAACTAAAATTTGAGTAAGCCGCATTTTCTAGGCCCGACGCGCAAGATACAAACGTAAGGACCGATTCCAAATAGAAACATCACAGTTTCTCTTATCAGTTTCAATGATTTATCTAATGAAAGTAATAAAAGGTCATTTCGCCACCAAAGCTCGAACCTACAGTTTAAAGTTAAAGCTAGAATTTTAACGCTCGGAAGTCGTTTATTCTTAAAGAACTACCCAGAATGATGGACTTTGGGAGCAAAATTTAACCTTATTTTAATGAGAAACAAGCATTTACAAAGTGTGCAGGAAAAAAGAGTGTGTGTTTGGGGGGGGGGGGGGGTTAGAAATTCCTTACTTTGTAAAAAGAATTCCTGAAATTGCAACATGGAATAACAAATAATCCTGATTTTGGCCTTTATTGAGAGCAATGTATCCTTGAAGTTTCACCCCTTCATTCTTTATTTAAGCTTGTAAGGCAAATCGGGCTTATGGTGAGCTGTGTGATCATTAGATATCCTTCGTACGTCGTATGTCATCAACTCTCTTTAGTGTTTATATCAAAGGGCGATAATTCATGAATATTGTAAAGTAATATTTGTCAGGTCATTAAGATGAACGCTATGAGTTAAAAAAAATAATATTCCATATGAAAACACTTGGAAGGGATACCTGTTGACACTTTCTTTGTTTACATTCTGAGGGCCAAACATTAAACGCATTTATGATGAAACTTGTTCAGTATGTTAGTCAAAATGATGAAACCTTCTGAAAGAGCAATGTCCATCTGAAAATACAAACGTAGGGACATGCAAATTTGGCTCATTCGTGATAAATAATGACCAGAATACTTTTTTTTTTCAGAAAGGGGACTCAATTGGAAAATAAGAACATTCGGACAGAAAAATGGAAAGAAAAATAGGGGGTTTATGAGAAATCTTTCACAGAAACGGTTGTACAGCGTATTGGAATATGGATTTCCAAGAATGTCACATGTATGCAAAGTAATGTCTGAGCTTGACCAGAATTTTCACTATGAACACTGCATTGTACGGTCACTTGGATGAACTACATGTATATTCAAATATGAACTCATTCAAAATTATGCTTTTTAACTCCTCGCTTTATTTTAACCCTGATTTTGTATCATAATATTTCAAAAGGAAGATTACTAAGATATCTATGCTCTGATAGCTTTCAGTACTTTCAGTAATTTGATATATTCAAGGTAGTTCGATGTGCTTGCTAGGGACAGGATAAGTTGCCTCGCACATAGAATCAATGTGGAGAATAACTAAACTTTTATCCATGATGAGGAAAAAACTGCCTTTCTTTTCCATTTTTAACTATTTTAAACAGTTGGGATCTATAAAACGCAAAAACGCATGAACGGGTACTTAAAATGATACAAACGACTTCCAATATCAAATATAACTCGTCAATTAAACGAATACTTATACATATAAAATTCATTATTATTGCCCTGGCAGGGCGTAGCCTAAGTAACGGGTCGTCGCACTTAAGGTTAAGGTAGATCAGCTTCTATTTATAATTACTTATTTCTATAGATAGTAAACATAAAGATAAATCGCGACCTTAAATCGTAGGTTGGTAACCAAACCATCGCACAGGCTCTGCTAAACCAACGATGAAATGTGTTTACTTCCCCTGACCTGTGAATCATTTTGGTTTTATGGTTCAGTTATTTTCACGCGTTAAAGATAACTGCAGACTGATTTTTGGAAAAAAAAACGAAAAAAATGGAAAAGTAAACTCGCGCAATCACGTCACTGTTAAGCCACACCCTACCAGTTGAATTATAACGCATAATACATGGTAGTTTAATCAACATCGCCAAAGATAAGCTTGTTTTAAATGAAAAGGATCGTGTAAAGAATGCCTTGAAATAACAAAATCACATTGAGTAGAACATTTTTGAAATCGTCGATTTTAATGGCTTCTTCAAATGAGGGAGTTAAGGTTGTTTCTCCAATGTGAAACTTTTGTTCAAACAGATCAGAATTTGCTGTTTTTTAAAAAGAAAAAATGGGTTGTGGTGCTTGTTCTATCCCCAGATGTACATGTATTCAGCTATGAGTTTTGTTCAACCCTGTAGTGAATCTATTAAAAAAATGAAAAAAAAGAACACAAAAAGGCATTATTTCGTATTTTGATTAAAAATGGACAATCCGTTGCATTGAAATAAACACAAAATATGAGAATTGCGAAGAAATCTATTATTCGGTCTCTATATAAATGTTGTTCACCTAGGATCAAGAGTTTTTCAACCCCTGTTTTTTAGGTGATTCTTATAATGCTCTACTTAATAACATGTTCTTAATCTCTCGGTTTCAAATCATAATACAATAATGGTAATTTGGATAAGAAAAACGGGGTCATTTTCTTTTTTTTTAATTTCTCTGTAAAAAGGTTTAATAATGGAGGAAAAGGCAATCGAACATCCTTAGCTACCTCAGGGATTTATACAGCGAGCCATTCGCAAAACTTAAATATTTTCTATGTGGATAGGTTGGTAAAACCCGGTAAAGTCCCTCATTCCTGATATACAGTTTTCATATTTTGGAAAATAAAAAAGTACATAAGAAAAGTTTATTTTCGCCAAATTACTAGATGATTATAAAAATATTATTAAGTTTTCTCGAAATCTAAGAACCTGCAGGAGGGACTTCCTCTTCCCCTGCGAAAAAAGGGTAATTGGTTCTCGAACGTTCTAGAACATTTATTGGCAATTCAAGAACAGTCAAAAAGTTCAAGAACTAGTTCTTGAACCAGTTCTTAAATTCTTAGAACAAGTTATTGAACCAGTTCTTGAACGCCCATTCAATGTTTTTGAATTTGATTTTAATTACTAGATCTAGATCTGGTTCTAGAACTAATCATTGAACTACTTTTTAATGTTTTAGAACGTTCAAGAATCAGTTCTTGCACTTTTTCACAGGGTGTAAAGCCAAAGGCTGTTAAAGATATAGTCACATGTTATTTTAATATTTAGGGGAAAGTCATTTCTCTAACGTCAGTCGAATTTCTAGGGTTAGAATAATGAAACAAATCATCATAAGGCCCCTTTTCCATTTATATTTGACAGCCATGACCTATTTCTACATTTAAATTGGTAAACTCTTTTTTGAACCTTTGTAGGAAATTAGATGAAGACTGTGGACTCTACTGCGAAAACAAGGATTCTTGAATCACATTTCAGAAATGTCCATTTTCCCGTATTAATTGACACACCTGACATATTTTTTAAATGATCATTGTTCTTATGTTGACTTATCATTCTGTGAATGTATAAAGCAAATTGAATGCAAATTGTGCACATATATAAGATAAAGAGGACATTTTACTTTCATATTTCAAGGCCCTTTTTCCTATGGTACTTAGCGGATCTGACCCATCTTCGATAAGAACGATCGTTATGTTTGTATAATCATTCTGTGAGAGTTTGATTCAGATAGGACTTAAATGCTATAACGAGTAAATTGTTACTACATATCCTTAAGGCCCCTTTTGTGATATTTGACGGAACTATTTTCGAAAGAATAGATTCTGATGTTAGTATAATCTTTAAGTGAAACTTTACAGTAAACCGTGTGAAAAGTGTGGACTCTATTGCGAAATAAAAGAAAGTTAACAGACGAACGAACGGTCGGACGGGAAACAGTTCATAGCTAAATTAAAATCTAATTCAAATGAATAACAAATGTATTCCATAAGAATCGGTAACCTCTATCAGTGTTGTAGATACTAAGCTGTAACACTCTCTGTCATGCATCGTAACAAATAATTTATATTTCAACTGATCGGAAATTCATTTCTTTTTTCTATATTTTTCATCTGTATAACCCCCGTATATTTCCCTCTTTATTCAAATAGATTTCTTATTATTCGAAGAGAGTATGCATTTGAGAATTAAATAGCGGCTGCTCCTTGGTCTAACAATAGTTCCAAGATCGGTTACGGAGACCGTCGATTACCCCTTTCCCCCTTTGTGCTCTCTTCGGTAACTAAGAGAACCGAGAGTGATTAATCTAAATTCAAGAAATAGTTTCAAAACAATTTAAAATAAGTCAAATGTCATCGCAACAATTTACGAAATCAATCAAAAATCACCTTTTCTAAATCAAGTTCTAACTCCCAATCCCTTTCTTCCTTACCTTCAGTTGTAACTTAAGGTACACAAAGAGAATGATATGTCTTAAAATACCAGTGTTATCTGGTTGAGGTTGGGAGAATTTGTCATGACGAGTCCCTGTCGAGTTAGGAAAATTTCTTACAGTCGAAACTAGATAAGATTGATGTTTTAAGACACTAACATATTATTTTATTCATCGTACTATCAAATCAAAGAATACGTTTGGGTAAATCAGCTTTATTTTAAAATAACTAACTTCAGCAGAGGGTCAACATAAAAACTCAAGACCTTAAATCGTAGATTGGTAACCAAATCCTCGTAACTTGAGCTTAATTTAGCTGAAGCTACGAGGCTTTGGTAACTAAACGGTGAAATGTGTTCGTTCTCTCTAAGCACGTGAATCCTTAAGGTTTGATGTTACAGTCATTTGCACGCGTTCATGATTATTGACGACTAACTTTTCAATGAACCCAAAACAGTTAAAGGTTAATTCGCCAAATTACGTCACGGCTAAGCCCCGCCCTGCAATTTCATTAATTGCGCAGAATACCAACCAAAGTTTACATGAGGTCAGACCCCACCCGAGTTTTTACCTTCTTTGTTCTATATAAAATCGCTCAACTTTCAGGTGCTGCAGCGCATTCCACAACAATACGTTTATATATTACGTCATTAGCGCTTCATCTACATTTTCATTGTTCTATCTTTTGGGACTAAAAAAATGGGTTTTTAGGTTTAAGTTTCGACCTATTCAACCTAGAGTAAAGGATCCTTCTTTTTTCTACCTATGAAGAGGACAGTTAGTTCGGACACGCCCGCCGTCGCTCATCCGTCCGCCCGGAAAGGAAATCGTGCACAAAAAGATCGAGCCAAGCATTATATTGAAGAAGAGGTGCAAAACTAGCTGAAAATATCAAATAAATATGCACGAGTATCACTGTTCTCCTCTTCAAAATGCCATTTTCAAGCCTCACTATTTTTTCTTTCAGATCTACTTTTACCATACACCGACCCCAGGAAGTAAATTCCAGTGAGGTCACTCCATGATTGATCCTTAGATGACCCTTTATCAGTGCACAAAAAATTATTGTGATCAGATGAAACATATGTCTTTTAGGGGCGGAGGTTATTTCTCTATATGATATATAGTAGAAACTTCGAAAATCATTTTCTCAGAATCTTCTTTATTGATACAAACCAAATTTTACTGGAATGAACCTTGAGTGACTCTTTATCAGTCTACAAAAATGTTGTGATTGGATTAGAAATATGTCTTATATGGGCGGAGGTCATTTCTCTATATGTTATATAGTGTAAACTTTGATTTTTTTCTTAGAATATAACTCATGGATATCAGCCAAATTTCAGTTGAATGTTCCTTTGGTGACTTTTTATCAGACTGCATAAAATTTCTGTGATTGAATGAAAAATATGTATGTATCAGACAGCGGTCAGTTTTCTATATTTCATTCACCAATCTTGATTTTTTTTCTTTGCAAAAATGTTTCAGCATATGACACTTGAAAACAAACCATCTACAAGCAATAAAAATCAATTAATTCATTCATTCATTGAAATTCCAATAATATCAGTAGATTCAGGCCTGTGCTCAAGCAGCTCTAGTTTTGTGAGAAATGTACTGACATTAACTTTTTCATCAGGCAAAGCTTATCTATGGAATTATAAATTTGTGCAAAAGAAAAAAATGCTTGTGTTTAGATTCACCATAGGAGCTCATCAAGGAGGTAACTCTGGAAGAAATTTTGTAAGAGTTATGCCCTATTTTCAAATTAGAATTTTTTGCATTATCAAGCACTAAAGCCAAAGATGCACATGTTTGTGGTGCTCATGTTAGCTTGGCTATTCGTATAATAGAAGGGCTATTCTGGTCATCCCGGCGTCGGCGAAATGCTTTGGTTATGGTTTTACGTGCAACTGTGTTAAATCCTGTTTCTATTAAAGCTATTTCTTTAAGATTTTGCATATGCTTCTGTGACCAAAATATCAGGATCTTGACAAAGCTTGTTACCTTGGTATATAGTGAAATTGAATTCAAATATACTCCCACCCTTTTCGGACGCTTACCATTGTCAATTTCTCAAATCAAGCTTTAAAATATCAACCCTGTCAACTTTTTCAAGAACGACCGATTACAGTGCTGTGAGCACTTTGGTTTTTTAAGTTATTAGCTTGTGTGAGAAAATGACTGCATAAAGATAAAGGCAAATCATGTCAATGTCGATTAAATAAGCACAGTTCAGATTGATAATTACACTTATTGAAGCTAACTTAAATGTCCCCAAACATTTTTTCTGCATTTTGCCGAGCCCGATCAGCTCATTCGGTAATGTGCTGGGCTGTCATTCCTGGTATCGCGAATTCGAATCTTTGGGTCCGTTTTACTAAACTTCTTACGTAATAATACTCGAAAGTCAAAATAACAAATCGTAGCTGATATTTTCATTCATTGTTAGATTCTGTTTTGCAATATTTTATTTGAATCAACTTTAGAAGACGAGAGTAATTTAGACAATCAGGGGCCTCTTTCAAGAAAAATATCGTACGATTTATCTTATAATTATCGTACGATTATATTTAAGACGGTCGTAAACGGCTTTCACAAAAATATCGTTGAAAATCGCAGACTATACGACCTCATAAGATTATCGTAAAGTTGATCTTTCACATCTGCACGTGCTGATCATATGATATAAACTTCCGCGTTAGTGGGTAAATTGTCCGCTTTATACATTACCAAAAAGGTAAATCAGCAAACTGACCGTAGAAAAGCCATTTACCTTTAAGTTAATGCATATTTAACGAGTTTTTTTTTTTTAACTAAATTTGTCGAAGTACACATTTCTCATCGATATCTAAATATCTATGTCAAGATAAATATACAAGTGCTCATAATTGCATAGTTAATTTAGCGTACACTGTCTATTCCCTTTCAAATGGGAGTACACTTGCTGTCGCTCCGAATTTGGAGCAATCGAACATTGGACCGCATGGTAAAAATGCACTCGTTCTTGTTAATGATCATCTCCACCAAGTTTTCGGTGTATGACGTTATCATCATTGTATTTTATTATCATTGTTGTTTGGTTGGTTGGTTGTTTTCTGGTGAAGTATATTAGAATACAAAATTGTTAGTAAGATGAAGAAATGGCTCATCCATTTTTTTCATATGTATTTTTCATGTGATTCTTCTGTATAGTTATGTGCATATGTGGAAGGTATTGAAACGAACTATAGAAGGATGGTATTGAAACGAACTTTAGATGGATATTATATTCCATCGCTTTCATACAAAATTACCGATAACTCTAACTTCGGTTCTAGTGCAGTGCTCGTTGTCGTAACCGTGTAAATCCAACAGTTTTATGTAGCCCAGACATGTTTCATCTGGCTTAGTATCGCCGTTCACTTATTGTATTTGCTTGATTATTTGCTCAGTTCATATTTCACGAAAAGAGAGAGAGAAAAAATATTGAATGCAGCGGTTTGGTTGTTGATGTTGTTGTTGTTAATAAGAAATCCTCCTATTTATCAAGAATTGTATGGTTTTGACTAAAGGTCGTGGAATTTTCCTTTTAATTAATTTAGTTCTTGAAGCATAAAACACAGGAATCCATATTGCATAATGTTAGAGTAATTTGGGTTTTTTTGCTCAATATATATATATATGAGTAAAAAATCTATTGATTTGGTATCTCCCATTTTCTGTGTCACTCGGAAGGGTTAAGCAAACATTTTCAGTCATGATCATAAAAGGGTCGATTCTTACGGTAAATAAACAACTTACTACCACTATGTAAACATTCTGCGACAATCGTACGATTATCGCGGAGTAAAATCAAATATCGAAATGATGGTGATCGAATTGTTTTCAATATATCTCGTTTATAACACTATATTTTCTGGGAAATTTGGCATGTGCATTGCTAAATAATCGTTCAAACATCATCGAAAGCTAGAAAGAAATCTGAGAAAATTTTAGGCTCATGGGGACAAAATCGTAAGATTTACGACTGGTCTGAAGGTGTCGTATATTTTATCGTAGATTTCACGATACGACGCCTTTCTTGAAAGCCAAAAAGTTTCTTGAAAGCCAATTTTTATCGTACGATTGCGATACGACCAAATTTCAATCGTAGGATCTTTCTTGAAAGAGGCCCCTGTGATCTGTGAAACGTATATTGCGTTCAGGATTACAAAACGAGGCGATGCAAACTGTTTGCAAATAATTCCTCGATAAGCACGTGCTTGCGAAACAGGGTATACTTTGCATACAGTTTGAATAGTTTTGACACCATGAACTCAAGACCGTAACTTATTATAGATTGCTGAGATCATTCTATTCATCCGACTAAGAAAGATTTTAAGAGATAAATATAATACATCAAACGCTTTAGCTTCATAATATTTTTGGTCAAATTGGTATTTTTCATTTTGTTCACGCTCCATTTACATTTTTTAATCATTTTACAGCTTACCACATCGTAAAATTGACAAAGTGAATGGTTTTGGAATGATTTTTAATAAAATTGAATGACTGGGATGAGTGAACTTTTATTGAAATATACGACGGGTAATCCAATATCACTAATTTTGTTCAGGATGAACAAAATTATCTATACTTATTACCTTCATTTAATAAAATATACAAGCAAGTTCTATAAATAGTTTTTAATTTTCAAGAATCAACCAGACTTATATTTTAAATTATGTAAATGACCTCGCGACTTCTTAAAGCAACATTCATTTTGAATTTAGGCCTAGTTGTTGATCTTATCTATTTTACTGATTTTTGGAGCGTTTTTGAATGGTTTAAGTGCGTGGATGGAATGAATGAATCCAGGACCGAGTCTTTCGTATCTAAGCGAATGAAAACGACAATCACTTGGCTTGTGTTAAATCTAGAGGACAAATCGGTTATCATGGGCATTCACATTCACATTCACTGGCGATTGAAGAAAACATTTTTAGTGTATCAAGAACCCATTACTTCTTGTATTTAGATAAAACACTTAGCAACAAAATTATGGATTGCGATTGTGTTTTAAAAGCGTTTGCTTAAAATGCAATTGTCGGGTACAATGTTCTTCTTCAGAAAACAACAATAATAACAAACATGGCAAATTACCTCAAGATACGCCCGTTACAATGTTGGATGTAGAAGTATGAAAATTAACAAAGGGCAATAACTAAAATTATAGGCTGTACTGAGAACAAGTTTCAAGTCAATCGGACATAAGGTGTTAGAATAATGCATCGGAAAAAGAAGGAGACAAAGCTTTGTCAGAAAGTAAAGACACAGATCGGCTTGCACCGACTCGAAGTTTGGGTTATGCCTACACTGCCTCCTGTCTAATTAATTGTTGTTTGAGATACCTGGGTACTGTCAAGAACATCGTGAAATCGTGACAAGATGAATTAATTTGGAATGAAATTTGAATGAATTTGAATGAGCGTATGGAGCGTCTTTTGAGTGAATTTAGAGGGAGGTAATCCATCTTCGCTAATTTTGTTCAGGGTGAAAAAATTAGAGATATGTATTATCTCCTTTTAATAAAATATGCTCACAAGTTATATAAATAGCACCCTATCTCCTCAAGAACCTAACAGACGCTTACAATTTGATCTATGTCAATGAAATCGCGATTTTTCTCTATTCAAATTCAATATGAATGACGTTGTTGGTTCTATATTTTTCAATAAGTTTGAGCTTTTTTGAATGGTTTGAGAGAGTGTTTGGAATGAATGATTGGAGCGCTGAGTGAGCGATTTAGAATGGTTTTGATTGAGAATGTCAATTTCACGATGTTTGTAACTGTAACACTTTTTGAAATGCCCCAAAATGGTACATGTAATTTGTTCGAAAAATATAGTTATTAAGATATGAATCTTAAAAGCCGATGTTCGTGAGTAATTTTGGTCATTAATCTACTTTAATGTCAAGGTCAAGGTATCAATTTGTTACGGTTAAATATTTTTCTCACGATTAGTACTTTTTTCAGCTCAACTGAGCATATTGCACTCGTCATATTCTTCTGTGATTAGTGGATTTCTAGTAATTTCTTACTTTGAATTTAGTTTTTTTAATCTTATCAATTTTAGTTAGTTTGGAGCGTTGTTGAATGATTTTGGTGAGTATTTGGAAATAAATGAATGTAGCACTGAGTGAGCGATTTCAATAGAATTGTTTTGATTGGAATAATTGTCAATTTAACGGGGTTCTTAACTGTAAGATGTTTTGAAAGTGACAATAAATGTATTTCGGAAACGAGCGGAATCCATTTTTTTCTGTGGAAAAGCGCCCTTAAGGACGAAACATAAATTAAGAACAGATTTCATTACCATTTGTGTCCAGTAATTTTGAAAAATATCGAAATAGTAAATGGGAAAGTAAATCTTTATTAATACCTAGACTTAATATTTGTGGTTAAAGCACCAATGAAAGTTGAGGTCAGGTTTGGTAGGTTGAAGTTTGTGATGGAGACTTTGTGCTGATTTCTGAACATACAATTTTTCAGGTCATCTTTTAGCTGCCTAAAGTAAGGGCTCTCCATGGACTTCAGGGCCCCGTTTTACTAAACATCTTACGATCATTTTGTGCGTAAGTCAAAAATTAAAATTGCTTCTACAGTAGTAACTGAATATAGAAGTCTGTCATGCATCATCTCATTGGAATCGTCTTTGAAAGACGATTCCAAAGAGATATTGAAAGACAGAATTTAACGATAAATGAAAACACCAGGTACGATTTGTGATTTTGACTTACGATTAATTTTTTCGTAAGAAGCTTAGTAAAACGGGCCCCTGGTCCTGTAGGCAGAGGTCAAGCTTCACCTGTTGAAGAATGAAATAGATTGTTACTTGATTTTTATGTCATCACAAACTAAAGTCAATAGTATGCCAGGGTGCTGATCATGCCTGCTGGAAAAGCTTACAGAATATGGCCCATCACATGGTTATATCTCATGTTGGCTAAGTTTTTGTTATAGTATGGAATACTTAAAAAGTTAGCTATAGACTGGTGGATAGGTAAATTTGTATCTATATACTGAATTGTTGAGCAAACAGGCTTTTTCAAGTAACAATGTAAGGTTTTTCGATATTCTCAGTCTGTAAGAATTGTGACAGTATGGATACAGGACCCATGGCATCCATCATCATATATGTTGACTCTATAAATGTGTCAGTTACCATCTAAAATTGAATATTTGATAAGAAAATTTTTAACACCAACTTCATCTAATAATTCATTTAAAAAAGTACAATCATTGGAAAAAAAAAATAAATATAGAATTGTTTAATATAACTTTTTCTTCAGGCAAGATGCCTTAGGATTTTTGCCAGTTTGATGTAGTTCCTCTAGGTAGGTATA
The DNA here is from genome assembly GCA_948146395.1 of Fragum whitleyi. Classification (NCBI taxonomy): domain Eukaryota; kingdom Metazoa; phylum Mollusca; class Bivalvia; order Cardiida; family Cardiidae; genus Fragum; species Fragum whitleyi. Next base: position 35,947,081 of record OX411558.1, read on the forward strand.
CAGGCTGTCCATTGTTCTAAAAACAGTGGTTAGGGCATTAAAATATGATAGCCATCTAACAGAGTGGATCTCCTTTATTGTGGGACAGGGATCTTCTAAATTCGATTGGATCTCAAGTAGGCGACTCTTTTACTGCTACCCTTTATGAAGATGATTAGAAATTATTCTTTTTTTTTTTTTGAGTAACATCTGTGCCTGTTACTGTAAAACCTTCTTAAACATTTGGACCAGTTTGAGACTTAAAATTTCATTGTTGCTTTTCAAAAGTGATACACATTAAAAAAAAAACACACACACACAAACCCACTTGTTTTATACAATTCTTTTTTGGTTGGAATGAAAAAGGAAGAGATGAAATAAGATTTATGTGCATTACCTTGAAATAGTAAAATAAATCTGTGAGTATCTGTTGATTTTTTTGAGTAAAGATATATAATAAGCTACCTGGGATGTGCACAGTGCAAGGCGATGTGCTACACAACGCACTTTTGTCATATGTGGGTTGCTTCGCCTCATATTGGCAGCCACACCTGAATATTGTATGTGTACTTCACACCATTACTCTAAATTCTTTACAATGAAAAGCTTCTAACACAACTTTCTTTGCTTCATTGCCTTAAATAGATTTCAAGATGTAAATCATGACTGTTTTGAAAGAAGTTTTTCATACAAATTACTTAACTTATTCTGTGATATCCTTTTATTATATTCATCTTTATACCATTTGATGCAAACATACTGTGATATATATATTATAATCCAATCTTAATTTTTATATAATATATTATTAAATATACGGTTCTTGCCGGGGTATATGACGATTTATTCCCGGCTGGAAAAAATAATGTCAACCGAGCCGTGGGCGAGGGTTGACATCATTTTTTACTGCCGGGAATAAATCGTCATATACACAGGTAAGAAACCGTATAACGAATTTATTATATTTCAAAGTTTTAGGGCTAAATATCCATCTTTTGTCTATTTAAGCCTTAGTATAAACCTTATTCTTTTAAATCACCAATATTCCTGGCCGTCATTACCGTTTCGATTTTTTGTCTATGTTCACGGCGAGGCACCTTAAGGAAACATTAGAAGTTACATGGGAGCGGCCGTAGATATCAATGTTTGTCAGGTCAGCATTAACCAATGAAAATGCTAGAATTTTCTTTGCAGTATAATAAAAACATACGTTATTTATTTATGCATTCTGATTGTTGTTATGTCCTTAAATAGTTTTTTTTTAAGTTTATTTACTATTTTTTCCCAGTCATCACTGAAGCGCCATCAGAACCCAAAAACATGACCTGGGGTGTTACCCCTCTATCCAATAATTCTTGCATGACTGCCTCAGCAATGCCTTTACCCGTGATGTCCTGAATTTCCATGTGGTTTATGTATACTGTTGTAGGTTACATATTTATCAGAAGCTAGCAATATATAAGTAGTCGCTTTGTGTTTGAGAATCTGTACTCTCATCAATGAGTACTTTCACATAAGGAGATCTACTGAGCTGGTCATTGAGTTCAGTTTCAGCAACCAATGCCCAACTCTACAACATTTCACCGGCAGTAAATTCAGATGTGTATCAAAATGAAATACGTTTCAAAATTGATATCGCTGGTCATTCAATGTCAAGCAAAAAGTCAATCGTGGATTTTAATTTTGAAATGGGCAGATTCTCCTCACACATCCAATGAAAGCCTTTAAGAAGGATTTTCAGGGCTTTATCCTTTTCAGAGTCCTGTTTATCCTGGAGCCGTAGTACGTTCTCCTGGTGTAAGGGTGCTTCTACTAATAATTTATGCTCTGACAGCTGCTATGGCGAGTTAGAGTGGAGTTCTGAAGGTTACGGTTCTCACTTAGCTTATTGAGGCCATTTTTATTGGCATTTGTACACAAATCACACAACATTAAATCACTTTCATCGCTGTACCGAAGCCAAGTATACAGGATCAGCCATTTTTTGACGAATTATCTCTTCTTTTTATTTTCCGGTTCAACATCTATTTCATTGACAGAATATTCAGATGGCGAATTTTCTACGATTGTTTGTTTGGATGACGAAGATTTAAAAAAGATTTCTTTTCTTGTTTTTGCCCTTATAAGGTCTAATTTTATTTTCTTTGAGCTCATTCTGAATCGGGGACGAGGGGGTTGAATCGGAACGCTAGTTTACATCCGGGCTTCTTGTAAACAATCGAGCCTAAACGAGTTTAAAAGAGTGTGTCCGATTGGGCGATTCGTTTCAGTAAGTCCAATCATAGAGCGCCATATATTTGACGAGTCGATAAACCGATTGACTTGGTTTATTTAAAACATTATGGCCAATCAAAACGCATTTTATAAACCCTCGAGTACAACCGATATCGAGGTAGTTTCTTTCGTCGGTGTTCTAGTAAACGAAGATGCAGTTACCTCACTTGAATTTACTTCCTGTGGTCATTGTATGGTAAAAGTAGATCTTAAAGAAAAATAGTGCGGCTTAAAAATGACATTTTGAAGTGGAGAATAGTGTTCCACGTGTATATTTATTGGATTTATTTGCTAGTTTTGAATCTCTTCTTTAATATAACGATTGGTTCTATCTTTTTTGTGCACGATTTCTTTTCCGGGAGGACGGATAAGGGACGATGGGAGTACCCGATGTAACTGTCCTCTTCATGGATGGGAAAAAGACGGTGCCTTACTCTCGCTTGAATATCCCAAAACAAAACCTGATTTGACCTAGTCTTTTTAGTCTCAAAAGATAGATCTATGAATATAGATGAAGCGCTAATGACGTCATTTATAAGAGAAGTGTTGTGGAATGCGTTGCAGCATCTGAAAGTTGAGCAATTTTATATAGACAAAGAACGCCAAAAATCGGGTAGGGTCTCACCAGATTTAGTCCTTTTACGATTTACGAAGAGAGATACAATTAATGTCACTGAAAATTAATGCGTCCCGGGGATTGGCACTTAAAAAGGCGTCTCCTTCTTGAAATTTGTGCGTCATTGACGCAGGACGCACGGCAAAATAAATCACTGTAACAACTAATATACCATTACAAAAAAATAACATAATTTCATAATTTATCGTAGAAACTCCCAGAAAAAAATAAGCCCCCTAAATATTAATGGATGAAAACGTGCAGCTTTCTCGCGCCGTCATAGCGCAGTTGGTAGTGCGTCGGACTGTCAATCTAGAGGTCCCTAACGGCGGCACTCAGTCTTTTCGACAATTTGTCTCTCACCAATGGATTGATAATCGTAGACCTATGTGAGATAGCAGCTGGAGGCTAGAAAAGGGATGTGGTGGTTGTACTGGTGAGAGAAATATCAGGAAACCGTTGTTAGGTGCTCAAGCCGCCGAGATATAACTAAAAATGTTGAAAGCGGCGTTAAACTCCATTCAATCAATCAAGCCTTCTCAAGCCTGTTAACTTATAATATTTAGGTATAAGAATATGTTTGAAATCTATCCGGACAACCCTTATATTTATACAAAGCAAAGTTTTACAAAATGATGTTTTCAAATCTTAAGTACTTAAGGTACAAGGAGAGGCACAATCGGAACATATCCCGGACGTTTCCGTACACAAGCAAATACCTCGGACGTACGGGTAGTAATTATTTGTCTTTTTTTTAAGGTTACTCGGCTTCTGTCGGAACTTCGGTTAATCAATACGTTTGAAGAATAAAATGAACCTCTTGTTGATTTCTTTCCGGTCGTCTGTGGAGATCTTTTGAGCTTTTTATAATTTGATGACAAAACTGTTTTTGTAGTCAAATTATACGATGCCCAATTTTATTCTTTCGTTGATTTTGTTATATGCAGCATCAAACTTGGCGGGGTGGTTGATAATTCATAAGAATCCGCGTGTCAAATGACGCGTTTTCTAGGCTGCGCCCGTATTTCTCTCTAGGTCTATTCCGTAGAATCGCCGAGGTTTCCCGAAGCATTGTAAAGCAGAATTTTATCATCATCGGCATTGCTCGGTTCATTATGTATCAAATCTAAACGTAAGAAATGCTAGAAATCAATGACGTAATTGTAGTGTCATGACAAAAATTAAAATGGATATGTTTGGAAATCTGAGCATGCACGTTGTCGTCCGATATCGGGCAAATTAAAAAAAAATCTTTATAACGCAGTTGACAACAACCTTTCTACACTTCTGGTAAACTCTTATTATTTCAACAAATCAAGAATTTAAGCCCTCCTTTTTTACTGATATAAAATTACTTGAATATGTATAATTTATTTTTGATTGGTTGATTTTGGCGTCTTTTAATTTTCGCTTCTCCAGGTCCAATAGGTTTCACGAATATTTTTGAGAAAAAAATCTCACTTAAAAACTTTTTTTACGGTAAAAAAAATCGTCGATGTTAGCTAACATAGTTAGATCGATTTCGAATTGTTGGTTTTCATACTCATAACTTAAATAAGGTGGGCGATTCAGGACTACCTTGCTCTAACTGTTACCACGTAATCAAGTTGTATGAAATTACATTTTTGTAAGTTTATTAAACCAAACTGTGCGAAGAAAATTACACTTATACGGGAATAAACCAATTTTAGTGAGTAAATTCATCTTCATTTTACACATTTTCGTACAAAACAGTTGTGATCGACGAACTGTTTTGATTACCCAATATTTGAATTAGCCTAAAAAGGGTACAACGCGACTTTTAACATTTTTTTCAGTTATTGACTTCTGGTATTTCTCACACTAACACTATATAGAGGATAATCGTTGTTTCAGTGTAGGATCGATTTATATTTCATTGAGTGAACAACAAAAGCTTTATTTTCACGTGAAAATATAGCTTTTTTGTTCACGAAATGAAATATAATACAGATTATATGATTTTATATCTAATAATCCAATTTAAATGAATTTTGGATGTTGCTCTTTTTTTGGCAAGTTCCAAGGGAGATAACAACAAGGAAACAAATTCAGAAGAAATGTGAGATTTGTCCCCCTTGGATCTCTGCCCCCCCTTTTAACAATACCACAATGCATCTGGGCAACCCTTATTTGGAACTTCCTTTTTCCTGCAACTCTCAGAGGGCACAGACGCATATAATTACTACTAAAAATTAATCCTAAAAAATCATGCCAGCAAAAAGAAAATCAAGGGCCCAGACAGCAGAAAAGCAGGCAAAGAAGCCTAAGAGTACTGGTGCATCAGTAACTGTGGATGCAGGTGAGGATATGCAAGAATTTCAAGCACATCAATTGGTACCAAATAGAATGCAGCAGGTAGACTTTGACAATGTTTGGCAACCTGTTCAACAGCTTAGTATATTTGACCTTGTTAGTAGTGGGGTCCCTCTTAAGGTAAAAGAAAAAATTTGGGAAGGGCAATTCATAGATATTGCCACCTTGCTGAAATCATCCAGGGATCAACACTCACTGGCTGAAAATGGGCAACCCGGTGAGGTGTCGTTATTAAATGGTAGACTCCTAATTTCTCAAGCAAAACAGGAGTCTGAAAAAATTTCAATTGACAAATGGACGTCAGCCTTTATGGTGTACATGAGCGTTGTGCTAGAAAAAACACCGCACCGGGCCCAAGAATTGTTAAAATACATGAGGGACATTAGGCTAGCAGCCAGTAGATCCCCTGGATGGTGTAAGTATGACGAGCAATTTAGGCTGCAGAAAGCCAACAATCCACTGTCATCTTGGGGGGTCATTAACACTGAATTTTGGTTGTTGTATGTAACTAGCAATAATGTAATAGTAGAGCAGACACATGCTCAGAAAACTCCAACAAAGTTTATAAATAATAAGAAATTTAACAACCCATCTACTTGTAAGTATTATAACTCTGGTGCTAAGTGTCCTTTCTTGCCTAATTGCAGATTCAGCCACATCTGCCAGGCATGCAGCGGAGGCCATCCAAAGTCAGTATGTAGGAATGCCAAACAATAATTTGGGAAGCATACCTCTGTACGAATTAGGCAATACCCCCTTAAATAGAATAAAAATTTTAAAGGAACTACAAGATTACCAGCATGGAGATGCAACCTCCTTGATGAATGGTTTCACAAATGGGTTTTCTCTAAATTATTCGGGTCCCAGAGAGTATAGAGAATCTAAAAATTTACGCAGTGCTATACAATTTCCCGAGATAATGAGAGAGAAACTAAAGAAAGAAGTGGAATTAGGTCGAATTGCAGGACCCTTCTCTGTAATTCCTATCCCTAATCTGCAAATTTCACCAATTGGCCTTGTTCAAAAAACAAAATGGGGACTATAGAATGATTCATCATCTGTCATATCCCAAAAATCATTCAATAAATGATTACATAGATGAAAAATACTGCTCAGTTACTTATTCCAATATTGACCAAGCAGCAGACATGATCGCAAGATTGGGTAAGGGTACGCTTCTGAGTAAAACTGATGTAAAATCTGCATTTAGATTAATTCCCATAAAACCTGCAGACTATGACCTATTGGGCATCAAGTTTGATAACCTATACTACTTTGACCGTATGCTTGTGATGGGTTCGGCGATATCTTGCGCAATCTGGGAAAAATTTGCTTCCTTTCTTCACTGGTATCTAAGTAAACAAACTGGGAACAGTGATATCATTCATTATCTAGATGATTTCCTTTTTGGTGAAACAGTTGCATGTGGGCATCCAGGGTCTCTGCTACTAAAATTCCAAGCAATTTGTGCAGATTTTGGGGTGCCATTAGCAGGGGAAAAAACAATTCAGCCTAACACATGTATCACATTCTTAGGGGTGGAGTTTGATACCTTAAAAATGGAAATGAGGTTACCAGAAGAAAAAATACTACGTTTAAAAGAAAAGATACAAAAGTTTTTGTCTTTAAACAAAGTGACTTTAAAGGAAATGCAATCTCTGTTAGGTCTCCTCAATTTTGCTTGCAAAGTGGTCTCCCCTGGTAGGGCATTCTGCCGAAGGCTTATTAATGCAACAATAGGTGTAAAGAAGCCTCATCATAAGATAAGAGTCACAAAAAGCATGAAAGCAGACTTGAATGTGTGGCTCGCATTTCTTCGGGACTATAATGGGATCACAGTAATTTCTAAAAGGGAATGGTTCAGTAATGCAGATCTAAATCTGTACACAGATGCATGCGGGGGAGAAAATGGTGGCTTTGGTATCTTTTTTGTGGGACAGTGGGCACATGGCACTTGGCCCAAAACTTGGGTTAAGGAGGGTCTGACAAGAGATATGACTTTCCTAGAGTTTTTCCCAGTAGTTGCAGCCATAATCATGTGGTCTAAGAGTTTAAGAAATCAATGGGTACACTTTTTTGTGGACAATCAGGCAGTGGTTCAAGTAATAAACACTCAGACTTGCAAATCAGACCGAGTCATGAATCTAGTAAGAAAATTGGTTCTAGCATTGCTGGTAAACAATATCAAAATTAGAGCTACTTACATTTGTTCGAAAGACAACGTAATTGCGGATGCTATTTCTCGTTCACAGTGGGGTCGTTTCAGAGCAGCAGCTCCAGGAGCAGCAATAGCACCAGTCAAGGTCCCGTCCCTACTTTGGGAGATCTAACAGGTATATCAAAACAATTAATCTCCAATTCTTTGGCATCAAATACAAAATCCACTTACACGGTCGCTCTAAACAAGCTGGATGAATTTAGACAAGTATACAAGCTACAAAAGGTCTGGCCAGTACCCTGCGAAGATTTGCTGAATTTTATTTCTTACTTAGTGGTAAAAAATATAGCAGCATCAACAATTACTACTTATATATCCGCTATTTCATATGTACATAAATTGAATCAAGTGAATGATACAACTAAGTCCTTTTTGGTTTCCAAAGCTTTGGAAGGTGCTAGAAGATACAAAGGTATAAGTTTAGATAACCGGGCCCCAATAACAGTAGATATTCTGGTCAAAATAATTAAAAGCTTACCACATGTCTGTCAAAATTCATATGAACAATGCTTATTCAAAACTGCATTCTCACTAGCATTTGCTGGATTATTAAGGATAGGAGAATTCACACAGGTCAACAACAAGTCTGCAGATAAGAGGGTTATAAAGGTGCATGATATTGCAATGTCACAAAATCAACTGAATGTAACCTTAAGATGGTCAAAGACTGACCAATGCGGCAAATCAGTAGTGTTAATGATATCAAAAAATGACAAATTACACTGCCCAGTAGCAAATATGAAAGAATATCTGAGAATCCGTCAACACACCGGTAGTATTGATCTCTTTGTTCACCTGAATGGCAAACCTCTTACGCGATATCAATTTAATACCATTTTGGCAAAATCAATCAAATTCATACAGTGCAACAATCACTTCAGGTCACATAGTTTCAGGATAGGTGGGGCTACGCACCTAGCTAATATGGGAAAATCTGAATGTGAAATCATGAAGGCAGGGAGGTGGCAATCCAGTGCCTACTCAAAGTATATCCGGCTATAAAAAAAAAAAAAAAAAAAAAAAAACAAAAAAAAAAAAAACAAAAAAAAAACAAAAAAAAAAAAAAAAAAAAACAACAACAACAACAATGACAAGCAAACAAACAAATAAAATAAAATAAAAATAATATCACCTGCCAGGACAGAATTAATTTATCAATTAGTATTTTCAGAAAAGTCCAAATTATACATTGTTGGGTCATCCTATGTCTACTGGGCTGGAATAGCAGCAGCTGAGGGGAACTGGCAATTGGACAACTTGGAGGTCAAATGGCGTGGAAGAAGGGGTTTGACTATTGAAAACCTGGATTCAGAGATGGACAAACTGTATAGGCAGGATAAGTATCCCAGTTTTATTTTAATCCATTGTGGCTCAAATGATCTTACAACAGAGGGATTGACAGGTAAAGAGATAATTGAAAGGTTAAAAACATCATGGCTGAGGTATAGAGCCCTCTTTAGTAAAACAACTTTAATTTGGTCAACCATGATACCAAGAAGATATTGGCATTATGCACCCTTAGGCATGGGAGCACAAATCGATAAGAAGCGGAAAAGGGTAAATGCAGCTTTCAGAGCATTTGTTTTACAATCAGAGGGAAAGGTATTTAACAATGAGAGTGTGCTTAATGCAAATGAGGTAAGCCTGTATAGGCCAGATGGGACACACCTGTCAAAAGAAGGTAATGAAGTCTTGTTAAAAAACTGGAAGACTTGTTTGTCTTACTTAGTGCAGGAAAATGAAGCGTTGAATCCAGGTGCACATTTTGTGGCGGATGATTCATCCCAATAGATGATTCATTGTGGCGGTCCTGGGGAGACAGCAAGCCTTGTTGGGGTTTTCAGCCTGGCCTTATCCCCGGCCTGACAGTCTCTCAAGCTGCAGGTGTGGTTGTGTCTGTTGGTACTACCAACTTGGTAGTTAAATGTGTTCAGTGGTTTTGTGGATGGGGCCTACCTCGTTAACGGGGAGAACCCCCTCCACCCCTATACATAGGGGGGAGGTTCAAAGCAGCATAACGCTTGAATCCGGTTATTCGGGGATGGGGTATACAGGCTGACCCAGCTTGGCTGTCCACATGGGAGTAACCTATGGGACATCGTCATCTTGGTAACAGGGGACGCGGATGGTCCAGTAACACGATAAGTCGTAGGTAGTCTGTAGTCTCCCCAGGGCTTGGGGCACAAAATGTGTTTGTTAATCTTTTCAATCAGTTGTAAAGACCTTTGCAGCCCAAATACGCCACAACATGTTTTTATTAAACAAATAATAAAATCTCTAGTATTATTGTGAAAATTGCTTTGTTGTGTCAATTCTATTCCAAGCTAAAAATATTTGCTAAGCTCAGCTTACACAGTTGGGGTATGTTGCGTTCCTTCCTAATATTGATTTAATACAGATTATATGATTTTATATCTAATAATCCAATTTAAATGAATTTTGGATGTTGCTCTTTTTTTGGCAAGTTCCAAGGGAGATAACAACAAGGAAACAAATTCAGAAGAAATGTGAGATTTGTCCCCCTTGGATCTCTGCCCCCCCTTTTAACAATACCACAATGCATCTGGGCAACCCTTATTTGGAACTTCCTTTTTCCTGCAACTCTCAGAGGGCACAGACGCATATAATTACTACTAAAACCCTACCCACCCACCCCTTTCTTTCAGGAGAAGCTGTTTGAGAGAGTGCAGACGGTTCATATTTATATTTTCATGTATATAGAGATATAGATATATATTTGACTTTAAATTTGGGATAAGAGTATTAATCCTTTTGTTAGTTTCGTTTCAGCATTGATAACCCATTTCCATTACCACAGCAGAGTTGTCCGCAACAGGAGAGGAGAGCTGATTAAACCACTTTTTCGGGCTGTTTACCCCTCCACAGGCGATAAAGGATGCTCACACATAATTAGAAATAAAGGACACACACACCAAAATAAAAAAAACCTATCTATTTTTCAAAAAGACAAAATAAAATGTGTTAAAAGACAAACTCTTGGTGGAAAGTGTTGTTCAAATTTAAGATTTAGGAAAGTGAAAATTTCCTAAGGAGGGACTTGCAATTCAGTTAATATTAATTTTAATTAAGTTTAAAGTTAAATTGTGTTTAATTGTCATGTTATTGCTAATAATGTACATTGAGGATTACAAAAAAAAAAAAAAAGCTTTTCATAAAACTTTCAAAAAAAACTGGCGCAAGGTCAAAAATTTCAAACTAAAATGGGGGGCGGTCCTGGGGAGACAGCAAGCCTTGTTGGGGTTTTCAGCCTGGCCTTATCCCCGGCCTGACAGTCTCTCAAGCTGCAGGTGTGGTTGTGTCTGTTGGTACTACCAACTTGGTAGTTAAATGTGTTCAGTGGTTTTGTGGATGGGGCCTACCTCGTTAACGGGGAGAACCCCCTCCACCCCTATACATAGGGGGGAGGTTCAAAGCAGCATAACGCTTGAATCCGGTTATTCGGGGATGGGGTATACAGGCTGACCCAGCTTGGCTGTCCACATGGGAGTAACCTATGGGACATCGTCATCTTGGTAACAGGGGACGCGGATGGTCCAGTAACACGATAAGTCGTAGGTAGTCTGTAGTCTCCCCAGGGCTTGGGGCACAAAATGTGTTTGTTAATCTTTTCAATCAGTTGTAAAGACCTTTGCAGCCCAAATACGCCACAACATGTTTTTATTAAACAAATAATAAAATCTCTAGTATTATTGTGAAAATTGCTTTGTTGTGTCAATTCTATTCCAAGCTAAAAATATTTGCTAAGCTCAGCTTACACAGTTGGGGTATGTTGCGTTCCTTCCTAATATTGATTTAAATCGATCTTTCACGAAAAACAAACGATTATTCTATTTCTTTAATGCAAAAGAAATTTCTATGACATAATTTCGTAAAGCGCGTCATTTTGCACGTGATTGCTATGCAACGTTCATTGTGACGTCACTTACAGTACGGAACATCAGGAATTTGACAATCCGATTGGGACGTGATTGAACGCTGAGCGGTGATTGAACGTTTATGAATGATCGTGATTGCCCGCTGAACGTTTTTTCTTCTGATTGGATTGAACGCTTTCTATGCTAAATCCGACCGTTCAATCAAATTGAACGGTGCGTTCAATCATTCAACTAAAAACATAAATAACGAAAGAAATTAAACGAAATATGAAAATTATATTTTTCCAAGCATATTTTTTTAATTTATCCGCAGCGGTCCACAGCAAATTACCTACTATCATGTTGTAAAGATTATTTCCCTTGAATAAAAAGCCGCCATTTACACACGCAACTGAACTCTAATTAAAAAAAAAGCTTTTTGGAAAAATCCTCATGTTTCCAGATTTTAATCTTAAAAAAACCATTGGCTGGAGTTAACATAAGCTTCATTAAGACTGGACATTGATCTTATTTAAGAATACTAGGATCGCCAAAGAAATCGACAGTTGAATATGATGTCACTTTTTCGGACCTCGAACCTTTCGACCTGTCGACTTCACTGCATGTGGTCATTAAGCCTACTAGATGCCGTTGACTAGTCGGGTCGCCAACGATAGTGGTTGATTCCAAAATGAAGTAAACATGTCAGAAAAGAATATAAAACTTTGTGTCTGTGATGTAAAAAAAGGAAACCCGAGCCAACCAGATGATTAGACCTGGCCCGGTCCATTCACAGGGCATTGCATCGAAAGAATGAATTAGATGCCAACTTATCAGAAATTTGTCATCAATTTCATCAACTATTCTACATTAAGTCATCAGTGATGCCCCACCAAAGCAAACAGAGTGTTTATGTGACAGTAGCTTAAGCAAAAGAGGAACATACACTTTCTATCAGTCGATATATTTGTCACTATTTATCTATTGCATTACAGTCAATAGTTAAAAAATTAAAGGAAAATGCATGTAACGTTTGAAATAAAATAAGGCCAGGTTTGTCTGATTTGGGGTCGGTTTGACTATTTTTGGGGGCGGGTATGACTGTATTGGGGCCTGTTTGACCATGGGACTGGTTTGACGAGGAGCCGGATTGGCTGGTTCCCTATCTATCTACTGCCTATTTCCCCTTTCGGGTTTTACTGGCAAGTGTGTGTCTGTGCTGAATGAAAACTGTTGGTCATTGGTTAGGGTGCCAGATACATTTATTTCAGATTGTGACAAAAAGCTGGGTGAACTGGGGCTGGCTACTTAGTGCCAATTTATTAACACCTTGATGACATTTGGGCTTGAACCACTAACTTCCAGGTCAAGAATCAAGTTCCTTTACCACAATGACACTGAGTGAGATACACTGTTTTATCCAAAGTGAATGCTAGAATTAGTTCTAGTTATAATCTCTCACATAATTTACCTCAAATATTTTACAATTTGACTAAAAGTGGTCAATCTATGCTGTTTGTGACTCATAATATTTCATAATGTTAACCTAGTTTCCAAATGAAATCATTAGGAAACCTTGGTTTAACTTGTTAAAGTTCATGCCTCCTGAAATGTTGCGGAACTTTTACGAGTCCACTATCTAAATAGGGTTCCTAAAGTCTGAGCAGAATCATAATAAAAGGGCATCATGGAAAAGTCTGAGGCAGAGCGATGTTTGGCGTATTTTGTAATGGCAGAGGGTTTCGGATTTGGTAAATATTGAAACAGAATCGACCGAGTGGATCCTAATGATGTCTTGGAAATTCTGGAATGTTTACATTTTTGCCCCTTATGAAAGATGTATGATGCTGTTTTATGACTAAAAATGGAACCGTAAATGCATTTTAAAAGCAAATTATCCACTATCTTTGATTTATAACATAAACATTATCTGGGGAAAACCTTGTTAGGGTAGGGAAATTTGTTTGGGAGGGGAAAAGGTCCATTTTGGGGGAAAAATCGCTTAGGGGAAGGGGCAGATATTCAGCCCCAGTTTCTCAGTAAAAATACACCTGCAAATGATAATCATTAGGAAACCTCGGTTAACATTGTTAAAATTCATTGCTTTGAAGTGTTGTGAAATTATTACGGGTCCACTACCTTCAAACCAATACTGATCTGGCAAAATATTGATCCATGTTGGACTATACACTCTGCATTGACTGAGCAAGATGGTAACATTTTTAGTAGAATTCTAAATACAGAAAAGCCATATTACTTATCTTTAAAATTGAATTTCAATTGACCTGAGGTGTGTTTTTTTAGGTTGAAGAATTTTTAAGATTTATTTTAATTTTTTAATCGGAATATCTCTGACTGCTATGTAGAATTTCAACTGAATTGCTCGGGATATTCCGATTAAAAATCTTAAGATATCTTCAAAATCTTAATCTATAAAACGCACCTCTTTGCTTGATCATTATTGTTTTATCAAATGCATTTTTTCAACTAATGATTGAATTTATCATTGGACAAGAGACAAAATTAACAAGTTTAATTGTACTTAGCTACTGTTGTTTCACTCTGAAATTGAATTTTATCTGTAACAAATTAATCAAATGAAAAAGTTTGAGTTTAGTTTAAACTCTGAGACTTCACTTCCTGCTATTCACAATTTGACTTTATAGTAGGGTAGAATGACTCATTGATATGGAAAGGAAGGTGCTACTTAAGAGAATAAAGAATCAGATAGGCAGTTATTAAAAACAGTTTATGTATTAATTGAACAGGTCATATACAGATTGTTTTAGGGATTTTTGTTTGGTATGTCTTGTTTAAAGAATTAAATAAATGTAATTACACTCTATTATGCATTTTGTAAATATTTGGTCCAATAAAAGGTTCAAATCCTTTTGTTTTGAACATTTCTACAACAAGAAATACATGTGCTGATCCTGAATTTTTAGTGAAGTAGTTGCTATAGCCTTGGTTGTCGTCTTGCATTTCCTTTGACATTTTGTGATATCTATGTTATTCCTTAAGATATTGAATTGAAACTTGTCTCATATTTTCTCTAACCAAAGAACCAACTCTACTTGCCAAGATGTATAAATCTAGATGCATATTTTGCAAATTGTGCCCCTGTTTTGACAATTTTTTTCACCAACAGCCAAGCATAGGCACCCACATGTGGTGCTTTTGTTTTCCATGAGAGCAGCACAAACATAGTTGTCTATTAATCAATTTATCAGTTGGTGAGCAAAACGTTTAAGGTAGTGGACCTGTAAAAGATCCGCAATGTCTCGGAAGTAATGATCTTTAACAATGTTAACCGAGGTTTCCTAATGATTTTCTAAGGAAACCTCGGTTAACATTGTGAAAGATTATGAGTTCCGAAATGCTGCGGAACTACTACGGTTCCACTACCTTAAGCTAAACCTCAAATGAGGTAGCATTTTGGTCACCCACTGATGATATATTTGTATAAATGTATTTCAATGTAATTTTTTTGTCCTGATATCCCCCCCCACTGGATCCGCACATGGGAATAGCTCATCAATGCCAATGGCCATTACCCTTCTTATGCTAAGTATAAATCCAGGCTAAATTACACTAGCTTCAAGGCAAAGTGCTGAATGTCTCTGAAAGAAAAATCATCCAACAAATTTTGTCTTGAAAATTTAGTCTCAACACAGTTCTTAGTCAAAAAGATGGTGTAGACTAAGATCAGACTGCACATATGTTCAGGATGATCCTTGTCTATATCTCCTGTCAAAATGGGAATTTCCAGGTTCAGATTGAATTGGATTAAGGTAGTACACCCGTGATAGATACACGACATTTTGAGAGTAATGAACTGTAACAGTGTTAACTGAGGTTTCCTAATGATTTTAATTATGAAACCTCTGTAAACATTGTGAAAGATCATGAGTTCGGATATGTGGAGGAACTATTAAGGGTCTACTACCTCTATACAAATCATGTCAATATTTAGCATGTGTTGTATGTGACTCAAGGATATGTGAAATATATTGTCATCACAACTATATAGGCGGATGTATTTGGGTAACTGCTGTGGTAGTGTATCCGACACCAATTCATTTGCTCCTAGAGCCAACGTCCTTTCCTACAAGTTGTTCCCCAGAATGGGTTGATATGTATTGTTTGCATGGGGTTTAATACCACTTTCAATATTAGTGCAGTTATATTATAGTTGGCCAGTGCACCAACTCATATCCTTTCTCACACCAGTAAAACCTCAACATTTCTTGTGAGCTACTAGCTGCTCATCCATCTAAGGCGTGCTACATTTTATCGTAAGTAAAATATCATTAGCCGTTGACTCTAATTTAATCAATATTGACGGATGTAAGTTGGCTGATCCGGGGTTCTAACTCGCTACCCCATGTTTGACAGCCCTGCTTTACTGCTAGGCTTAGCCCCTGTGGATTAATAATCATAAATCTATGTGGGATAGCAGCTAGAGGCTAGAAAGGGATCTAATGGTAGTGCTTGAAAAGCTGAAAAGACTCTAAGATTGTTAAAAGCAGTGTTAACCCCCTTTCTAACACACAAATTGTTGGGTCCCAGGCCCAATCTCTGATGGTGGCATCCATCAAATTTGACTTTCTTCTCCCAGCTGATGGTTCAGAAAAGGTCTTGTGTAACGGCAATTCACATTGTGAAATTGACATTCATGTAGATCAAAACCAATCGAAATCACTCGCCTAGTGCTCAAATATTTCATTCCTAACACTCACTCCAATCAATTTAAAACGCTCCAAAATCATTAAAAAAAACACTTTGAATCTGTGCAAAATAATCAGCATTCCAATAAAATGATTGTATGATTTTTTTAAGGCTGTCGTTGGTTTTTAAAAGGTCTGATTTGTCTGTAAAGACACAAATCCAGAAAAGTTCGTAGATCTTTTTACGGGAGGTAATCAATTGGCACTAATTTATTGTCGATTTTGTTTTACCTCCCTTGAAAATCAATCTAATTTTGCTCATCACACGCATTCAATTTCATTCTAAGGTCATTCAATTTTCAATTTCCAGGTTCTTCTTACTATATTCACTGGTAAAATACAGTAATATCAAGAGTCAATAATTAGGTGCTCATACCACCGGCATAGGACTCAATAGTTAAATGTAAGAAGTTTCGATACAAGTTGACCGAAACCTTTTCATAAAAAATGTAGCCCCACAATTACCCAGTCTCCCCCTAGACTGCAGTTGCGGATCTAAAGTAGCCCCTATCGCGAGTCTTATCATTCATTTTCCTCGGGAAATTTAATCAACTTGTGGTTAACTTTGAAGACCCAACTGTAGAGTAAAACCTACATTACGGTTTGACTGGCGAGCCTGCCTCAATCTATCGATATAGATCGGAGGGTAGCGTAGATGGGACAGGTTTACCAGTCTACATTACAGTCTCCATGAATCCGCCGTATGAAAATGAGATGCATGTCGTGGCTGGTGAGCATGTCCTAATCAATGAAATATTGGAGAATAACATGGATAGGATTGTTTTACCAGTCAATTGAAAGCACTTTCAATAAGTAATATTTCATTGGGTTGTTCCCACTTCGTCTAATCCCATTTGGTCTAAAAGTCAAATTCCCATTTCGTCTAAAACCTATATTTCGATAAATTCCCATTTGGTCTAAAAGTTCATTTACTCATTTGTATGAAAAATTATGCCTTGTATAATGCTTATTATATGCTTTCTTATAATATCATAAAAATAAGTATACCTTTATGTTTTAATGCATAGCAAAAAAAAAAAAAAAAAAAAAAAAAATAAATAGAAAAAATGAGTATTGCTTTTAACTTATTTTTTGATTAAATTTTATAAGAACCGATAAGATATTTATTGAAAATAACATAAACTTTAAATCTATAGGAGGTTGATATTCAAAATTATAAATTGATTTTATTTATTTTTTTAAAAAAATTACTTTGTATGTGTGTGTGTGTGGGGGGGGGGAGGCTGTATATGACACTTATGTGACATTAACACCTCTATGACACTCATATCATGTCAAAAGACATTTTGTAGACGAAATGGGAAATTGACACAATAAGGTGTCAAAAGGTTTTAGACCAAATGGGAATTTTTGGTCTAAACCAATAAATTTATAGTGTAGACGAAATGGGATTAGACGAAGTGGGAATAAACCATTTCATTAGGGTAACAATGTTCTTGCCTTTAATAAAGCATTTTGGCCCCGGTAAAGCCGGCCACTGAGGAGAGAAATTGTTTAAAGAAAGTAAGGAAAATCTCTCGGCTGTTCATCCTTTCATTCTCTACTGGCGGACTAGGTACGAACTGGCACTGAGGCGAAAACGGTATTTGGATCGAACTGGAATAAGAAACGAACACTCGAAAGTACTCGTCGTCTCGCCTTTAATTTGCCTGGATGTTTCCGAAATTCGCTAGAGCTATTTATTTCGAGAAAATTGTGAATTTGCCTTTTTATTTATCTATTCTATCAACAAAATGAATTATTTTTAATCAAACGAAAATAATTTCGTTAAAACTGATTGAACGGTTTCTTATCATGTAACCGATCGGAATGAGTGAACGGTTCTGATTGAACGCTTTGTAACGATTCTGATTGAACGCTGATTGTAAAATTGTGATTGAACGCTGATTGAACGCTGAACGCTGATTGAACGTGATTGCCCGTGATTGCCCGGATTGTGATTGAAATGATTGTCAAATTCCCGATGTTCCGTACTGTATTTCGCCCCGCGTAGATGACGACAGATAGGATGAAATGCACAAAAGCGGGGTATAAGTTTTTGACAATTTCACTGCTTTTGCGGTGAGATTATCAAGAGATAATCTACCGTTATTTCTCGATAAATCACCGAAAAGCATTAAAGAAAATTCCATCCTTTCCTAGCCTCCTGCTGCTCATTTCAATAAGGTTAACGACTATCAAATCATTGATGGGCGACGGATGACCGAAAGGATAATTATCTTGCAGGGGGATCGAACTCGTGAGCTAGATTTGAAGGCTACTACACAACATGAATCAAATTTTTACAGCGTTGAATAGCATACCCAACCGGCTTATTAGTGACAACTGTCTGAAACGATTCGCTTAATTCAAATTTTATTAACTTTAATCTTTACGAAAGTACTTTCATGTAGGACGATGATAGGCATAAATAAAATGTCCAGATTTGAAAATGATTTGATGTAGGAAAAAAGTATTGCATAAAATTGACGTTTTCGGGCCGTTTTAGGCATACGTAAACGGACAAAACCCGGGCTTAGCGGGAGAAAACGTGGATTGAAAAGTAGATTTACGTACCGTTAACGCCCGGATTTTTTACTTGAATATGCCCGCTCTGTGATTATACACTTTACCAGTTTAAGTCTAAAAATAAAAATTATACAGAGCATAAATAAAGATATTGATAATTTACCCGCTTTAATTTTTGAGACGTCACACATTTATCAAGCAAAGTCGGTAAAGACAGAAGTAACAGTGTAATACATTTCGCAATTTTCCGACACACTATAAAGTTTGGAGCTAGTTTTAAAGTATCCTATCAATCATATTAATGCTTTAACCGTTTTTCGGGTTTCTGCAAATGTTCTTGTCCTCAAAAAGTGAATAAACCGTTTACTAATTAACAACTTTAAAAGGGGTAATCTTAGGAATAACCATGTCGAGTTAAGAAGGAATCGGCCTTATTGTTTGAGAAAAGACCTTTTTCAGAGATTATAATGAGGAAATAAGGTCTGGCCTGTCAAGCGAAAAATATATGGGAATTCAAAATTTTAAATAATTAGAATGGCCACCCAAAGAAATTCTACGAATGTCGTTGAAATTTGTCCAATGCTTTGAGGACAAAGTTAAGACAACCAAATTAAAATTTGACCTCATCCTGACACGTCAACATGTGTATATGCGTTATACCGTCTGTGCGTCAGAATTAGTCCAACTCATATCTCATACATTTATGAATGGATGAAAAAAGAGGAAGAAGAAGAAAGAAAATCACCAAATTGTTTTCCATTATGAATAAGAGTGCCATTTATAGAAATTATTTCAGAATATCGAATGTAAAGGTCAAACTGAAGGCATTGGTATTTTTTGTTCGGGGCATAACTATATACATTCAATGGTGAATTTTAATACACTATTTCTCACAGTTCAAATCAAGATGCAGAAAACCACTGAAGCTATGGTACAACATAGTCAAATGTCATATTCAAGGTCAGACATATGCGAGTACGACGAGCGTTGGCCCTTGAAAACTATTCTAGTTAGACCATTTGAAAATATAATCCGCGACCCTGTCGCGACAATATTTAGTGAATATGAGAATGGCCCCAAAGTACCATCAATGCCAAGGTTTGTTGAACTTGGTCCTTTGGAAGAAAGGAGAACATTTTTAAATGAAATTTTGCTACACCCTGTCATGCCCATAATTGAGGGCCAATTAGAAATTCTTAATTTTACTTAGAGGTCACCAAAGGAACCTGCATGCAGAGTTTCTTTGAATGTGGGTTAATGGAATTGGGGATTAAGATTGGAAAGAATTTTAAGATAATGCCAGGCTCGTATTGTCATCTCCTATATTCGGAAGTAATCAAAACTAAAAATTTACGAGGGTGATCACCTATCAAAAATTATTGCCAAGTTTTAAGCAAAAAAAAAAAAAAATACAATACAACCCCCCCCCCCCCCCCCCAAAAAAAAACTGACCCACTTGTTTGACAGGAGGAATTAAAAAAAAAAAAGATTGATGCATGCACTCACGGATGTACTAACGCACGACGGATATATATATATAATACGTACTTAGTGTTTTATATGAATAAAAATATCTAACGAGGTTGGGAGGATTGATTATTGTCGAGGCTCTGACAAATATCAATTCTCACAACCGAGTTAGATATTTTTTTCATACAATTCACTAAGTACGTATCATATTTATCTTATTACCTCAATTTGTCTTATTTTCGTCGATGTTTCTAACTGAAATGCAAGTTTCTAAAAATATCCGCATAATATCATTGCTCTGAAAATAACTATCTGATATCATTAAAAATATCATACGGGATGTTATCACACGGATATTTGTATAGTTATAAGATAAAAAGCCAGAACAATAGATTTCTAGCTTTCGGCCAGTGGAGTTAAAAAGGGAAATGTTTGGGGAAACCTGAATGTGACGATGTCCTTCGAAGTCTCACGACATTGATCACGACATTGATACGATTTTCAAAAAATCGAAATTTCCTCATTATTGGGTTTATTTCTTACAGATAAGAGCTTCTGTTCAATTAACAGCCATGTTCGACTTCCTGGTTCTCGGCACATTATCACAGACGGTCCTTGTAGGTATAACAGTGGGTCTTGCTGTTTACTGGTTCCTACAAAACAGAAAGTACAATATGCCTCCTGGACCATTGAACCTTCCGTTACTCGGAAACCTTTTGCGTAAGTATGATGATACGTGCAGTCGTTAACCTTTAATGAATTGTCCATACACACTCATTCAAGGTTTGCTTTACTCTGTCACGTATTTTGTCCACCATTTTCTTTTCATTTTCGATGTGAGGTTTTACCTTTACGCCTTACTTTTTACTGGTACGCATTAACAATGAACATAAAATAGACACAACTTAATTTTTTATTATGTCATCCTACAATTTTATACATGCGACACCGTGATAGAAAAAATGATGTAGACAGTCGATTATAATAGTCTTTACTAACATTCAATGTAAATTTTGCAAGCCTGTATTGCAAAATTTTACCCCCTCGTATAATCTAAATTGGTAAATGTGTTAGTTCGGTTAATTTGACTTGACATCGACCTCTGTCGTTTAAATAACTGCTCTAAGTAACACTGCACATAATATACTCGTCAACATTATGCAGAAGTTTAAGTGAGTGATCACAGATCAAATTTGTTTATACAAATATATAGACAAATTTGATCCATGATCACTCGGTTTAGTTTCAGTTTCTATAAATGCACTTAATGTTATCAATTGAAAAAAATAACAATTAAACAATGTTTGTGTATCAGTTAATGATATTTTAAAAGAAAACTATCCATAGGCGTCAGTCCCAAACGTTATACATTTACCTATTCATAAACAAAAGTCTTGACTAAAAAATATGAGTAGTTTCCTTCACTTTTCTCTATGAACAAAATTCACGTATTTCATTTGTGTTATTTTTTCCCTCAGAGCTACCTTCGGACAGACGTTACCACTTCAAGTTCTATGAATGGTCCAAGAAGTATGGTCCGGTTATCACTGTTGGATTAGGTAACTCAAGCGATAGACCACGTTTGAAGCGAAATGGTCAATCAGAGAGCAGTTTTTCAAAAAATATAAATCACAGACACAACTCCTAGCATTGTATTTACAGTTATACAATTTAAAGAGTGTCGTGCACGTGAATCTTTGCAGATTTTTTGTGCCCTGTCATTTTAAGATGGTGTCGAACATATTTTATATTCGCTTTTTCTAAAAGACTTTCTACAGTTGCTTACATGCAAAAGAGCTTAAATAAGTAACGATAATAGATTGATAAGTATAGTTTCGGCATAATTACACATAATAACAATAACATCATAGCTAGATTTACTCGTTTTCGTTGTCCAGATGTTCGGGTAAAAATTACATAGAATGTTAGAAAAGCGTGGTCTAAGTCAGATAGAAAATCTCGTGCCACGGTATGTGGAAAATAGACACTCGCTGAAGCTCGTGTCTATTTCCCATAACCATGGCACTCGTTTTCTATCCTATACATAGTTATCGGGAAAAAATGGTGATATGTGACCTATAGCTATGTTCGAGGGTCTAAGACGCACAGGAATGAAAATGAATTAAACAAAATGTATAGTAAGAAAAGGACGGATGTTAAGAGACGTCAAAAGTCCTAGCCTTGGTGTCATCATCATTGTCGCGCAAACATTTTGATAGTTTGTGATATCTCTGGAAATGCTAAAGTCATTCACTTTAACTTAGTACACAATTTCACCATAAAAAGAGCAATATGTAAAATCAAGGAGGATAACTCTTGAAGCATTTTGTTCGAAAAACATCCCTTTTTCGAATTACGTTTTGTATCCTCTATCCGCCTTCCAATAGCAGAAATAAGACAATCGTTGGTGGTGCTCTTGTTTAATAAATATCCTTGATCTGTTAAATCGACCTGCTTCGCAGAGAAAATTCCAAACACTGACTCAAACCATTTAAAGCACTCCGAAATCCTTCAAAAACGTTCGAATATTACCTCCCTTTCAATTTCATTTGAGCGTTGTTTACGCTTTCCGAGCGTTTTGAAGGATCCGAAAAGTCGGTTGGTATGCTTTAAATGAAGTTTTGATAGAGCGATAGAGTTCAAGATTAGGGTAGGTGTCAATTGCACGATGTTATTCTGAGTTATCATTCAACTGGCAGGGCGTGGCTTAGCAGTGACGTAATTTGGCGAGTTTACTTTTCAATGTTTTGGGTTCTTTCAGAAGCTAGTCAGCAAATTTCGTTAACACGTGCAAATTACTTTACCCTTAAACCAAAAATAAAAAAAAAATACGTGCTCAGAGAATGTGAACACATTTCATCGTTCGGTTACCAACTTCAGTTTGGGAAAGCTTAAGGTACGAGGGTTTAGTTACCAACCTACGATTTAAGGTTTCAAGTTAATTATATCAACTCTCTGTTGAAGTAAGAAATTTTAGATAAAAGCTGATTTACCTTAACCTTAAGTGTAACGACTCATTAATAAGGCTCTGCCCTACCGGGGCATTAATCATGGACTATAATAACCATTAAAGAGATATCTCTTGAAAAAGTATTGTTTTCATTTGTTTATAAATAGATAACTGGTTTTAAGAATCCGATATTTCAAGTTTGATTAGAGGATAACCGTTTGTTTCAGTACAAGAGCGAATTATATTTCATTTCGTGAACAACAAATGCTATATTTTCACAAGTAGCTTCGCCAAGAGGGAAAATATAGCTTTTGTTGTTGACGAACTAAAATATTAATCTACCTTACTCGAATAACAAACGATTTTTCTATTCTCAGGCAAAAACAGAACAAAATATGAAGGTTTCGGGAATATTGCTCGTGATTACTAGACAACGTCATCAGGGCGTCATAAAGATTTTTTTATTGGGCTCTCCTCCGAAAACGCCAAATAGAGTATTCAAATGAGCGAAAGCAGGGTATAAGGTTTTGATAATTTCACTGGTTCGGCGATTAGATAATCAAGTGATAATCTACCGATATTTCTCGATAGAACACCGAAAATCATTCGGAATCATTCAATAGTCTATGTATCTTTTAGGACCGACCAAAGCAGTTGTCGTCAACAATCTTGAAACAGCCATGGAGGTCCTGGTTAAGAAATCTGAAGACTTTGCTGGGCGAAAGCCACTTACATCTTGTAATTAGTCTATACATTCTTGATTCACGTTAAACAGAGAACAATTATTTGAATCAGAGTATTTCCTTGCTTGTTTTAATAGGGTTTAACGTCGGCTTGAACAGTTTTTTCATATATATCGCGGCGGCTGGAGCATCTAAAAATCGACTCCTGGTATTTCTTGCACCGATACAACCATCAAATCCTTTCTTAGCGTCCAGCTGCCAACTCATATACGTTGACGATTTTAGATATGGAAATGATTTACGCACCGCCGTAAGGGATCGAACTAAGGACTATTTCAATGATAGTCCGACGCACTACCATACACGGCATTCGTTTCGGAGTGAGATCTTTAATTCTTTCATTGAGTGAACAACAAAAGATTTTTTTTCAAGATCAGCGGAAAAGTATTAAATCGTTTAAATTTCGTAGCTTTATCGCAGCATTTGGGTCATTTTTTAAATAGAATAAAAAATTGTGCGTAGAATACCATTTTTTGTAAGGTTCGTTTACATCTCTTTATCGTTGACCACTGATTCATAATATTTTTATTTCTATTTTCTTTTACCTATAAAGCGAATGTACTTACGAAAGGTGTCGCAGCATTAGGCATGTCAAACTATGGCCCAATACTTAAATTACACAGAAAAATCACATCCAAAGCATTAAGGTTAGTTGTTTTCTTCCATCTATAACTTAAAGCTGTAGTTCAGTGAATAACATTTTAAAATTGCCAATCACTCCGATTAAAATTACTCTAATTCACTTACTCAACGCTTGATTCCCTAATTACAAACACGCATTCAAATGACTCAAAAGCGTTTGGAAATTATTCAAAAACACTTCGAAATCGTGTACAACGATCAACATTTCATTCAAATCATAAGCGGGTGTGTTTTTCAAAGCGTCAGATTAGGCCGAAAAGATGCACAAACAGGAAAATACCTTTTTTTTTAAAATGGAGTTATAGATAATTGATACATAATTAGTGTTTTGTATGAAAAAAATATCTAATGAGGTTGGGAGAATTGATCATTGTCGAGGCTCTGTCGAGACAAGTATCAATTCTCACAACCGAGTTAGATATTTTTTTCATACAAAAACTTAAGTATGTATTATATTTATCCAATTACTTCTAATTGTCTTGTTTTCGTCGATGTTTCTAACTGAAATGCAAGTTTCTTAAAATAACTGCATTATATCATTGTTCTAAAAATAACTATGTGATATCATAAAAAATATCATATGGGTTCTTATCATACAGATATGTGTATAGTTATAAGATAAAATAAATTTTTGCTAATTTCGTAGAGTTGGACGAAACAATCAATATTGCATTACCTCCCCTTTATTTATTTATTCAAAAGACGATCTTCCACAAAGTAATTTCAATTGCAAACCTATATAAATAAAAATTTACTTTAATTACCTATTTTACGATGTTTTACCCTTGAGTACCTTAAATTGTAGTGTCAGAAAGACGTATTGGCGAAATGGTATTTTAGCGATAATTTAATGTTTGAAGTCCAGGTAAACAAAAAAATCGCGACAATAAGTAGCGGAATTAAAGAATCTCTTTTCTCGAGATGAGAGAGTGTTAGAATTCAGTTTCTATGATTTTTTTTATTATTGTACTTTTAATATTAACGTTATGGTAAATGATTTACATGTAACACAAAATATATTTGAATTATTTCGTTTCAGACATTTTATGCAAGGTGATGCGCTTGAACAAAGAATACATACTGCATTACGGACAATCTGCCCTGTTTTAGAATCCATGGGTGAAGCTTTTGAACCTGATAACGCTCTGGGTTTTCTAATGGGAAACATTGTAGTGGGACTATTATTCAATGGGAAGTAAGTTTCTTGTTCAGAGGGGAGTCAGTTTTGTTGTCGAACAGCATTCGAACTGAATTAATGCGTGAATGCGACTCATATTTTAGCTCGGCTGTCTACGAAGAAATAACATATTATCTTATAACTAAACAGATATCCGTGTGATAACATCCCATATGATATTTTTTATGATATCACATAGTTATTTTTAGATCAATGATATAATGCGGTTATTTTTAAAAACTTGCATTTAAGTTAGAAACATTGACGAAAAGAAGACAAAAAGAGGTTATAAGATAAATATAAAACATACTTAGTGTTTTGTATGAAAGAATATCTAGCTCGGTAGTAAGAATTGATAATTGTCGAGGCTCATTTGCAATTCTTCCAACCTCGTTAGATATTTTTTTCATACAATACACTAAGTACGTATGTTATATGTATTGCTTTAGAAACTTGGGACTTATAATCGCAACAAAAAGTGTATAGTTAGTTACATCGTGAAATTGACGTTCATCTCAATCAGAACCATTCAAAATCGCTCACCCAACACCCAATTAATTCATTCAAAACACACACTCAAACTATTCACAAACGCTCCATCATCACGTAAAAAGATAAGATCAACAACTACATTCAGAATATACATAACTTGAAAAAATCAACGTTTGCACTGACATAATTGAAATTAAAAGAGTCTGATTGGTTCTTTGAGACGTAGGAAGCTATCAAAAGAACTCATATGTTTCTTTTTCAAGAGAGGTAAAAAATATCGCTTATTTGTTCATCTTTAACAAATTTAGCGATATTGAATTACCGCCCTTTAATTTCACTCAAAACTCGCTCCCCACATTCATTCAATTTCATTCCAAAATCATTCATCTAGTCAATTTCAATATGTTGCTTACTGTTATCGATACCATAAGAGCAACCCTCAAACCATGTCCGTTTTTATCCAACTTTCATTAATCTAGACAAACGCATGTGGTACTGTTTAAAAATGTTACACCTGCCTTAATATTTAGTATGACAGCTGGTATAACTCACAGGCGATTGTTTAATAAATCAATTTTGTCGTAAAATTTTCATATCCAGCCCCTCCTTATGTCACCCATTTAAATTTTCATTTTATTTATACACTTCGGTTTCATATTAATTAACATTTTGATTTATAGATTTCTATGATATATTGACATTCCTATTAAAACAGTAAGAACATCGTACCATTGACACGATGAACGATTTCGGAATGATTTTGGAATGAGTATTTGAATCGAGTTTTGCATGAGATTCATTGAAGGTAATCCAATGTCGCTAATTTTGTTCGGGACGAACTAACTAAACGATTTTTGTTACCTCCCTTTATTAAAATATGCATAAAGGTTCTATGAATACCTTTGCCTTCTATGGCTTCACGAACCGATTACACGCTTCCAAATTTCGATTATTTTAGTAAAATCGTGGATTTTATCTACCGATTTTTACCCGACATTAGTTAAACCTTTCGGAGTGGCTTTTAGTTGTAAAGTCATGGATTCTTCAGTTTTTTGGAAGTCACAAACCTTAACAGTGTTGACCGAGGTTTCAGAATGATTTCATTAGGAAACCCTAGTCGACATTGTGAAACAGTATGTGTTCAGAATGGTTGCCGAACTACTACGGGTCCGTCCTTAAACTTTTAACCCATTTAATCAAATGCACATAACATTTTGTTCCAGATATGAATATGGAAATCGGCTAGTCAGTTCATTATGCAGACTAAATGACGAATTATTTACGGTTTACAACAGCTGTATTCCTGAAGACTTGTTCCCGCCTCTTCGATTCATTTACACGTCAAAGTCGATGAAAACGGTGCACGAATTCCGCAATGTACTTATTGATGACTTCATTCGGAACAATTTCTATGAGCAAAAGAAAACATTTAACAAAGGTAGGTTAAAAACAATCATCGTAGGCGTAAAGCATTATGTTACTCACCATTCATTACCCCTGGGACAATACGCTTGCGAAACGTCTTAGCTATGGAAATTTATTTTCATTGTATACCTTCTTAACAGCCAATCAAAATGATTTGACGTAATATTAATCTTCCCAAAAGAGATCGAACGTTTGTTTCAGTAGCAAAAAATAATATGGAAATAGTTGTAGTCTACAAACAGCTGACGGGGATGGAGGATGTTTAGTTTTAAGTTTCTAACCGAAAGGTATTCTCAAAAAGATTTTTTAATCAATGCTGAGAAATTTCATTTTCAATTATAGCTTTGTACATCCCCGAAAAGCAATGGTCAGGTTGTCTTATGCTATTAGAAAAGAAATTAATATCAATAATTTTACCAACTGATATTTTCATTCATTTGTGTATGAATGTACAAGTTAAAGAAAATGTCTCAAGCAATCTTTATTCAAGTTTAATAAGCAATTGACTTAAATATGAAGAACTAGAAAAAGAAAACAAAAATATGTTTGACGTTCATGAACATTACAGAAACCACTCGTAATCTCGCTGATGCACTGTTACTTGCTAGACTAGAAGCACAAGAGAGTGATGAAGAGATTGTAGATTGTCTGAAAGATGAAAATTTGATACTTTTGTTAACTGAGCTTTTCTTAGGTAAGACGACGGAGAATAATGCACTGGTTGTTGCAACCAAAAATAATTTGAATGACATTTT
Source organism: Fragum whitleyi (assembly GCA_948146395.1). Lineage (NCBI taxonomy): Eukaryota > Metazoa > Mollusca > Bivalvia > Cardiida > Cardiidae > Fragum > Fragum whitleyi. The sequence continues at coordinate 35,975,287 of OX411558.1, forward strand.
CAACGATCTGGAGCTTGGTGTAAGCGATTAGTAGAATAAACAGCTACATATGGTGATAATATTTTAGTGCCATTAAAAAGTTGCCTGATCGTATAACGATACTTTGGGACTTATGATATAGACAGAGTCCGTAGTAAAGACACTAGCTATTTTTGTGCGAATGCACAGTCTGGCTGGAGTCTTTGCTGGGCATATATTTCGAAATTGCTGGAAACATCTCAGACACACTCAAAATTTGCGAAACGTTAAAAAATGTGTTTGTTGCATGACCAATTCATAGAATAACACCATTCTATCGTTGTTTATTGAAAAGGTATCAAGCTTCTAAGGTTATAAAGATAATCAACGAAAACATACTTTTACAATCATTCAGTCATTTCGTGAGAAACACTAGTCTTATACAAGGCTGGGGATCTGAAATACCTTGCCAATTACCAGTTGTCCAACCAGGGATACTTACGCTCGACCTGCGCTTTCTCTGGGATCATTTGTTCTTCCCACGAAACCACACATGATGTAATTATAGGCCGTGCAGATAAAGTATCACAATGGATAGGAAAGAATAGTTCGGAAATTTAAATAAGATTTATACAATTTCTAGAAAATTTCTGAAGATACAGTTAGTTCTCTTTTCTGTCATCAACTTTCAGGTGGTTTTTCCTCATCAAGAGCAACATTGAAGTTTGCCATTCTTCACATGATGGCTTTCCCCGATATTCAGGAAAAGGTTCAACAAGAAATTGACAGAGAAGTTGGTAAGGATAATCAAGAGGACCATTGGTCCTAAAACCTCACTTGCTGCATTATTTATATTTCATATTCCGAACTCATAAATTATGTCTCGCCGAATTGTTCATGTGGACAAAATTTCAGGCAAAGGTTTATAAAACTAAACGTTATCTAGTACACACATTGTATTTTCTAAGATTTTACTCGGCGATTTAATTTATGATTCAACAAGAACAAAATTCGAGCTAGACCAAATTAGATTGTGAGAAAAATTAGAGACATCCAAACAAATTGTGTCCTATATATAAGTAGTATACTCAACATGTTGAAAATCTTCAAATTTCAGGAAAAGACCGTTTGCCAGGTATGGAAGATCGACTGAATCTAGGTTATACTGAGGCTGTACTTAATGAGAGCATGAGATACGCAACTCTCGGGCCATCCGGATTTCCTCATAGTACGACAACGGATACCGACATTGGTAAGTTAAAGCTCGACTGTTTTCGGGGATAACCCGAGGTTTTGCTGAAGCCCTGCAGTCGGGAACCTTCGGCGATTCTAAGGAATATCCTCGGGTATGAGGGCGAGAAGATATGAAAGCGCGTCGTTTTGCACGAGGGTTTGTATGACGTCACAAACATTACTGAAGATGATGTTGCGAAAAACAAAATCAACGAAAGGTTAAAATTGGGCATATTATAATAACGTTTTGTTTTCAAGTTGTAAAATGTCAAAAAGATCTCCAACGATTGTACGACAATCGGAAAGCATTAAAGGAATTTGTCATTCTTCAAGCGTTTTGACTACAGTACCACCAGATGCCAAATTACCTAAAAACTGACCACAAATTACTACACTTACTTCTGAGGTACTTTCCAATTTTCGGAAAAGTCCGAGTGAAGTTCCGCTTGGTGGTCTTGGTATTGCGGTCGTGATGGTTGTGGCCGTAGTCGTGGTGTGAGATTTCTAGTTCATCTAGATTTCTCTATTGTGCGACAAAGGATACAGACAAAGGATACCGATATTGATATTTTTCCATTTAACCCAGCTCGCCATTTTTACAAATCAGCCTACATAGATGTATAGAATAGTGTTTTAGTAATCACTGTAGACCTTGAAAAATCCAATTTGAAAAGAACACACAAACAAAAATGAATACAGTTATTAACATCGTGAATTTGACATTCACCTCGATTAAACCATTCTAATTCGCGTACTCAGCGCTCCATTCAATTATCCAAAACTCACTCAAATCTCTCAAAATTGCTCCTAAATCGATGTGAAAAGAAATCGAAAAAGTTCAAAACAATCAAAATTTCATTGAAATTGATCAAATTATACCACCATATTTTTTGGGTGGTGTGGGTTTTAAAGAGTCGCTACGGGGAAACACAAAATGGGAAAACGTAGATGTTTTAAGAGGGAGGTAATAAATATCGCCAATTTCAAAATTGTTGAAATTGTATTATCTCCCTCAAATTCGTGTAAAACTCGCTCCAGGCACTCATTCATGTCATTTCGAAATAATTCCCATATCATCCAACAGGTGAATTTCATGATGTTGTTAATACCAACTTCTGTAAAACTGAAAGTGTATTGTTTATTTTTACGCTTGTGTTCCATTATAAAGAATAGGATTGAATAAGACTTAACATGTGTATAAATAATGACAAAATAAAAATGCGCACTAAGATTGACTAAACTAGATTCAATTTTATGCAGGAATCCGCGATTGATGTGATATTGCAGATACCCCTAAACTCTGGCTTTGAGATTCAGAAGTTCACACCTTCTTTTGAAAGACTTGTATTTTTCTATAAAATTGGTATCGCCCGCTCGGGCATTGGTTGCGAAATCGGGCAATACTTTTTTATCGAGAAATTTCACTGACACGTCAAATGAATAAGTACGGATAAAAGTTGAAGAGTCTTCCAAAAGCAACCAGCTATCAGGAACATCATTGCAATTAACACGTTAAGGTTCATGTGTTTGAGACCCAATTTTAAAGGCACTTCATTTGCCAAGAAAAAGCAGTATGGACAGGTATATTATATATCAAAAAGAAATGGCGGTCCTTTGTTGCTTAACTGCTTGTGCTCAAAATTAGCTTCATTTTGATATACAATATACCTGGACATACTGCCGTTTCTTGGCTTATGAAGCGCCCTTAAAATTCGGTCTCAAACACTTTACATGAATCTTAAGGATATAGAGGATATTGAATGAGTGGTCATTGAATACCGTATTAATTAAACTCGTCATCTAAAACAGATAAAACGAGGCTCGGTATTTCTATGAGCACAATTTTGATATTCTATTTATAATATGATCTTGATTTTTTATGATGAATCGAAGAATTTCCAGAAATTTATCGGTTCAAATTATTCTAAGAAATGTCTATAAACGTTTTAATTGTTCCAATCATGATGTCATTTAAACACAATTGAAATGCAACTTTTTTTATTGTGCCACTAAGGAATTTTAAAACGCAGTAAAATCTTTGGCTTTGAAAAAAATTAACATGTTTCTCGACTTTCCTCAACAAAATTGTTAACACCGTCTTTATCGTTAACAAAATAAAGACTCGGTTAAGGTAAGGATTCTCATACAAATTCTCAAAACCAGACCTTCATGTTTCCAACGTCTTTTTACAGCCGGATACAAGATACCTAAGGATACTTTGGTAATAATTAATAACTGGGCATTGAATAACGATCCAGGGGCATGGGAAGAAGCGGAAAAGTTCAAGCCAGAAAGATTTCTAGACGAAAACGGACGTCTTGGACTAAAGCCGCCCAACTTTCTACCATTTGCTGCTGGCAAGCGTGCATGTCTAGGCGAGTTTGTAGCAAAACCTCAGCTCCACCTATTATTTGCTGGATTAATGCAAAAATTTACGTGGAAAGCAGAATCGGGAGTGAATCTTGATTTGACGCCCGGTGGAACATTTTTTGGGGCAACGGCACCACCTTTTAAAGTAATTGTGGAACGGCGAATATAATGTTTTTGTTAGTGTTTTTATTTGAAATATGGTTCTTTGACTTTTATTCGATCTGTTAAAAAAATACCTTTTTGATATATCTACAGCTTTGTGTTTTATATAGATTTTTTGATTGAAGAGATACCAATGGCGCAGTTCGAAACAATTGGTACTGCATAAAATTATATAGGCAGTTACGACTTTTTTTACGCAGAGCCATAGATATGTGCTGTAAAATTTGTGATACGGTTATTTTTTAAATAAATAAATGAAAATTATCGATAATTCCTGGTGGACTTTTTACTTGATATTTTCAGCGTTGGACTAGTGAAAATAACACAAAAAAATACACTAATGGACGTCATTTCAGTCGGAACAACCTTACTGTTTACGTCACCACGTTGTCAGGTTATCAATGCGAAATGCAATGGTTATAGATACCCCTTTTTCAATTTTCATCCCATTCGTTCATAAAAAAAAGAAATACATGTAGAATTGTACATAACACTTTGCAAAAATACAAAATATACGAGTTTTGCACGTATTCATGACATTTTTTCTGACTCGAATTAGAATGTCATCTGTCGTCTTTCTCCATGGTTATATCTTTTGTTTCCTTGGGTGATGAATCGATATTTGACTTTTCTTTTTTAAAAAAAACAAACATAATTATTAAGGTATTTTTAGGACAGACTCACATAGAGTATGAAGACACCGAAGCTTAGAACTGACAATAAAGTGAACACGATGATAGACACGAAGTCAACAAGTTTGCTTATGTCTTTCCAAGTCATTTGTGTGGCAATTTTCTCGTCGGTTATCAACTTTTCTAAGCGAGGAGTAACGGAATCAGGCTTCTTCTTAATCGGACCTAGGTGGTCGATTCCACTTTTGTCCAGAAAGTCCCGTTCGTTGATATCAGTAAGCATTATAACGTCGTCAACCTTAGGGTGGACTTTTTGGCTGGATTTGTCAATGTTACAGCTCTTTGGGCGATACACAATGGTATAGACTGTCTTTAACCAATTTGGAACCGGGATCTCGTCACTCTTATAATAGAACCTTAGGTTTAAGATCGTCACAAACGTTATAAGGGAGCTGATGATCATATCCTTCATTAGTTTGTAGGATATTTTCGGCAAAGGCTCGGAGCTCCTCGGTAACGTGTCACTTATAATCGTCATAAACACTGCAATCGATAACAACACTGTAATACAATATGATACTCGTTCTCCAGATTCTGGGACAAGTAGAAACACAAGGACATTAATCAAGCTTAGAAACAAAATCGGCATCAATATATTCACGACGATGAATGTGGATTTTCTGCGTAAATAGAACGTAACTTCAAGCTGAGACCACGTGTCTAGCGTCACAACACGCACACTTGAGTCCACCAGATCCCAAGCAACGTTTCCAGCGAATAACGATGATTCTACCTTATCACTTAAGCTATATAGCATTACGTCCCTGATGTCGTAACTCCATACATTAAAGTCTGACTTGCATGTTTGTTTGTCGAACGGGTATTTAGCGACGTCTACTGAACACGTCGATTTCATGAGTCCTCCTGGTAGCCATGATGCGGCGCCGGTATAACTGTACTCTATTAGTTGCCATGGTTTTCCGAACGTGTCCATTTCGTCTGAAGGCGTCGTAAGTACCAAGTCCGGAACCCAAACCTATAGTGTATAGTTTTGATTTTATAGAGGAAAATCGTTTGTTTCAGTGTAAGGTCGAAAAGCATTAAAGAAAGTGTATGGATTGGTTAATAAATATATTTTTGTCTTCCACACGTTTAAGGGAACGCGTACATTTTCACCCGACCGATTAATAACGCTCACTAGCAAATTTGGAAAGTTATTGCACAAATAAATGAAAATTCACGCAAAAATTGACAGCACTCTTAGAGTTGAGAGTACACATAAAATTACAAGTGAAATTAAATTCCATGTACGCATAAATTTACATTTAAGTCCGCATTTTGTCCAGTTATCGCCTCGATTTTAAACAGATTAACACAACGAATCAGAAACAGAAATAGGATAAAATGCAAAATTTTCGCTGATATTCCTCCCTGTTTTAAAACTCGAAATCAAAAACATGGCTAAACTGTTGCATGTTAGACAAATAATGAGCAAATTCGAGAAAAGTTCGGCATCTTCGACCCTTTTAAATTGTGACGTCATAATTTTACTCTCGATAAAATACGAACCCTCATTTCGTCTAACTGACACGAAGTAGCGAAAATAAATCTACACGTACAGTTAATAACATCGTAATATTGACAATGTCAATGGTTTTGAATGATTTTTGAATAGAATTGAATGAGTATGTGGAGCGAGTTTTGAGTGCAATTCAAGGAAAGAAAAACTTATATCGCTAATTTTGTTCAAGATAAAACAAAATTAGCGATATTTATTTCCTGCCTTTAATAAAATATACGTATTTTTTGTTTGTGAGTCTTCTTGAACAGGTCAGGAACTTTAAAATACACAACAGACGTAAAATAATATGGTCGTTTTGTAGATCGATTTGAACGTTTTCGAAATGTTTTCTAATAATTTTTGAGCATTTTTTGATCGATTTGAGTGAGTGGTTTGAATGAATGAATGGAGACGTCGCGCACGGTAATGCGGCACTTTTTAAAAAACGTCACACTCTGTGTTTTAAAGCTAATCATAACAAGACTCCTTGGTCGCACCATCCTTATATCTTGTATCTAAATAACGCCTAAACCATGGCCAATTTATAAATCAAACTTTTATTGCAAACTATTTTCGTATGATTTCTTAAAAAGGAGTTTCAAATCGTAATTTAAGCGAAAAAACGCGTCTAAAATGTAACATCAAAGCATCACCGGAAGATACCTATCTTATATTTTATACAGTTTTATAATGTTTAAACTGCTTGAAAGTACATCAAATCTTAACTGGCATGACATCCAACAATTTTACCAACGGAGGTTGAAATTTAACAACAAATAAGAAAAATGCCGCTTTATGTTTAACAAAAAGTGAAGCGTAACACCAAACTTTAAGACGCCGAAAAAATGACGATTTTCTTTTATATCTTAATTAAAAATGGTTCAATTGCAACCAATCTTTAAATTAAAAATATTATTTTTCTGTTTTTCTTAAATATGTAAATAGATATCAATTTGAGTTTTAATCGGAAAATTGATAAGCCGAAATTCGTGTGGAACGAAATCTGTTCAGACTGTTATAAAACTGTTTTTTTTTCTATTCTTATTACGCTAAAAAATGCTGTTCCTTTATTCATACGATAATTTAAATAAAGCTGAGAAATATGATTTTTCTCTTAAAAATCAAATTAAAATTTCAGGAAAAAATATTAACGAATAAAAGGGATATTGATATTAGTTCATGTGGAACAATTTCTAAAAAAACGCGACGTTATATTTGATTCGTGGAATTGCGGAAAGCAAAAAAGAATGTTTGATACATTTTTCGCAAAGACTGTATTCATGGACTGTTAGTCGTTGTTCTAAAGACCCGAGAATAGTGAGTTCGAAGGAAACTTAGCAAAATGTAATAACTTTTTTCAAACATTCAAAAAAGGGGGGGGAGTGCGTCATATTCATTTTACAAAAACGCATGTATTGATGACATAACATTATATGCACAAGCTGCTGTTTGTTCGAATTGATCATTGCAATAAAAAAAGGGTGAATTTTCATAATGTCAGATTTACCTCTTCATTATAACTTAAATAATGTTCAAAAGAAGCGTCTAAACCAATACATATTCATATTTAGAGTGGAAATAAGCCTAACTCTACAAAAGGCTTTATCCAGTATTCGCATGTCTGCAAAATTGAAAATGATATGACAGTTTGCATTCTTTTCAAGTGATAGGGTGTGTTTTTAATTCTTTAATGATGACTATATACTCTGACATAACTATAGCTGTAGAAAGAGTGAGCAATATAATATTTACGTGTACTGTTTTCTGACAAAAAAACCCAAAAAAAACACCTCCGCTACACAATCGATGTTCGCTATTTTGACGTTACATTTTAGTGCCGCATTACCGTGCGTCTGGAACGCTGAGTGAATGATTTAGAACGATTTTGATCGGAATTAGTGTCAATTTCATGATGTTTTTAACTGTAATATACTCGATTTACTTAAACATAAATGATAGATCCAGCAATAAAGATTTACTAATCACCGTCATCTGATATCCAGATTTTGAATGATTAGTGAGTATTCGCTTAGTTTTTAAGTATCTTACAACATTTATCTGTACGCTCCCTCAATTGTTGAACGCGATTGATAAATCTGATAACCTAACATATCTCATATGCTAATGCATGCAGCTCTTATGGGTACATGATTTAAAGTAGACTAAAGACCCAAATAAAACAACAAACAAACCTTTCTGTAAGAAATCTTGACTCTATCAACACCACCATATAACGTCGGGTCCCAAACCATACCCGCATCGTGCCACAGAATCATAAAAGCGCCAGTGTACGCAAAAACCTCCCTTACTTCGTCAAACTCCTGTATGGACTTAAGATAGGTAAAAACACTAACGTTTGTCTTTGCATTGTGATCATTTATCGGACGAACATTTTTGTTGTAATTCCGAAGCAAGTTATTCACTAGTGTTGTTGAATCATTTAAATCTCCGCTCAAAACACAATTTGATAGCATGCAAATAATAAATGACATGTATAAAAGCATGGTCTGCATGATTCCTCTTTTTATATATGTCTTTTTTCAACGTGTATGAAATTCCTTGAACCGGCGCTAGATGTTTTTTATCAAGTTCAATGCTAAGCAATGAATACACGACGTTTGAGTGCAATTAATTGATTTAATGAGTCCATCCTTTTTTCCAGGATATAACTCAAATTATTGAGTCGATAAACCAATTAATAGACCGGTACGCTATGTTTAGAAATTATTAGAAATCATTGACTAAAGCGTAATGACTGACCATAATTCCATCCTATTTTGTTTGTATTAGGCCGATTAAACACAATCTGATTAGAAAACCAGAATCAGACTGGAGCAACTGCAAATCCATGGATTCCTGACATTCCTAATAACAGTTCTTACATTAAATCCTTTCCGAACCGCCAGCTGATTGTCCCACTGTTAAAAACATCATGAAATTGACAAAACCATTCAATATCACTCACTCATTCAATCATTCCAAACACTCACTCAAATCGATCAAAATCGCTCCGAAATCATTAGATTACATTTCGAAATCGTTCGAATCGATCAACATTTAATTCAAATCGATCAAATTATTCTACGATTTCATTGGCTGGTGTGGATTTTAAAGTATCTGATTGGTCCACGAAAACGCACAAACAAAAAAACCCGTATATCTTATTCCAGGGGAAAATAATTATCGCTTATTTTGTTTATTTTGAACAAAATTAGCGATTTTGGATCTACCCCCCTGAATTTCACTGAAAACTGGCTCCACACACATTCAATTCTTGTCAATTTCACGATGTTCTTAACTGTACCTAAGTTTAATATTATCCATTACGGACCTTCTAATGAAACTTTTGCTTGTCAAATTAAACTTTATAAAACTGATGTTTACGACAGTAGCAAATATGAATTCCAGCGACGTAAATGTCTATCTCACGTGGTTTATTTAATTGGAACACCCGCGATTTCTAATTAACAAGTGAATTGAACGCACTAGGATTTTGTTTTATCTCGTTACCATTTTATCTTTTTCAATAAAATAGTACTAAATTAGTATTTTACATAAATAATGTTCTATGATATGAATGTGTTATGAAAAGTCTAAATGATGCGGTGGTTCAGATTATCAATTGCAGAATAATTGATTATTTCTAGCCTGGTTGATAAACGATTTTCCATCTAGAAATGGACAAGCCCTCTTTTATTGAAGTGAAACATTTAAGATAAAACGTTTTTTGCATGACCAACGTCGTGGGATAACTACGCAATTTAGCTTAGAAAGTCTACAAGGCTGTTTCGAATATGACGTCATGATTTCTAGAAAATCTAGGAAACCATTGTTAGGTGCTCCAGTCGCCGCGATATAACTGAAAAATGTTGAGAGCGGCGTAAAACTCCATTCAATAAAACAATCAAGACGAGTATATTTCACCCCCCCCTCCCTCAATTCACACGGACAAAGGAAACTTTAAATGCCCGTCGCCATTACATAGCGGGGAAGGTATATAATACGTGAATGAAATCGAGAACTGGCTATTTGTTATCCCGAGAAGGCGATCACCAAAAGTTATATATAGGATAAAGGCGATATGTCGACTGTGACTGAACTCTTTTGCCCCCTACCCGCTCTCCGTTTATATGATTTGAGCTTTGGTGAATAATCAGACATCGTAACTACAGCTTGAATAAGCTGTAGTTTCGATGTTATGATCATTCATCAACATGATTTTTCGGAGGAGGATTTATTTGTATTACGCAATTGCGTAATGTGCGTAATGGGAGCTACGCCCTTGCTGAGCAAAAAGTATGGCCTCAAGATCGAGGTTCTTCAAATCCGACAAATCTTCAAGTTGATTGATAAAAAATATGGTCTCTCAAAATACTACATAGTAAATATATAATACAAACTTAGTGTTTTGTATGGAAAAAAATGTCTAACGAAGTTGGGAGAATTGATAAGTGTCGAGGCTCTGCCGAGACAATTATCAGTTCCCACAACCGAGTTAGATATTTTTTAATACAATACACTAAGTATGTATTATATTAATCTTATAACCTCTATTTGTCTTCTTTGCGTCGATGTTTCTAACTGAAATGCAAGTTTCTAAAAATAACTGCATTATATCTATGTTCTAAAAATAACTATGCGATATCATAAAAAATATCATACGGGATGTTATCATACGGATATTTCTATAGTTATAAGATAAATGTTGATGACACACGACGGACATCGAACAACAACAAAAGCTCATATTAAGCATTTCGTATAAATAAAAAAAAAACTCTGCTAGCCCATGGGTACAGTTTGTTACGTATAAAACGTCTAAAATTTAATGAAACATATTGTTTTTTTCTATTGCGAGAAAGGAAGAGAGTACTTTTTGAATTATTTGAAACTATGTACATATCTCCATGAAAACATTGTTACACTTTCACTTAGATATTTGTTCAAGATAAGGATGTTCTATTAAGAACCCTTTCTTTAAACCATGAGTCATATTTTCATAATTTTTCCTTAGAAATTTCGCCTCAGAAATAGCGAAAAAAAACCGAGTCTGTGTGATTGAGGGTAAAGTTGGTTTTCTTGGATAAAACTTTGTTTGTTTTTTTCCTTGATTATTTTCTGAAGTAAATAAATCATTCTCTATTAATTGTTAAATCTATCTGCAGTGACAATTCTAAGGTAAATTTATTCCCCCGTTTACTATTATCAAACAATGGGACAAATTGACGATAAACAAATATTCCTCGACTTTGTAAACATACACCCTAATTGATCAGAAAGAACAAATATATTGAACATCGGAACCCAATTACGTGATTGATTTTTGCGACTCATTATACAACTGATGCCGTTATTTTAACCCATTTAAGAAAAAAAAATGTGTGACCCGTCACGCGAAAACAGACAATCTTTGAGCTCCGTTATGCTCTTTATTGAAAAGGGGATTGAATGCTTCAGGGGCTGTTCGGCCTGCGAACGTTAGCTGCCGTTTTCCTGCTTCCCTATCCTAAGCGAGGTAATATCCGGGGGCAAGCCAATATGGGTCGCGGTATCAATCCAAATTAATCCGATTCCTAATTGAACGACCTTGATTTCGACACTAGTGACGTCCAATCTAACCTTTCGACCTCGATGCTTCTTATTCCGTGTCAGGCCGGTGTAACTTGGATTCCAAATGACGTCAAAAAAGTAATGCAGAACGGTTCGTTTATAACAAAATTCTTGTTTTTCTTAAGATTAAATAATATTTACTTGAAATGTGTTTTGCACGGGTTTATCAATAGGTTGATGAAATTAAGACTTTCTATTATACTATTACTGTAGCTGTATTTTCAATCATGTTTACCCCCAGATAACTTCGTTCACGTGGATGTCTTCTCTGCGCATGCATATTACAGTTATTTTTTAATCTTTACATCATTTAGCCTACTAAGTATTTTCTTTTAAATATATTGTTTTGTGTACAGGTTATGCTCCAGCTAAGCTCATTTTAACCTTTGACCAGACGTCTTATCTTGACGCTATACAACATTTATTTTCAAAAAGCAAATCCGCTCACAATGGAGAATGCATGTGCCAAGTTATTTTGAAACCCATCCATAAATGTGGGAGAAAATCCCTGGGCAAGCAAAATTTAAACGTATGTTCCCGAGCTGTGACCTTGACCTTCCTCAATTGACACATTTACTCATTGTGAAAAATAATTGTACAAAATTATTCTAAGGGAAATGCTGCAGACAGCCTCAATTTAACGTTTGACTTTGAGCTGTGACTTGACCTTGACCTTGGAGCTACCCCAAAATTTATTCGAATGAGCCATCTACTCACCATGGAGAAAGTTATCTTAAAATCTGTCCACAAATTATTAAGATATTATCCGGACAAAATTGGACGGACCACATACACTTACTTCATTTGGAACATCACTCGGACTTTTCTGTAACTTTGAAAGTACCTCGACGTAAGTGTAGTATTTTTCGGTCATTTTTTCGGTCATTCGGCTCCTGTTGGTACTTCTGTTAATACGCTTGAAGAAAAATCGCATGTATTTGTTCTCTCCGATCGTCTTTGGAGACCATTTGGGCGTATTATAATTTGATGACAAAACGCATTTAACACTGCGTTTTGTTATCAAATTATGAAAAGCCCACTTTTACTCTTTCGTTGATTTTGATTTATGCAACGTCATCCTTAGCAAGATCGTTAATGTTTGTGACGTCATATAAACCCACGCGCGAATTGACGCGCGTTCATGGCTGCGCCCGTATTATTCACGAGGTCTATTCCGTAGAATCGCCGAGGGTTCCCGGATGATACCATTTTGCCATAGTGACAACTATTTCTCGCTCCCCGCAAGCGGGCTCTACATAAATTTTTCGCAACAGAGCACCCCTATTTTTGAAAAGGACCTTCCTTGTGACACTTGCCCTAGATGTTTTGTATGTGGCAGATCGATTGTTTTGCGTTTAACGTCACTTTCACTGTTGCAGTTTTATCTTGGCAGTTGGTGAACATACCCATGGTTTCCTGCCGTTATCAGACATGGTCTATTATGTTAAGCGTTGTATGTGTACATAGATTTTAAAGTAGATAAGAGGTACTGCGACTCAAAACCTACGAAATGATAGACGTTTTGTGGCGAAGGAGAAAACGAAGTGTCGCATACCTGGGCCGTCCTTTTGAAGTAAATAAATAACAAATTCTGTTCTTTTATGTACCGATAAATGTATTGGGCTACGGATTATAAAGCCAGAAAATGACAAAATAAAAGTGTTGATGAGAACAAAATTGATAAAATATCGACTCCGTTAAATCGCCGCCTAGTCGACAGGTTTTAGCTAGATACGCCCCCAACCCACCCGAAGCGTCGCCGATATCAGAAAATGAAGGAAGCACCGATCAGTTGCCGATTTTATCACCGATTCCTGAAAAAGACGTCGGCAAAGCATCGCCGTCCCGTAAGAGCGTTTATGTCTCAGTTACTTCATATACCGCGAACAACACAAGAAATGTAGCACTACAATAAATTGATTAACACATGGGCTCTTCAATTAAACGTGTTTTAGTTTTTACCTTCAAATAAAAGCCGTGAACTAAACATTTAAAAAGGACTTTCTACGCTTATAGCCGACTACTTTATATTCATCATCAATTGTTCAATATCTTCTATAAAAACTGGGCAAATAGTTAGGGATCAAAACTTGATTTAATCTTTTCGAAAGGATATACTTCATTAATTTAATTCTGTTATATGCGTCCACCTTTCCTAAGCATAATTTTATGAAAAGAAATGAAATTCTGTCAAAAGATACGTCGTTATTACAAGAAAACATAACATACCCTTAAGTTGTAAATTGGTTTCACCAGTAACCCTGAATTTAAAGAATTCTTGCACTGTGTGCGTAAAGCGACTGATCAGTCTAAGGGTGGCTTCCACTTGCACGGATAATCGCTTTTCAGTGACTCTGTGTCCTTCTTACCCACTGTTTGTGGCACATTAAAGGAATTCCTCCCCATTCTTCTGTTATCGCATGAACAAGCTCATATTGTGATTCAGATATGCCTTTCCGGTCTAAGATCTATTGTTTACAATAAGCCTTACGTATTCTTTATTGAATCTTAAAATCTGGAGCAAAATGTCCTGACTGTTCCAACAGTATTTCCAATTGCATGGTACTGATTGGCAACAAAATTCCCATGAGGCGCTCATTTTCTACCTTTAAAAAAAAACAATCCACAATAGCAGATGCAAAAGGTCTTACATTTGGCAGAGAATTTTCCAATCTAATAAATGTAATAAACACCACTTGGCGCAACTCTTTTGATGATATTGATGTCCAAGTGGCAAACGATGTAGATGGTTGACAAAACTTTGAATAATGCAATTGAAAGATTGACCGATTAATGGAAATCGATTTTCAAGGAGGCACACACTCGGTATCTTAACAATTTTAAAATCCTTAAAAAAGCTCGACTCGTCTTTGAAAAGAAAAGCTGTGAAATACCCAACTTTAAATCCACATGGTTTCTTGCTCGGAGTAGACTTGGAATTTCATGTTTCTTATCAAAACTGGCTGTATACTGCTAGTTTGTTATTGTGCATTTTAGAAGTCAAGGGCATGTTCTTGAATGTCTGGGTCGACACATGCCTTTCAGGTACATGTCTGAAGTCTTATAGCCGTCTGAAACATGTTGAACCTTCAAAAGTTACCAATCCAATGATCATAATTAGCATAAGAAGCCCGCTTTACACACAATTGTTGCCTTTGGCGCACAGAGTCAGTCCGGTTGAAGCGATTCCAGGCTCTAGAACTAACCCATTTACAATACTTAAATGACAAACCTCATTTCTTTAGGTTGGTTCGGCTGGAAACATGCCAAATGCACTTTGAGCTTGCTTTACAGGAACAAGAGGACCATGATGGACCTAGATAGCTCAGCTAAGTCTGTTTGACCACTGGGACGTCACATCAATTAGATAGGTAGATGTCATAAAGGAAATAATTTTTACACAAAACCAACTTTCACGAAGTTTGGACCGAAATTGTGGCTTCTAGAGTTATATCAAGAAAATTATCGTTAAGAACATTTTTGCTGTGATATGGCAGAGATCCTTCCCATTTTCATTATGGACCTTGCATCCTTGAGACCTGACTATTATTCTGACCAAGTTTCATATAGATTGGGCCATATTTGTGGCCTCTAAAGTGTAAACAAGCAATTTGACATTAAGGCCCCTTTTCTCGTGATATAGCATGGCTCCTTTCCATTTTCCAATAGGCTTCATCCTTGTGACCTGGCCAACAATATTGACCAAGTTTCATGAATATTGGGTCACATTTGTAGCCCCCAAGAGTGTATCCAAGAAAATTTTTATTACGTCCCCTTTTACCATGATATGGTATGGCTCCTATCAATTGTCAATAGGGTTCATCCTTGTGACATGGCCAACACTATGACAAAGTTTCATGAAGATTTGACCATATTTGTGGCTCTAGAGCGTAAACAAGCAAATTGTCATTAAGGCCGTTTTTCCCTAGATATGGCACAGTCCCTTCCCATTTTCAATAGTCTTCATCCTCATGACCTGACAAACAGTCTGACCAATTTCCATGATAATTGGGCCATATTTGTGGCCTCTAGAGTGTAAACAAGCAATTTGACATTAAGGCCCCTTTTCTTGTGATATAGCATGGCTCCTTTCCATTTTCCAATAGGCTTCATCCTTGTGACCTGGCCAACAATATTGACGAAGTTTCATGAATATTGGGTCACATTTGTAGCCTCCAAGAGTGTATCCAAGAAAATTTTCATTACGTCCCCTTTTACCATGATATGGTATGGCTCCTATCAATTGTCAATAGGGTTCATCCTTGTGACATGGCCAACACTATGACAAAGGTTCATGAAGATTTGACCATATTTGTAGCTCTAGAGCGTAAACAAGCAAATTGTCATTAAGGCCATTTTTCCCTAGATATGGCACAGACCTTTCCCATTTTCAATAGTCTTCATCCTCATGACCTGACAAACAGTCTGACCAATTTCCATGATAATTGGGCCATATTTGTGGCCTCTAGAGTGTAAACAAGCAATTTGACATTAAGGCCCCTTTTCTTGTGATACAGCATGGCTCCTTTCCATTTTCAATAGGGTTCATCCTTGTGACATGACCAACACTATGACGAAGTTTCATGAAGATTTGTTTATATTTGTTGTCAATTGTTGAGGCCCGACGACATACGACGGGTATTCAATGATCACAAAAGATTACCTTGAGCACGATGAGCTCAGGTGAGCTAAAAATGATGCTTCTTGGAGTGTTGTACAAATAGAAAAGTCAAAAACACATATATGCAGAAAGTAAACAAAAGAAGATCACATGGTTCCACATTAAGACAAAAGATTAAAGATAGCAAAATCCATACTTACTTTATTATTACCATTATCCTTAGTCCTGCTTGATGTTGAATCGCATGTGCTTTTTTAAGACTTAAATAAGAAGAAGATACGCCAAAGAAAATTCAAATACATAGACAAAATTCAAAAATAATTTCCAGCCGATTAAATGAAATTTGAATTTTTGACCTCTAACTTTTTTGTCCAATACAATATCTGTATTGGAAGCAGCAGAAAGTAATACTTTGGGCTAGGTTATTTCGGGGCCGGAACGGGTCCCGACTATGTTGTTTTTTTCAATCGGGCCACAATTAGAAACCAGGGGCTAGATTCATAAAAACATTTAAGACGCCTTTTTGGCTTACCGACGACTCGCCACACATATTGAACAATCTCACGTATCGCTTATCTATCAAATACCTCTGTAAGTGAGTGTTGTTTTGACTGTCTTCAAAGTCACCAGTGAGAGAAAAATACGTGATTAAACTGGCCCAAGCCCTGTTCAGACTGACAAGATGTGGCACAACTGCACGTGCAAATCAGGACATAATTTAAAAACAGTTTTCAACATCCTGTCAACCGGATTTGATTTGAATTGGGGTTTTACGTCGCTTTCAAGAATCTCTCAGTTATATCGCGACGACTGGAGCACCTAACGATGGATTCCTGGTATTTCTATCACCAGTACTACCACCACATCCCTTTCCTAGCCTCCAGTTGCTATTCCAAATAGGTTTACGATTATCTACCCATTGGTGGAAGACAAATGTCGGAAAGGATAAGTCCCGCGGCCCGGGGATCGAACCCGTGCGAATATAGACCCCTGGTTAAGAAGTCCGGCGCGCTACCAACTGCGCTATTGCCGCGGCTTCCTCTCAACCGGAACATAAAGCTTGTTTCTTATTGTGGCCCGGCTGAAAGGCAACAAAATTGGGACCCGTTCGGACCAGAAATAAGTTGGCCCTTTGATTAAATCTCGTACAGCCAAAAGCTAGGGGGCTTTCGGCAGGTCTTAATTACCAAGACAGCGTTTCCCGGGTTTGGTAAGCCAGACGAAGACCGGCTGAAGACCCTCATCGACCGGGAACTTCAGCAAACCTTGTATCTCTACAGTGATGACGCGTCACAATATCTCCTGAATTTATGGAATAGACGGATAAAATGTGTGTTGAAAGATTTGTTTCTTTGAATAGGATTTTACGTTGCTTTCACCAAATTTTCAGTTATATCTCGGCGGCTGGAACACCTAACAATGGATTCCTCATAGATGGCATTTTCAAATACTGACCTATCTGATTCGAGCATTCTGGGTAGTGTTATTCGTGACAACTCGGCCGATTCCGTCGAACTACTTTCAAAATGTCAGCGGCCATGAAATGCTTCAATTTTACCGGTTTTCCCCAAAATTTATGTTAGGAAACTGTGTACAGTATACAGAGATCTCAATCAAACATTTTTTTTAAAAAAATACTTTCGCAATTTAGACCAATATTTTTGTCTATTTAAGTCAACATTAAGTTTGATTTCCACAAAAATCAAGTTTTAATTGAAATTCCTCATTCACTTCTTTTTGGCGATAGAATACGGAGTTATATGTACGAGGTAGTAATATTTATCCCAATCTGGATAAGTGATACGGTCCCGAAGACAGGTCAATCTTCGGAGAATATGACATGCGCTGACAACGTCTCAAACCAGTACTATTTTGACACCCATTCCCCTATCCCAATTACGTCTACTCTTATCAACTTATTGGTGGAAAACAAGTACATGTAGATGTTTATTTTGCGTTAGACAAGACATTTGAATGTCACGCTTATAAAGGACAATAAATTTATTGCCATTGTTGTTCTTTTCGTGTAGTCCGTGATATAATCATGGGTCACGGGCCCCGAATGGAAGGGCTTTGCCGAACACTTTTGGTAATTCACAACAGTACGGGGGTTTTTCCGTTGTTTAAACATGAACATCTTGACATGATATTTATAAATAAGGTACTTAGCAACAACAACAAAAAAATCATAAAACTTGTAAAATCAATGAAATTTTAGATTATCACAAACGTCGCCCATAGGCATTGCACGGTGTAAATGTTGATATGTCTTTGATTTTGTTACATTTCTGAAATGCGAACCTTATTACCCAAGATATCTTATCTTTGATTTACAATTCATGCGCACGTCTTCAAGAAAAACGTAGTCACGTACTTAGAACACTCCCAAATCTACATCATCGGCAAATAATAATTTCCATAATTGCACTAATTTCAAAAGAATTAAAGGTAGAAAATGAGTGGTCATTTTTTAACCTTATAGGTTAAGAGGATGGTGCTGGAAAGTAGCACAGAAAACGGGATGTTAGTGGACGGAAGTTGGATTTGTTATATTGAAAAATTGAGACCACGCTGGAAGCGAATTGGTAAATCAGAGAACAGAATTTAAAAATTATTTATCAAAGATACAACTTCTAGATTTGTATGTGTAGGATAGAAAACGAATGTCGTGGTTTATAGGAAATAGACACGAGCTTTAGCGAGTTTCTGTTTCCCATATACCACGGCACGAGATTTTCTATCTGACTTAGACCACGCTTTTCTAAAATTGTCTGTACCTTTCCCAAAAGCGCTTTGTTGAAGAAAGGATAAAACTCGCTGTAGTATTACTGAAATAATGTGTAATTACGCTGAAATTACTTGAAAGACTAGTTTCGTTTCTTATTGTATATCTTTTACATTTTTGCCACTGTAAAATTTTTTTTCGAAAAAGCACTCAAATTCAACGTTCGTTATCTTTTTGAAATGACTTGGCACGTAAAACCTGTCGAGATTCACATGCACGACACACAAACATCGTATATCTGTAAATACAAAGCTCGAAGTTTTATCTTTGACAAATACCTTGAAAAATCTTTTCTCCGATTGGCCATGAGCTTCAAGCCTGGTCTTATTACAGTTAGTCTTTGTCCTACTTTATCATCCAATCAGAATGCTGGATTTTTCAAATTTTTGATGGTTTATTTTCCATAAACTACTCAGCTTCGGTTTATTTTGATCATTATTTCATTTAAACGTCAAGGTTTATTTGTTATTCAACGCATGCGTACATACTAAACTCTACCCCCTCATTTATATGCAACGAGCACATGGAATGTAAAGGAGACATGCGTTATTCACGTGCATCTGTTGCATTCCCCATATTTTTCACTGATTTTGACCTGGTTTGGCGTGACATGGCATGTCCATTTGTTTTCATGTGGTTTAACCCCGATTTCAACCTTTTTGCAGTTTAATCGCAATGGCTGGAGTACCTACCCATAGTTGATTCGCTTACTAAACATTTATGTGCATATTTGCTTCTGTATGAAGCGAGAAACTTTTTATCGTTTCATTAATAAATGTCTTTGTTTAAACAGATTAGTATACTAGTACACCCTTCTCCGACAATGACCAAACCTGTGTTCAGGATGTAAAAGCGTTTCGCAAGCGTTTTTAGATGATACCCAGCTTTGCACGTGCACATACGTGCAAAGCTAGGTATCATTTCGAAAGCGCCTCGCTAACGTTTTCATTCTGAACGCAGGGCATATTTGAATTAGCGTTTTGTTTGGTTAAGTTCATTTGTCCTCATATATTAACAAATTTCTTGATTAACAGCTACTGGTACATGTTCTTAAAATGAAACAAATTAATTACATCTGATACAATAAATCATTAGTTCTTGCGAAAGTACTTGTAAAACAGAGTGGACACATATCATATTTTCGTTCATCGTTAGAACGGAGGTCATTGTCAGATCAATAAAAACAAACATTACTGCATCTTTTATCATCGGCAATAGCTCTTTAAAAACCCTCGGTAAATACGTGCATAGTTCAACAACTCCATATTTGGAAGGAGAGGGGCGTTTACTTGTAATAAAATGTATCCGGCTTATTTCGTTTAAATCGTGCAATATGATGCCAATAATACAAAAGGCGGGAAAAAGACTAAGTCAGTTAAACGCTAATAATTGAAAATTAAACGATTTAAACAGCCTCAGTCGGTCGCTACGCTCCCTCCTTTCGGCTGTTTAAATCGTTTAATTTTCAATTATTAGCGTTTAACTATTACATATACGACGGTAGTTTTTCGTTCACGTGAACCCTGACAGGTTTTGCGCGCCGAGTCATTTCAAAAAAAAAATACGAGCATATTATATGAGCGCTTTTTTCGAAAAGACTTTCTTCAGTGGCAAAAATGCAAAAATCTGCAATTAGTAACGAAAATAGTGTTATTAATAGTTTGGGGGGAAAGTACAGATAATATTAGAAAAGCGTGATCTAAGTCAGATAGAAAATATGTATGGGAAAATACAACGGCACGAGATTTCTATCCTATACATACGCGTTACTACACAAAGTTTTATCTTTTTTCAATGCAAAGAAGTTTGGGGGGGGGGGGGGGGGGGTTACAGGTATAGGATAGAAAACGAGTGCCGTGGTATATGGGAAATAGACACGAGCTTTAGCGATTTTTGTTTCTTAGAGCAGATCTTATGCATTTTTGCCACTTTAGAAAGTCTTTTCGAAAAAAGCATTTATATAAAAAGTTCGTTATCTTTTTAAAATAGCTCTGCACGCAAAACCTGTCGAGATTCACGTGCAGGATACGCTACCTTCGTATATCTGTAATTACAGCGCTTGAAGTTGTATCTTTGATATATACTTTTGAAATACTGTTCTCTGATTGGTCAATTCACTTCAAGCGTGGTCTAAACAATGTTAGAAAAGCGTGATCTAGGTCAGATAGAAAATCTCGTGCCACGGTGTATGGGAAAAAGACACTCGCTGACGCTCGTGTCTATTTCCCATATACAACGGCACGATATTTTCTATCCTTTACATGGAGAACAAGTAAAAACAAGTGTGTTGAAGTTTGAAAATTATCGCTTGCGATGAACTTGCTACACTTCGAGCTTATTTACTCAAGTTCGCACCTTTTTGTTAGCCAGGAAATTGAATACTTGCAAGAAATGCAAGAAATGCGAAGAGTGAAACGTTTAAAAATTTCATGGCAAGTATAATTGTATACAAAATGAAGAAAATAGATGATTAACCAGTTTGTAGTTCTCACCGAAATGCCGTCAACTCTGTACAAATACGCTAGGTGCACGATTTTCTGTTGCTCGGTCGAGCTAACCAGTTTGCAATGAAATACCCTTTTCTCTGTAAATATAAGCTGCACGATTTTATATGTTGCACTGTCGTGTTATCATAGCTTATCCGAAATAATATCTACATAATCGCTTTTACCGAACGCGTTGAACGATTTTCTTTAGCCAAATAGTGTCAATTTTATATTCGGTACATGTGTGTGTACTCGAACATTATTTGATCGGTAAACCAACTTTATGCCGTGCTGTCCAAACCTCGAGGCGAACGTCAACGCTAAATTTCGATATCACTTTCAATTCATAAAGTTATAACCTTGGGTATCTGCATATACAATGGAACCGCGTGTATATTTTCTATAACCACCCAACTAACGGGAATAGCCGACGAAAAATGATTTGTTCCTTGTTATTATTAGTGGACTGAACACCTATACATTTCCAGGTAAATATGGCATTATTTGTCACATCAGACAAGCAATTTGAAAAAAGAAAATATTAACATTTCAAAGGTATCGCAGATTAAGAAGTCTGTTTTCAAGAGAAATGAAAGTTATTTTAGTGCTAATGCGTCGGACTATCATTCAAAAGGTCCCGGGTTCGATCCCCGACGGCGGCACTCATTCTTTCCGACTATTTGTCCTCCGCCAATGGGTTAATAATCGTAGACCTATGTGGGGTAGCAGCTGGAGGCTAGGAAAGGAGGTGATGGTAGTACTCATGAGAAATACTAGGCGTCAATTGTTTGGTGCTCCAGCCGACGCGAGATAAATGAAAGATCGTTTAAAGCGGTGTAAAATCCCAATCAACAAAACGGGTGAAGTCAATATAGTAACACCAATGCAATTCTAGGTCAGCATGGCGTAGGTTGTTACACTTTGTTTGGTCAAGAGGATCTTGATGGTACTATATCGCTCACCTTCGTCTCCTTGCCTCCTTGTGAAAGCCATGAAGAGTTGGTCATTTTCGTGGTCGCCAGAGTGTAAACAAGAAGATTGTCATTTAAACCCCTTTTCTAATATCGCATGGATCCATTTCGAAAAAGTTCATCCTTGTGACTTGACAGCCATTCTGACTGTTTCATGAACAACTGACCATATTGGTGGCCTCTGGAGCGTTTAAAAGAAAACTAATTTAGATCTGTTTTCCAGTGATAAAGCATGGATTCTTCCCAGTTTTGATTGAGGTTCATGCTTGTTACCTGCCAAACACGCTGAACAATTAACACAATGATTTAACCATTTTTCAGGCCTCTATACAGTATGTCACTGTCATTTAGGCCCCTTTTCTGCTATATGTCATTTTTCCCTGATTTTAGTAATTTCATCATTGTGTCCTGTGAATAATTCTGACCAAGTTTCATGAAGGTTTGGCTATACTTGTGGCCTCCAGAGTATAAGCAGGACAATTGTCATTGAAGCTCCTTTTCCTGTGACATGGCATGGATCCCTCCAATTTTCAATAAGGTTCATATTGTGCCCTGGCAAACATTCTGAGCAAGTTGTATGAAGTTTAGACCATAATTAGGCCCTCTGGATTAAATTGTTATTAAGGCCCCTTTTCCCGTGGAAGGGCATGAATCCTTCTTATTTTCAATAGGGTTTATCTTTGTGACCTTCCTAGCATTCTGATCTAGTTTCATGAAGAATGGAGAGTATTTGTGGCCTCTATGACAAAAACAAGAAAATTGTCTTAAAGGTCCCGCTTTCCTGTGATATAGTAAAGACCCCTTCCATTTTCAAAAGTGACCATTGTAGCAACCATTTATGTAATAAAAACGAGAAATGTAATAATTATTACAAAACTCGTTGAAATGGCAAATTTCGTATTACATTTCAGCTAGCAACCAAAAATGTAATAAAATCGAGAAATGTAATAAACGTGTTTTTGATATTTTCTTTTCAAAAAGTGTCTTCTACTGAATCCAAGTCCAAAAATGTCACAGTTTGGTATTCATTTCTCGAGTTTATTACATTTCAAAATGGAGTCATAATAATCATGTGGCTGTGGTCAAAATGGTTAGGTGCTCTGCCCCCCCCCCCCCCCCCCCGCGATATGACCATAGCAGTTGAAAACGGCGTAAACCCCAATACACTTAGATTTTAGTTTGAGTATAAGCTACTTTCTTCGGCGGAAATGTACATAAAAAAGTTTATTACATTTCTCGGTTTTATTGCAAAACTGGTTGCTACCTAGTGACAAGAAATGTAATAAAATCGAGAAATGTAATAAAACTAGCAAACAACAACATTTCAGATAATTATATCGAATCTTATATTCGTTTTTTGTTCTAACAGCAATATCTTATTTTGTTACAATTTTTATCATTAGGACGATCAGTCAAGTCGTTTTATGACTTTTCAAATTTTTACCGCAGCTACATGACTATGATGACTCCCATGTGTAGAAAAGTATCATTCCCATAAATCAAAACAATGAGATAATGAATAAATATTCAACATAAATTGTATTAATTTGTTCGTTTTGTTATAAAACTCATCGCTATCAGTCAACGAGAAATGTAATAAACTCGAGAAATGAATACCAAACTGTGACACTTTTGCACTTCTATTCAGTAGAAGACACTTTTTGAAAAAGAAAAATATTCAAAAACACGTTTATTACATTTCTCGATTGTATTACATTTCTGGTTGCTAGCTGAAATGTAATACGAAATTTGCCATCTCAACGAGTTTTGTAATAATTATTACATTTCTCGTTTTTATTACAT
The DNA here is from genome assembly GCA_948146395.1 of Fragum whitleyi. Lineage (NCBI taxonomy): Eukaryota > Metazoa > Mollusca > Bivalvia > Cardiida > Cardiidae > Fragum > Fragum whitleyi. The sequence goes on from OX411558.1 coordinate 35,999,479, forward strand.
AAATGGTTGCTACAGACCATCGTTGTGGCATTCCAACATTCTAAGCTTTATGAAAAATAGACAGTATGTTTGGCCTTTAGATTTTAAACATCTAAATTGTTTAAGCCGGACGACAGACATTAAATGATCGCAAAAGCTGACATTGAGAACGTGATGCCTTGGTTAGCTTAAAAGGGGTCGCTATGACGTAAGGTTTCCAGAGTAATGAATGTTATTTTAGTGCGAATATGCAAATCATATAATTGCTTTTTTGCCCAAGCATCGATGAATCGGGGGCATGTTGTTCTACCGTTATCTGAATGTCCGTACATCCATCTGTCGGTCAGCAAAACCAAACCAAAAATCTTAACATTGCCAATTAGTTCAAGGCTATTCAAGATACAATGCTCATATTTGGCATGATGATAGATCTCAATGATACGCATCTACTGGTACCAAGGTCAGGGTCATCTATCAAGGTCAAATTTGTAAAAGAAGATACCGTTTCGGGGGGGGGGGGGGGCGTGTTTCACAAACACATCTTGTTTTGGCTTGAAATGTGTTGGATTATTTTAATCGGTCATTGTCCAATCATTTACAATCATTCTGAGTCTTTTCTAACCATTGTAATTGTCAACCCCGTAAATTCCTGATTTAGCAAGAAGTATAGTCAAAAGATCAGCCTGCTCATACGTGCAGACTGATTTTAGCCTACACAATCGACTTGATCTTTGGAATAAAATTTCTTTCAAGACTTCATCGAAGAATCCTAAATGGTACTTTTGACAGTGTTTTGCTTGAAATGATTGTGTTTACTTTAAGAGTCTTGGTGAAATATTTGTAAGTACAGCACATAGTGTCAATATGTCGTGAGCATGTTTCACAAGAGTAATTGGCTTGTATGCTTCAAAATCTGGGGGGGGGGGGTGTTTTTTAGTGAGCTATATGGCCATTCCACATGAACGTGTCCTCTAAAAAACTGCCTGGAATTTTCAACGTCTTTGTTTAACCAATTCCTCCTGAGTTGAAAATCCACGGTCTGCCAACACCAAGTCTCCATACCCAAGCTTTTCATAAAATCGAGATTCATTTGTTATTTCTTATCGGACACCCCAACACTTAAACAAAAAAACCCTCACTTTTCCATAAGGCGTGATCCCAACTAGAAATGTTTTGATGTTTGCTATTGTTATAGGTTTTAGCTCTAGCATCTAGATTGGATGGTTTTTGTATGAATGTTTCCGAACAGTCTATGATGTCCCTGCATTTTGTGTATCTCTTGAATACTTTGGCATAATTTTCTATACTTGTACTCTTTTCTGGTAATTTAATTCAAAACTTTAGTCTTTGGGAACTGATTGGAAGACAATATTTTAATATTTTTGACACTTGTGTTGGACAAATTCTAAACATCAAAACCAAATCTCTGTTGGTCAAATTTAGTCTAATCTTCATCAACACAAGAAGCAACAGGTGACCAGCACTAACATTTACTATTTTCTTGGAATATGGTCCCGATAGTCCTAGCAGCAACATACACCCCAACAGTTTTGATATCTATTAATGTAGCCATACTTGAATTGTCAAGACGGCTGTAAAAAATCGTTCTCTTTCCATTGTTTCTTCAAGTTGTCTTTTTTCTCAATAAGTATCTATTTTTCTGTCTGAAGCTGGGCATATTTGTTTCCAAGTGTTCCATCATCTCAGTCTTGGTCAGAATTTAGACCTGACAGAAAAAATCAAGTCAATAGTGCTTGAGCAACAACTTCTTTTAAGCAACCACTTTTTAAGCGACCATCATTTAAAGTCTATTCAGAATAAGCAAGATCTCTTATAAATGAACATTCTTAAATCATTTAACTGACCGAAGGTCAGAAGGTCTATCGCTGCTTTCTGCTTACCGTAATTCCGCGGATGTAAGCATCAAGCTTTTGAAGACTCGACTGTTTTTATCTTAAATAGCCACCAGCTGGGCGGGGGGGGGGGGGGGGGGGAGAAAAAGTCGGCTGTCGTTCATGTAGTAAAAGGTATGACCCCAAACAATTGGGCGCCGAAAATGGGCGAAGCATAGAAATTTTCGGCTGCTGTCCATGTAGTACATGGTACACATGTAAGACCCGAAACAAATGGACGTGCCTGTTGGCCGTGGGCTACGGCCCGTAATGTCTGATGACGGTACCCTTGAGGTTGAGTGATCTCAGGGATTGGCTAGGTCTTGCGCTTGCTACTTTGGCTCCGGGTTGTGATAAACGGTAGGTCGGGCAGGACTGTCAGATGTCTACTTCATTCTTGGTTTAATTATTCATCGGCGTATTTTTGCTTGATCTAGCCTATTTGCACCGAGTATATCGGTGACTTTTACTCGGCACCTCTCCTGAGAAGGAATTCCCTAGGTTAGGTGTCCCCTTGTAGGGCTCCGAGGGCTGGTGGCAGAGCATCGCCGGTGAACTATTGACTAATTATGCCCCCCCCCCCCCCCCAAAAAAAAATAAATAAATAAAGCGTGACTGGAAATCTGACTCTGAAGATGAAGCTAACAGTTCATATTCATTTCCAAAGTTCATTGTATTCGAAAGTATCGACCCAATTTCTCAAATGTGACACGCATTCAATTCAAAAGGGATGACAAAACAATTCAAATATATACGTATACCCTGACCTATAATGAACCAGTGCCACACAAGGAGATTGAAATTCGGCTTCAAATTGTTAAAGTATATGTTTTGTGTCTAATTCTAATAGATATTTCAGTTGTCAAAATTTGGGTCATCATGAAGATGAATATTCTAGTGTGAAAACATACAGGAAATGTGGTTAATCTGGGTCCGTAGACGAACACGACGAAGAGACCGGTGAAAATGATTTAAAATGTTGCTGTGGATAGGAGCATGGTGCAAATTCAAGGCGATGCCCTAAATTTATTTTTCAGAAGGAAATCCTCGAAGCAAATTTCAAACGGTCCTTATCTTTCTATGAAGCATAGAAAATCGTGGAGTCTAGACAAGCAATATCAGAAACAAGTAATGCAAACAAGGTTAAATCTGTAGCAGCTGAGAAGACTGACTAGTGTAGCAAGTGTGAGCGTCTTCTGAAACTGATAACTGAATTATTTCCCCAAGCAAACGATACAATCAAAAACATTGTTAGATAAAACAATAAAATCTTCAGAGAAAGATAAAAAAAAAAAGAAAACAAAGCGTCAGCTTCTGAAATGATAAACCCACTCCTCGGGCAAATAAAGAGAATGTAAACAAAAATGTAAACAGACGGTCCAAATTAAGAGTCAGTTAGTCAAAGAAAGCATCGAATTAATCTGGAAAAGGTTTCACCTCCTCCGGCTTCGACCGACAATCGCTTGTCTGAATTAAGCGAATCGGACGATGAGAAGGAGGAGATGGATGTACCCGCTCCCCCTCTTTCAAACCCCCTACTTCAAACAAAAAGCAAACAGATGTTATAAGACAAGGTGCAAAGAAATCGACCTAACAGGAGTTAAAAAATGGGTATTTTCTCACTTTCATTGGTAAGTGGTTTATTCTCTATTCTTTAATGCTTTTCGGTGGTTTATCGAGAAATATTAGTAGATTATCACTTGATAATCTCACCACAAAAGCAGTGAAATTATCAAAAACTTATACCCTGCTTTTGTGCATTTCATCCTATCTGACGTCATCTATGCGGGGCGAAATAAGTGACGTCACAATGAACGTTGCATAGCAATTACGTGCAAAAAGACGCGCTTTAAGAAAATAAGATATTTCAAATTTCGTCTCATTTTTGCATTAAAGAAATAGAATAATCGCTTGTTTGCGAGTAAGATCGATTAATATTTAATTTCGTGAACAACAAAAGCTATATTTTCACTCGTGGCTCTGCCACTCATGAAAATATAGCTTTTGTTGTTCACTCAATGAAATATCGATCGATCTTACACTGAAACAAACGATTATCCTCTATTTATAACCTCTATGACGGGGAATAACATAATACAAGTGAATTGGCTCAGAATCAATAATAATTTTGACGAACTTAACCGTCTAGTTTCGAAAGCAAAACGAGTTGCAGTATGTTAATCGAGAAACATGTCTAAAAGATACAGACAAGTTTCCTTCAAATATCTTTTTTTTTTCTTTTTGAATAACCATACTGAACGTGAGAAATCATTTGGTGGTGTGGGAATTATTGTAAATAATAAATATCCCTCATCTCGTACTTTAGGCACTTCCTTGCGAACAAGGGTTGTGATTGTCTTGCTAAATAAAACAATTACATTATGTTCTGTTATTTCTTCCTTATATTTCCCCTTGAGATGGTAGAAAGCTTGATAACCCCGTTGACCAGGTACCACACACCCTTTTAAATCTAAAGGAGATTTCAATTCTCACCATTAGAAATGGGGATGTTCCAATACAGACGACAAAAGTCACACTGTTCAGGATTTCGTATGTAGTCATTATCTTCTTTTATTGAATGATAAATCTAAAACTTATATTCATCCTACAACTGGAAATTATTAAAGACTAGATTTGAATATTTGCCGTCCTTGGATTGTTCGTGGAAAGTTCTTTCCGACCTATATGGCAGTGACCATTTCCCTATTCAGATCTCCGAATAAGGACCATCTGTTCAGGAGCGCCCTAAGCGTTGGAAACTTAATTGCAAATTGTTTCAAACCACATGTGAATAGTTGATAAATCCAGAAGCCTTTGATGAATGTGAAAACTCAACAGATCTTATTTGACATATTTGTCTTATTCTGCGGCAGAAAAGGCTATTCCACAAACATCGCGTGATCAAAAGAGACCCAAGTAAGCCATGGTTTAATGATGATTCCAAAAAGGTAGGCTTTAGCTGAGAAAACGTGCCCCAGAGCATTTGGATTGAGACCTTCAAGTGAAAATCTACAAATAACATAGCACGTGCAAAATCACTATAAAAAATACTATAAAAAGTAAGCGTTCGTCTTTCGGGACGATTGAATATATCTTAAAGTACACGGGCTATTTTAAAAAGGCCGATTTTCCGTAATTTGACGTTCACGTCGATATGCAGAATCGTCATCAAGAATTGTATCGCAAATAGCGTGATTTTTTTTTTGGAGTTGCAAAACATGTTCATGAAATCAACCCATAGCTTTCGATCTTTTGTCATATTAAAGAATAGATGGAATTTTTGATAAGTCTATTTTCTGCGCGAATAGATTACACAATCTTTTTTTAGATCCTGTATTTTTATCTCGCTATCGAAATTTAACAGCATAATGAAAGTTTGTAAATAGTGAAAACAAGAGCCGTCAGAGACGGATTATGCTCCCCGAATAAGGCATTGTCACAAAAACAAGAGCCATGTTGGACATGGACATCCCCCGCCAAGAAAGCTTGATAGTAAACTGAAGCCTAATAGACAAAAGATTCTATGTACTGTCAAAGATTTGCCTCCTATACAATCTAATAAATAAAAATAACAAAGGGCAATAACTCCAAAATTATGCAATCAAGAGTTGTAGTTCAGGTGTATTGCACTTCTCCTCTATGAGATCTATCCACCCATAAAGATTCAAGTTGATAGCTATTATACTTTAGGAGATATGCTCCAAACAAAATCTAAGTATCAAAAATAACAAAGGGCAATAACTCCAAAACTATGCAAGCAAGAGTTGCAGTTCTTGTATACTGCACTTCTCCTCTGTAAGATCTATCCACCCATTAAGTTTCAAGTTGATAGCTATTGTACTTTAGGAGATATGCTCCAGACATAATCTAAGCATCAAAAATAACAAAGGGCAATAACTCCAAAATTATGCAACCAAGAGTTGTAGTTCTTGTGCACTGCACTTCTCCTCCATAAGATCTATCCACCCATAAGGTTTCAAGTTGATAGCTATTATACTTTAGGAGATATGCTCTGTGGTCAGATTGAAAGGACTCAAATAAGGTGTTATCTTATACAGCAAACATAAAGGTAACAAACATTAAACTCCCTTTTTGCATGACATATTTTTAGACACAAATATCAAATACCTTATGGTAAAGGGCATCTGATTTGCTACTGAAATGTGAAATTTCATCAGATTCTGAGCATGAGACTAGGAGAAATGAAAGAATAACTGTATTTTATGCGCTAGCGTAAAGGTAACAAACAATTAGCCCCCTTTTTTCATGATATATTTTTTATGTTAATTTCAAATCATTTATAGTAAAGGGCATCTGATTTGCTACTCAAATATGAAATTTCACTAAATTCTGACTGTTAGACTAGGAGAAATTTGGGAAAAACTGTTTTTTACCCTAAGTCCCCTTTTCCCGTGATGAGGCCTCAAATCCAAAAACCGTCACAGATGCATCATCACTATATCATAGGGAGTTCACATGGTAAGTTTCATTTGATTTGGCCCAAGGGTTATTGAGAAATAGGTGGGGACGGACGGACGGACGGAATTACTATTTTACATGCTAACGTAAGGTAACAAACATTTAGCCCCCCTTTTTCCATGATATATATTTTTCTACGTTAATTTCAAATCATTTATAGTAAAGGGCATCTGATTTGCTACTCAAATATGAAATTTCACTAAATTCTGACTGTTGGACTAGGAGAAATTTGGGGAAAACTGTTTTTTACCCTAAGTCCCCTTTTCCCTTGACGAGGCCTCAAATCAGAAAAACCGTCACAGATGCATCATCACTATATCATAGGGAGTTCACATGGTAAGTTTCATTTGATTTGGCCCAAGAGTTATGGAGAAATGGGTGGAAATGGACGGACGGATGGACGGACGGACGGACGGATGGATGGACGGACGGAATTACGGACGGACGGACAGACGAAGCGGCGGCTATATGCTCTCCCTTCGGGGAGCATAATAAACGACATAATCGGCATCACATTATTTACGTTAAAAAAGTATTTCTGCAAAGTTATTCTGCATTCTGAAACGAAACCGGCGCGATCGGGCTTAGTTGAGAGGGTTGCTTGATGGTCTTCGACGACTCATTGTAAACGTCGGCTCAGAATCAAAACTGTATGCTTGTTATCAAAAATTCTTTCGATTACATCTTTATTTGTAATAGATTAAATAGTAACGTCAGGCTGTGGAAGGGGAACTCGAGTTCCTACAACACTGGACTTACAGATCGAAGGTAAGGGGTTTCCCGAAAGACCTTTTGCATTTTATTCAAAAATAAAGTGCAATGAATTTCCCCACGTGATGCGATTTTAACCAAGCAAAGTTCTTTATTTTATTGGATTTCAATTATTTAGTGATATTACCAAAGAAATGTTTTACACATTGGACCATAATTTTAAACGAATCATTTATTTGACGTCGGAGACGTCGCCAATCTTCTCCGTAGTGAGGTATTATGCGTGTTCAAGTGTTGTAGCGATTGAACAATGGCTACGATCTAGACCGTTTTTTCCTGTGCTTACTTATTAAATATTGTTTGCTATTCAAAATGTAAAATCTTTAATAATATGGAGTTGTAGTTTCGGTTTTATTAAGGCATTCTTAAAACTTTCAGAACGTCCCTCGTACAGTCTTTATAAACGAGTTAAGCTCCTGAAGTATCATATTAATCTGAAGAAAAACACTCATAATCTGTAAAGTGGCTCGGACCTCTCGTTTGAAGAACAGATTATTTCATTTTTATTATTTTTTTTTCAATTTAAGGAATGCAACCCTTACTTTATATTTCATCATCGAATAAAGAGCTCTGCTTAACAAATGTAATGGAAATTCATATGCGTTTCCTAAAAAGCTTAGGAATTTAATTTCAAGATAGACCGAGTGAAATCTTTTCGGCTTGGCTATTTACTGACGGGGCGCATCAAGCTGCAAAAGCTGTCACTGTGAAATACCCTATCACTCAGGTACCTCTTCATAGCTCTTGAAGCAGAGAATAAACGTGATATGGAAGTATTACTTGTCGCCGTCATTCCACCATAGCCAAGCACGTAGGCATTTATATGCCGTTCAAATAAACTATTGAAACAAGACCATCTTATCGTGTATTACTTTGAAATTATCAGTGGATCGAGGATATTGAATAACTGTTCATGAAATGTGGAATTTATTAAACGAGTCGTCTATTAACAGCTAAAATCGAGACCTTTTCGAGTTTTAATCTGTTTAGATGACGAGTGAAATTACATATTGCATGAACACAAATTGGATAATCTACTTAAAATATGTCCTAGCTTTTCAAAGCAAATCTAAAAGATCTTGAAATTAACCGATTTATTTTTTTGAAATTTCTGCGCAATATATAAAGCTATTTTATTACGTCATTTTCAGTTTCAAAATAACGTTGCTACATGCTCTATGCTCATTTGCATAGTTATTCCACTAGTTTCATAACACCCGTGTGATATCAAAAGTATTTAACAGAGTGTCATTTTTCTCCCGTGACAAAGGTTAAATAAATATTCGGGGTATTCAGTCAGGAATAAATGAAATAGGGGAAAGACAGTCAAAAAGCTTCATTACTCACCAAAGCCATTCTTGTTGGTCCTCATTGGAATCATGTCTTTCTTGAGTTACCAAAAGGAGGGGTTAGTGTAGGTTTTATCTAATAAATTGCAATAAAACAGAAATTTGCTTAATAAGGGTTTGGGCGAAGAGTCGCGTTAAATGGTTTCAAAGTCAAAATAATACCTTCCTGCTATGCCTTCAACTTTGTGCCAATCAAAATTTCACGAATAATTTTTTGAAGGGGTCATTTACAGACACTTCAAGGCAAGTTTGGTTAAAATAGGCCCGCTTGTTTTTTAGAAGATGGTGTTTAAATATTTCAGGGCCCAAACAAAACCCACATTGACATACCAATACTAAGGTGGCAATCAAAATTAAATGAATAAATTTTAGGAAGGAACACACAAGGAAAATTTCTGCTAAGTTTGGTTGAAATTGGCCCAGTGGTAAGAGAGAAAGAGATGTTTAAAGATTTCAGGGTCAAAATCAGTCCCGCTCTGTTTTGATAAGGGTCAAACAAGGAACATTTTTGTCAAGCTTGATTATAATCAACCCATTGGTTACAGAGGAGAAAATATTCAAAGTTTTTCAGGTCAAAAACTGTCCTGCTTAGCCATGCCCATATTAGAAGGGTTACACAAAGAATATTTCTGCCAAGTTTGGTTCGAATCCACCTATTGGTTACCGAGGAGAAGACATTTAAATTTTTCGGGGTCAAAGTCTGACATCCCAATATTTGCCGGGCAATAAAAATTTCACGAACACTTTTTGAAGAGAATAAACCAAGAAACATTTTTGCCAAATTTGAAATCCACCAATTGGTTAGTGAGAAGAACATATTGAAGGGTTTCAGAGTCAAAAAATGCCCCGCCTTGGCACTCCTTTATTTAGAGGTCAATAAAACTTTTACAACCAAGCTTTTAGAAGGGTCATCCAAGGAGCATTTCTGAAAAGTTTCTTGAAATCAATCAATTGGTTACTGAGAAGACGTATAAAGATTTTAGGTCAAGGATGCCTCGCTTAAATGTTGGGTCAATCCAAGTTCACGAACAAATTATGAAGAAACTTTCTGCAAAGTTTGCTTGAGATCCACCCACTGGTTACTGAGGAGAAGAGGTCTAAAGATCTCGGGGTAAAGAAACTGCCCCGCCTTGCCAGGCTCATATGTTAGTCAATCAAAATTTCACGAACAAGTTACGAGAAGTTTCCGAAGGAACATTCCTGCCAACTTTGGTTGAAATCTGACAATAAGTTACTGAGGAAGAGATGTTTAAAGTATTGATCACGGCGTCCGACGGACGAAAGGTGATCACAATAGCTCACCTTGAGCATGTCGTGCTCTAGCGAGCTTTAACATTTGAGTTTCGCTTAATAGCAATTCTATCACAAACAAATTATCTTTAAAGCTAATTTATATCTTATATGTCAAATAAATATTTCAAAATAAAAGAAGACAGCTCTTTTAGAATATTTGCCTCCAATTACAATTTAATGCTTCTTGTATCATTTCTTTTAAAATATTGGTATCCAGTTACAATTAAGTTTTACTTGTACAGTTAACAACATCGAGAAATTGACAAGGTGAAAGATTTTGGAATGATTCAGGTACGAAATTGAATGAATGCGTGGAGCGAGTTTTGAGTGAATTTGATAGGAGATAATCCTATATTGCAAATTTTGTTCAGGATGAACACAATTAGCGATGTTGATTACATCCCTTTAAAAAATGCAATAAAAGTTATATACATAGCTTCCTATTTTTTCAAGAACCCGAGACGTAAACAATTTGAATTATGTCAATGAAATCGCGATTTTATTTTGAATGACGTTGGTGATTCTATATTTTTCGATGGGTTTGGTCGTTTTTAATGGTTTGAGTGAGTGATTGGAATGAATGAAGGGAACACTGAGTGAGCGTTTTAGAATGGTTTTGATTGGGGTGAATGTCAATTTCACGATGTAACCAACTGTTTCAGTCTCAAGATTACAAACAAGAAGAAGACTCGAGGTCCAAGTTAACACGATAAAGGAAGCCCCAGGGTCTCCAATATTGGTCTCTCCTCTTTGACCTTATTTGGGTCGCCGTTACAGTAAAATTCGACCCATGCATCTCGCATTACATGCTTAGGAATGAAGCCTATTGGTTTCTGGTGGAACTTCTCGGTAAATTTACGATCAAATTCCTTCATGCTCCAACATTTTAGGACGACCACAAACTCATCCTCCGAAATCATGCCATCTTTGTTTACATCAAATATATCAAGAAGGCTTTCTTGAATGTCAACCATGCGCTTTCGGAAATCGTTCTTGTCACGTGATATTTCCGATGAAATCACCACGAGGAAGTAATCCGGCCCCATTTCCTCTCGTCCATAAAGAAGTAATGCTCTCCAAGTTTCACGAAATGCCGATCGTAGCTCCATGGCTTTGTGCTCGTTCATATTATGATGCGTTGCAAAGCGTTCCCTGTATGAAAAGATAATTTTATTACGAGTATTCAGCGCTAAACTATTGAAATTCTCAAAATACTTGGTTGATAATTGTAAACCAAAAGAAGTTTAGAAGCTGGAGGTTATGATGTACAGTCAATTTTGCTCGAGCGATCACGTCTAGTCCGCGGCCTTATTCATTGATCTTTTTAAAACCCCATTCGTTTGATAAGAATTTCTATAAACAGATATTATTGGTCAATCATTGTAGATGAATCCTATGTTGTTAAAACAATATGGAATCGTCTCCATAGGATGATTCTTTTGAGTTTTAACATAAAACAAGATGTGTTTGTGAAACACGAATGCCCCCGGAACAGCATTTTTTTCAAAGTTTGACCTTGACAGTTGACCTTGACCTTGTCACATGACCTTGACTTTGGTACCAGCAGATGCGGATCATTGAGATCAATCATCATGCTAAATATGAACCTTGTGTGTCAAATACTTTTGGAGAAAAGGCAAAGGTTAAGTTTTCGGACAGACGGACGGACGGACAGACAGACGGACAGACAGACGGACGGACGGACATGAGTAAAACAATATGCACCCGATCTCTCGATACGGGGGCATAAAAATATTGAGAAATTCGCAAAAGCATTTTCAATCAAAATCATTTTTTTTCTAATTCGTAAACACAACATGCACTAAGCGGCTATTTCCTTTAACGACAGCTTTTTTGTGGTCCCGTTAGTGATAGCTGAATACATGTTTTACTGTAATGGTTGTACTAGAAAACAGAACACAAGATACCTATCGTATGGTACTCTAGTCGCCGCGAAATAACTGAAAATTGTTTAAAAAAAAAAACGCGTTTACCAAATTCAAATAAATAAAGCTTAATGGTGATTGCTTTTGAAGCACATTATCGTTTTTTCTTTATTAATAATCATTATTGGTTAGCTGGAACATTAATGTTGGCAGAAACCACATTCGATATGCCTATTATGCGACAAAGGCGCAGTCATAGCGCAATTGCTTGTTTGGATAGGGTTCTACGCCGCTTTCAACAATCTTTCAGTTATATCGCTGCGGTTCCAGAGACCTTACTTACAATGGATTCCTGGTATTTCTCACACCAGTACTACCACCACATCCTTTCCTAACCTCTAACTGCTATCCCAATAGGTCTAAGATTCTCGACCCATTGGTGGAAGACAAATATTCGGAAAGGACGGGTGTCGCCGTCGAGGATCGAACCTGTTACCTCTAGATTGACAGTCCATAGCGTAGTACGTCGGACAGTTAATATGGAGGTACCGGGTTCAATTTCCGGCGGCGGCACTCGTCCTATTCCGACTATTTGTTACCCACTAATGGATTGATAATCGTACACTCATGGGGTGGCAGCTGGAGACTAGGAAAGGATGTAATAGAATTGTTCTTGCGAAAATTAACAGGATCTCATTTTGTTGTACTTCAGCCGCAGCTATATGTCGACCTTTTCTTTTTTTACAAAAAAAGATCCGGCATTTAAAACCATTCTAACAAAATACGGACAATTTAGTTAAAGACAGACTGAATGGTTCTTTCTATTAAAAAAAATGTACATCATCTTTTACGGTCATTATTTATTTGGAGTTCGATCCCCGGTGGCGGAAAATATCCTTTCCGACGTTTGTCTCCCACCAATGGGTAGATAATCGTAAACCTATGTGAGGTAGCCGTCGGAGGCTAGGAAAGGGTGTAATGGTAGTACATGTGAAAGAAATACCAGGAATCCATTATTAGGTGCTCCGGCCACCGCGATATAACTGCGAAATTGTTGAAAGCGGCGTAAAATCCATTCAATCAAACAAACAAAATTATTTGGAACTTTTACAGTGACATAAAACGCATTCGATATGCGACAAAAGTCCCATACAATGGCGAAGGAAATAAGCTTATGAAACCTTTTATCGGAAAGGTCGGAAATCATTTTTATCAACACAAAAAAAATGAACAATTAAAACTCCATGATTAAAACTCAAATTTTATGTATATGCGTTTTTTGAAAGTCAGTAAAGACCGAAAAATACTTACGCAAACATATCGGCATCATCAACAGTTATAACACCATCCTTATTTATGTCCGATGCATTGAAGAATGCCTTCCATTTCATTCTTAGAAACTCTGTGTCCATCGTCTAAAACTATATATTGTTTCCATTACTGCAGGGAATGTGTCGATATTTCATCAAGAGAGGAAGTAAATGTTTTTTTGTTTTTTTTTTTTAAGTTAATAAAGGTTTGTCATCAAAAGCATAACTGCATTATCTAAAGTTTTTGTATGAAAGTATAAATGTGTACCTTTGTTAGAGATAAAAAAGAATGTAAAATACACAGGTAGCCAACACGGGTGGGGATAGTGTAATATTACCAAATATTAACAACAAAAAATCATTATATTAATCTTTTTTATCACAATACATAATATAGACAAGGTTCCGAACTACCCACTTTCGTGCAGAAAATCTGGTCGACCGAGATCACGCAAGTCCAATTTACACCTATAAATCCATGTTAAATACAATGCTCTACCTAAATTACATATTGCATTCTAAAGATAAAATCTTTTCCTGTCACTTACCACCTAATTCTTTGCAGAAATGCAAACAATGCAATAAGCATTCACTTTTCAATTTGATACCTGGAAGAAAACATTTCTGCGTCGGCCATTTTTGTTTATAAGCTTTCGACCAATCAGATAGCCTGAGTCTACAGTTTAATTGTAACAGGTTATCTGATTGGTCAAAAGCTGATAAACAAAAATGGCCGTTGCAGAAATGTTTTCTTCCAGATTCCAAATCGAAAAGTAAATATGAACTGAATTATTGGCATTTCTGAAAAGAATTAGATCGTGAGTGACAGGAAAAAAATATTTTCTATGGAATGCAATCAGTAATTTAAGTAGAGCATTGTATTTAACCTGGGTCTATAGGTGTAAAGTGAAGTTGCGCGATCTCGGCCGACCAGATTTTCTGCATAAAAGAGGGTAGTTCGGGACCTTGTCTTTATTATACATTGTGATAAAAAAAAATTAGTATGACATTTTTTTGTGGTTAATTTTTGGTAAAATAACACTTTCCTCACCCGTGTTGGCTACCTGTGGTAAAATACGTGTAATCAAAACACGGGCAATTTTATTTCCTAATCGAATTGTTTCCATATCGGTGTTAATTTAATACTTATTTTACATCAGACATAAAGGTAATGAATCAACTGCCCGTGCATCAAACAAGAAATTAGTAAAACAAAAGATTTAAGTAAATAAGAAAAATATAATATAATTACCTGATAATTTTTTACCAAACGTCTTTATAAGTTGGATTGACAAGCTGCGCAGATGGCCTTCGCACTAAAGCTTAGCTTTCTAGCGTCCGAAGTACTAATATTCATCTTAATTAAACACGGGATGAAAACGTAGTTAAAATCATTTAAAGTACACAAAGAAGAATTGGATTCAGCTCATTGTAGAATGGATTTGATTGTCGCGAGATTTACTTCAACACTTTGTTTGCAATGGTGACAACCTACGTCATCAGTTACGTCATCGAACATTTATAATCGCAAGCGTTTTTCTTTTTATTTCGAATGCCAAGTTTTTCAGGTCGTAAATAAGTGTTATTGATGAACTGTCCGGAGCAACCATTCCATTATCTCTTCACTACAATATACCTTGTTTTTGTCTAATAGCTCCATTGATTTTGCAAACACCTCAACACAGTTTTCGAAGCACGATCGATTGGTAAGAATTGAATCAATGTCAAAAATATCAATCATTACCAGATGAGTTAAATATTACTTTGAATTTTTAATCTTGTTTATGTATAATGAGCAAAATGAAAACTTGAAACTTTTTAATTTCGTATTTTTCCCTTCCGTCATATAAATATGTAATGCAAAACGTGACATTTTACGTAGAATCGATGAGAGACTTTATTTATTCTGTTAAATTTGAAGGCCACATGTTTAACATCAACGTAGCCCCCGAAAACAGAAAATATTGACGCCCCGTGCTTTAAACGGTGTTTTTATCTCACAAACGCTAATCATATAATTACCCGAATATAGTGGGAAAACAAGAAAAACAACTTTATTTTCAAGCTGAAGTTTATTGTGAGCTTTTCGTCAGTTTCAAATGACAATAAAAACATTTTTTGGAAAAGTTTTTGATGTGTAGGTCTATAAACGTTTTTTCTTTGACATAATGCTTTAAAGGCCATTCAATTGCAAGCATTGCAGCGATTGGAGTATTTATTTTAGCGCGACGCAAGTGATGTCACGTTGAAACGGCCCCGTTATGAAATTACGTCAAATTTTGAGAAAAAAAAATACATTAACATCTAAAAGAAGAGAGATGTCATGTCAGATTGAGACCGTTTCAGTTGTGAAAATCGCTTATTCGGACCGTTTCAGTTGTGAAAATCGTTTATTCGTACCGTTTCAGTTGTGAAAATCGCTTATTCGGACCGTTTCAGTTGTGAAAATCGTTTATTCGTACCGTTTCAGTTGTGAAAATCGTTTATTCGGACCGTTTAAGTAGTGAAAATCGCTTATTCGGACCGTTTCAGTTGTGAAAATCGCTTATTCACCACTAAGTATCTTAAAAAGCATCCTTTTGTGAAAACACTTTTTTATGGTACCTCGACTCCATTGAAGTTATTTGTTAACTGATTACCAGTGAGAAAGGTACTATCTCACATTGATCTACGATTATTAACCCATCGGTGAGAGACAAATAGTCTGAAAGGATGAGTTCCGCCGTCGGGAATCGAGCTCAGGACAGTTAGGTTGACAGTACGACGCGCTACCAAATGCGCTATGACGGCGGCTTTTTAGTGTTTAACATTTGCCAAGGTAGTCTGTGGCCTTCAATCAAATAAGAAAATAATTCGGTAAAAGCCAAATGAACAATTTTGCTGTGGATTTTTGAAGTGTCAAGTTTTCATTTTTGTTCAAAATATTTTGTCATTTTGTAGCATATTCCGTCCAATTAGTGACTTTTGGACAACCGATGTTCATGACGAAGGTTGTCACTCATTGATTGTTGTTCTTTGAAAATTATGCGTAAGGCAGTGGAATAATATTTTAAAATTGTTTGATCATCTAATCATTTTTTTTTTTCGCTGTGAAAATTCTGATCATATTATAAAAAGAATATCAAATGAATGCCCATTACGTAGCATATGTATTACGCTCGTCATCTTAAACGCATAAAAACCCGAAACAGTCTGGTTCTTATTGTTTTATAGATGGCTCGTTTAATGAATTCAGAATTTTATTACCACTCATTCAATATCATCTATGGTTATCCTTTTCATGAGTAACAGATATCCAGAAAGCCAATGACCGCGACCTTGGAATGAAATAGGGCTAAAATGAATAAGAATGCGATGCCTCAGTGCAGCTAGCATCTTCACGAGTCAAGGGGTATCGAATCGATAGCTTCGTTCGTAACCCTTGGTTCGACAAGATGCCTCATATATGGATTTAGCGCCTCTAAATCAGTATGCAATTGTATCGTGGCCACTGGTGCTCCTGCCTGTGGCTCTCCGGTGTTGTTTTTTTTTTACACAAGTACAGCAGTACATCTTCCATTTTGATTTAAAACCTCGCGACTACAGCTTGCTTAAGCGGTATTTACTAACTTAAAAACTGAAGCGACGACGACATGAACAATCTTTTATCCAAGCTGAAAACTTATAATCCAACTAGCAGTAGTACATCGACTAATTTGTAGCCTGAATGCGGAAACAAATACTCCTTGTCACAATGGAAAAATGGATAGCTTTATACATGACAGCAGGAAGTCAGGGATATGCAGGCCTGTCGTGGACGCGCAATAGTTCCGCAACGTTTCGGAGGAAATGAACTTCAACAGCGTTTACCAAGGTTTCCTAATGATTTCCAAAGTTCATGAGTTCCGAAATGTTGCGGAACTATAACGGGTCCACTACTTTAAAAATGTCAAAATAACCGAAAGGACTTTTTTGCGAAACTCCATATGCCACGTTCCTTGTGTTTTCCAACAGATGAACTTTTTTTTTAAAAAAAAAGACACTTTCTTACATGGATGAACAAAATTAGCGATATTGATTACCTCCCTTTAATAAAACATACACACGCGTTCTATAGATAGCGCCCTATTTCTTCAAGAACCTATGAGACGCTTACAATTTGAATTATATCAATGAAATCGCGATTTTTCTCTATCCAATTTAATTTTGAATGACGTTGTTGATTCTATATTTTTCAATTGGTTTGAGCGTTTATGAATGGTTTGAGTGAGTGTTAGGAATGAATGAGTGGAGCGCTGAGTGAGTGATTTAGAATGGTTTTGATTGAGGTGAATGTCAATTTCCCAATGTAATTAACTGTATCTCGTAAACGAGAATATTGTAACTTTCGGTCAGTAGAGCTGTAAACACGACAAAGGTACCAGTAAGACAGTTATACATCGTTTACCCCAGTGTCTTTTCAAGACCTTTCTACATTAATATTTCAGGACTCGCGTCATGTCTCAGATCACAAAGATTTGAATAATCATATATAACTGAGACACTAGCGAATCCGGTTTGTACACTTTCCAGCTCTTTTAACAAATGTGCGCTCTGGTTACTAAACAAGTCCGATCAAAGGACGATGGCCTAGGATGACCCTTCATTGAAAAAAAAGCATTTTGTCTTATTTATGATAAATGGAATTAAGTATTCGTTTGTTTTTTGAGTAAGATCGCAAAAATATAGCTTTTATTGTTCACTTAATGAAATATAAAACGATCTTACACTGAAACAAACGATGACCCGCCATGTAAACTATACAAGACGTTTTGCGTTTGATATTACTGTCTATGTACAACGGTTACCTTACTTCAATTTGGACTAGTCTTAAATTTCAATCCCTGACGGTGGCACACATTCTTTTCTGTGTTTGACACCGACCAATAGATGGATAATCTTTGGCAATTTGGGATGAGCACATTGAGATAAGGAAGAATGCCGAGAAGGTGTTGAGGTGAGAATATTAGGAATTTATTGTTAGGTGCACAAACCTCTGTGACATGACCGAATAATTGTTAGAGTCGGCTTCAATACCTGTTCAAATAAACTAATGTCAAAAGAAGACTTATTCGTACACCCCACAAGTTAGAAACATTAAAGATTAATATTTTAATAATATATGTCTATCTATTATATAAAAATATGTTGACATCTGAAGACAGACAGATTAAGATATGGACATGTGGTTCGTCAACCTAAAAGGGAACTTTTGATAACTTCTAGTTAAGGCAGTGGACCCGTAATAGTTCCGAGATGTTTCGGGAGTATTGGACTTTAACAATATTAACCGAGGTTTCCTAATGATTTTCATTAGGAAACCTCGGTTAACATTGCGAGAGAATTCAACATTTGAAAATGTCTGATACAGGTCATATTTCAAAGATCATCATTTTGAAATAATGGTCAGCCTTAAAACAGAAAACTTGTAAAAACAGCGAAATACTCCGACTTTTGGTGAAATTGATGTTTATTTGGATGCGGTTTTAAGCCGCTTTCAACAATCTTTCAGTTATATTGCGGCGGCTGGAGCATCTTTCAATGGATTCCTGGTATTTCTCACACCATTACTCTTACCATATCCTTTCCCAGCCTTCAGCTTCTATCCCAGGTAATTCTATGATTATCAACCCATTGATCGGAGTCAAATGGTCGGAAACGATGAGTGCCTTTGTTTGTGATCGAACCCGCACATCTAGAATGACAGTCCGATGCGCTACCAACTGCGCAATGACGGCGGCCCCGACTATCGGGAGACAGCTCAGGTACTTTTCGAGCTGCTCCGGTGGTGTTTATATGATGAGGTTAAACATTTAAAGTTCCCTCTCCAAGATTTCTATATAACTAAATCGAAATCGCTGGCGGTTATTTTTAAACATTTATAGAAATACTACCCAAGTATATGTAATTGAAAGGTCGCTGGTCCTGTCCATGAGACACCCCTAGGATACAAACACGTTATTTATCTGTATAACATATATTTATAGAATAACAATTGTTAGCGTTGTTTATTGAAAATTTGACCACGCTTCTGAGTTCTAAGGCTCAATAAATAATCCACGAGAGCTTTAAGCTTTTTGGGGTTTTTCTTGTACCCGTTCTTGTGAATCATTTGTTTTCCGTGGCAGTTCGCTAGAAAGCTAGTCATAGCAGACGCTTTTTTTTGTACTGCTGGCATCATCTTGAAAAGAAGAAATATACGTTTGGTTGTTTGCAATTTGCTTAAAAGCTACCTGGTGTATTTCATCATTTTACCAAATATATTTTAAATCATTACCACAGGAGTTTTATTCGTATGAAAGATCGTGCAAAGCCGAGAACGAATGAGAGTGGGAAATTACAAGAGCACCGCCTTCGCTCAGCTGTTGGAGTGCATAAAATTGTTAAGTCCAAAAAGAGGCATGATTAGCCCAAAATGCATCTAGAGTTATCCCCTTTTATAGAATAGGCTGCTCTTTAAACAGTGAGTGTGTGTGCCAAGTTTCAAGAGAATGCCTTTGGTACAACCAGAGAAATCCTAAAATATGAATGTTTTCGCTCGCCAACGACAACGCCAAGGCTATAAGCATACCGACATTTGTCCGAAAAAGCCGAGATTATAAAACCGACTTTGAATGCCAATGCAATGTCTTCGGAAAGTAACTGTCTAGGACTGTAGATATTTTTTTTAAAAGTAAGAAATCATTATTTCTTGCATTCTTTATCAATATATTCAATATAGTTTACCGCGTTGAAAGATAGCCTTGGTAACCTTTGAAGAAAATTTCTCTGGTGAATTGGAATGCGAGGCTCATTATGGTGACGATGAAATTCAGAGTCGATGCACGAGTGTACAGCAAGAACGCGATACTGTGTAAAGCACTAAAACGTGAATGTACGGATAGAACACGACACTATTATAATTCGATATTTCTGCGACGATTATGCAAAAGAGAGAACTAAATAGTATGATTGTTTGATTGAATATGGTTTAACGACATGTTCAACATTATTTAAGTTATACTGTGGTGGCTGATGCACCAACCCGATTTTTCTTTCGTTTCTGTCACAATTGAGAAATCATTACGTTTTATCCGAGACTTCACTCAAATGTCGGCCGACCCAGAGGTCGAATTTATGATCCAAGACTTGACACCCAAGTGGTGTAACAATGACTTCACTCAAATGTCGGAGTGTTTGTATTTCCGTTTATTTATCGTCGCTACCGTAGCACATGCCCATATGGGCGACGCCCCCAGAAGACGGTTAGTTGTTGCAGGTGATAGTGTAAGGATACATGACGAAACTACTGCTGAGATCCGCCATGTTTCTTGAACGTGCTCGGTGTAAAGCACCGTTTCACGGGGACTCGATTTAACGTCCCATCCGTAAAAGATATTTGGTTTGTTAGTGTGCCACCCCGGGAATTGAACCCACGCCGTCTAACTTCAATGGATTTGAAGTCCGGTGCTCTACAAACTGAGCCAATCGGGCTGATGACAAATAATGTCGGCCGCCCCAGAGACCGAATTTACGATTCAAGAGTTGACACCCAAGAGGTGAAACAATGATTTCACTCAAATATCGGCCGACCCAGAGGTCGAATTTACGATTCCAGAATTGACACCCCGGAGGCGTAATAATGATTTCACGCAAATGTCGGCCGACCCAGAGGTCGAATTAACGATCCCAGAATTGACACCCCAGAGGTGAAAGAATGATTTCACGCAAATGTCGGCCGACTTAGAGATCGAATTTACGATCCCAGAATTCACACCCCAGAGGTGAAAGAATGATTTCACTCGAATGTCGGCCGACCCAGAGGTCGAATTTCCGATTCCATAATTGACACCCAAGAGGCGTAACAATGATTTCACTCAAATGTCGACCGACCCAGGGGGCGAACTCACGATCCCAGAATTGACACCCGAGAGGTGTAACCGACTAAGCAAGCAGGGCTTTGATAGATTAGTCGGTATGCTGCGTAATTAATGAACTGGCAGGGCGGGGCTTAACCGTGGCGTAAATTGGCGAGTTTACTTTTCAATACTTTGGGTTCTTTCAAATTTTAGTCGGTTATCATCGTTTACGCGTGCAAATAACTGTATCCTAAACCCGAAGGATTCACGTGCTTAGAGAGAGTTAACACATTTCATCGTTTGGTTACCAAGGCCTCGTAACTTCAGCTTGATTACGAGGATTTGGTTACCAATCTACGATTTAAGGCCTCGCGTTACTTGAGATAAAAGCTGTTTTCCCTTAACCTTAAGTGTAACGACCCGTTACTTAGGCTCCGCCCTGCCAGGGCATTAATCATGGCTAATATCGAGGTATAAAATACTATAAACACAGGGATTGTTAAAAGTAAATGACACCGCGCCGGTGAACAAAATGACACATACCAAGGAGACAAGACTGTCAATTTCACGATGGTCCTAACGAGTTCTCCGTATGGAATAAACACCTTTGATTAGAGTTAATTGGCCACCATGGACATCGCGTGTGTGACGGAATGCAATGTTTTAATGCCATTTTTTCCTTAGCTCTTTGAAAATGTCCCTTTATCGGTAGCCTTAAGTGAAATCACAGAGAAAGATTGGCTAACATGCTTATTCAAGTCTACGCGATCTTTCTTTAAATTCTCGCTTGATAAAAAGCCATAAGCCAATTCAAAAGATGCGCTAGCTTTCAGTATGCAATGGTCCTGTTTCCTTCCCAAGCAAAAGGGCAATCTACATGTCCCTCGAACATCATTTTCTTGGTCAGCGGGAAGAATTTATGGTGACAATTTTGTCTCATTTAGTGGTACAATGTACATTACGTATTGTTGATGAACATACCCATAAAATTGCTGGATATTTCTCATTTATAGTGGAAACAATTATTGTTGTTACAGTACTTGTAAACGTGTGAGTTTTTTATTTAGATTTAAAATATATATATATATATTATTTACTAATTAATACAGATTTCTGAAGTCTAAATAATAAATTCGAACTTTTCAGAATTAAGTTAAAATTTATTTTTGCTTGAAAAATGCGATTTAATTTTTGTTTCACCGAAACTTTCTCTATTTTATAGAGTTGAAAGACGTGCTTTCTTCTTTAGGGGTGTTTGAAACGAATTTTTCCGCATAAAATAACATTTCAAGAGATTGCTTTTGAAATGGGTGACCAAATTATAGACAGTGCTGATCTTAACGAATTAAATGTCATTGAAAGAAGTAAACATATCGGTGGAATCATTTTTGTTTCCATTCTAATGGCGGTTGGTATTTTTTGGAAACTGTCACGTGTTATTGGCGTACTCGATTGATGCCAAACGGACACCAAGACGGGTATTTACATTAGTTCTAGGCATGCTTGATTTTACAGCAAGTGCTTTCGGAATGCCATTCGTCATTTTAGAATTGTACAATCCATTGACGTTTGACTACCAAATTGGATGTAAGGTCCTAAGATTTGTGAATTATTTGGTCAGCACTTCCTCTGCGTTTGTGTTCTTAATTGTGGCTGTCGACAGGTAAGTAAGAATTGTCACTTGTCACGGTAAAGGGGCTAACTGGAGAGCGCGAAAAGTACCGACAAAGGTCAGACTTAATGATCTATGTGTGCAAAACACGGCCGCAGCAGTGACCAAAATTATTTCCAAATATAAACGATCTCTATTGCTTTCGGTTCAATCAGTTAAACACCAATGTTTTGGCACAAATTCAATAGCCCTTCCGTGCCCTAGCGATCATATGGTATTTAGGGTAGCTGGTGACTCGAATCTAAATGAGCCTGTGCGTGACATTTCCAAAAATTTGAAATGTGCATTAGGTGCAAACATTGGGAGGCGTAGACAGCCATCTACTGTTCATGTAATGATACCTGATGGTCAACAGATACTTTGAGACCTTATCTATTTACTAAATGCATAGTGAAGATTCTGTTCAGACTGTGCGGATGCACAGCCTTGGCAGAGTCTTTGCAATGTACATATTTGAAATTGTTGGAAATCTCACGCACAGGCTCAAATGTTGTTGATGAACTGGTGTTAAAAACAACAGAATGACATTGATAGGTGCGCCAGTCGTTGCAATGTAACTGCAATAATGTTGAATGCGGCGTTAAACACAAAAATAAGTACCAGGGTTGACCAATAAATACGTAGACAAGTTGAATTTTTCAGTCATTAATTGTCTCATAATTTCGAATTTTTGACAACGAAATGGCATAAATAAGACAATATTTAAAACATTAACGCAAACTTAAAGATCGTGTATCGAGTCGACATAGTAACATACGGTAGTCTTGCACGCCGTAACTCACATTTTAGAGGTTTTAAGCCAATTTCCTTAGTTTCGTCCGATATCTTTTAAAGGTACATCATGAGATAAACATTTTTTTCACGAATGTCATAAAACTGTGTGCGTGTGAATATGCGTTACGTATTCGATTTAAGAATAAACTTGAGTAAAGCTGTCAGCCGAATTCTAAGTCGAAATTTTTATCACGAGCAAATGACAATTTCGATCAAATGCTTTTGCAGCCTTCTCGTTTTGGGAAAAGCATGAAATGAGATAATTTATTACCTGTATTGATACAGGTACAGCTACAGGTTGATTAGTCAATATCCTTGCAAAGAAAATGGTTATATATTTAAGAATTAATAAAATGCATCATTGCAAGCGAATAGTTTCCAAACCAGCGTCGGGTTGAGAAACAAAATTTATAATATGACCTTCGTCGCGGGAGTGAAATTAACCCGTTGAACACATGCTCAGAGATATAGCTGGGACGAGCACTCGAGTACCAGAGTATCGGAAGGGTAACCTTCATACCCGTGTCCTGAACCAACCATAACAAATTACCCGACTATTGTATAAGCACTATGTTCCTCTAGGGATCAAATTCAGTTTAAAACAGTCTTTATTTTTATTATCTTAAGTTGAACATCAAGTAGTCCAATGGACTTACATCAGATAATTTTGGGAATCCTTACTACTAAATCACAGACTTGCAACACCATCGTCCCTTAGAGCCATGCCAGAATTTGTATGTTCGAACCCGCTGAACAAAAATTTTAGATCCGCCTTTGTATTTAGTTGATAAAGAAATATTTAGTTCCAAAAGAAAATATGCACTTTTGAATATTGAATATCTCTGAAATTACACAATCTATCGTCATGAAACGTCGTATGACTATCCAAAAGAGTATGTGTAAACGATATTTGAAAAAAAATTCGCGCGATGAGCAATTTTTTCTGCTGAATTGAAACATTTGATTTTGCATGTTTTGCGTGTGCATCACGTGTTAGACGAATGATTAGTCTGAAAATGCATTCAGCTGAATCTTTGCGGATTTCTTAAGCATATAATCGCATCTTCAATACAATTGTGCATGGTGGTACAGCGTGGTTTGACTACCAATAAACCTCGTTGAATAAACTCGAACCTCGTCAGATTTAGAACGTCATTAAAATTGATTGAGCATTCATGTTCGAGGTCGAGGTCATCATTTTGAGAAGCTTTAATTATATACCAATCGAGATTTCAAAGAACGGCATAGCACTATTAAGCGAAAAGTTAGAGGCTCAAAAAACGAGCAATGTCTAACGTTAACGTACACGTAACGTCTGTATTAGAATTAAAACTTTTGTTTTGAAATGGCTTGGAATGGCTTCTAGAACTCTATAATGCAACATCAACACGTAGCTCTTACCGAAGAAAAAGTTGAAAGGGGGTCAAATCTCAACAATATAAGTTCTGCCATCGCGTATGCAGCATGAGATACTTTATCCAAATCTGATTTGACTTTAAATTTCAAAAGGTCTTCAAATGGTATCAAATTGACTCCATAATTTCCCTCCAACTTTGTAAAAATGAAGAGAAATGCAAAATGTGAAAGTGTACTCTTTCTTATGGAACTCAGTATATATGGCCAGTAATCATCGAGTACTCGAGTATCAACGGGTAACGTAATCTCGAGTGACCAGAAACAAAAAAAATCTATTCACTCCATCTTTATATATAGAGATATATATAATACGTACTTAATGTTTTGTATGAAAAAATATCTAACGAGGTTGGGAGAATTGATAATTGTCGAGGCACTGCATCGATAATTATCAATTCTAACAACCGAGTAAGGTTTTTCTTTCATACAATACACAAAGTATTTATTATATTCATCTTATAACCTCTATTTGTTTTGTTTTCGTCAATGTTTCTAACTGAAATGCAAGTTTCTTAAAATAACCACATTAAATCATTGTTCTAAAGATAACTATGTAATATGATAAAAATAATATCATACGGGATGTTAACACACGGATATTTGTATAATTATAAGATAAAATTAATTAATTTTTTTCGTGTTTCTTCTCAGATACAGAAAGGTGTGTTTACCTCTATCAAAGCAGATTACAAGAAGTAAAGCAAAGTTGCTGAGCGTCATCATTCTGTTGTTTTCATGTGGTATTTCATGGCCCGCTGCAGTGATGCATGGATCGAGTAAAACCAACGTCCTGAAGCCAAATATAACAGGAATTAATTGTGCTATAGAAGACTCTAACCAAACCTCACCGTTTCCATCAATATTCAATTTGAGTCTGCTTTTAATTGTTTGTGCTACTATTGCATATTTAATCGTCTTATATTGCATTATTTCAAAGACGATCGCTCGATGTAGAAAACCCACAATTCAAATTAAAGAAGCAAACACTTCAGGAAAATTTCACAGGCCACAGAAATACTATGGAGCAAGAATTCCCGAAAAGCCGGGTAACAACATAACACGAGCACGAAGCTAGCCCCAATATATCAAACAATTCGCATACGTCGCCAAAGCATGGATGCATCAGTAAAGGGGAGCACGCGTTACGGGGTTACATAATGGCCGAACTTTATAATGACGAGAAAAACGTCGCAGACACACCAAATGATCCCAGGGAGCAGCATTATGATAAAAATTTAGTTTGCAGGAACTTTAATGAATCAAATGATGAACAAAAACATATTGATATACATGTAACAACCAAACAGAAGGGTAAAAGAAACGACGCTTCAGAGGGAAATGGCGACCAAATGAATAAAGAAATACCTAGCACCAGACTTTCTCTTAAAAATCAAATTCCAACTGGAGTAAACAAGAAACAAATACAAATAAGAGACACTACTCTTTCAGCACACAAAATATTTTCGAAATCACACAAGACGACAATCATGTTTAGCATAATAACTTTAATATTTGTAATCAGTTACACTCCGCCCCTGATTCTAAAGATAGTGTCCCTCAATGTTCCTAGATTCGAAGAATCTTTGTCCGCCGAGGGGTCGGTTGTTTAAAACACATTCACCTGGTGCTTTTATATTGATAACGTCACCAACTGTATCATTTATTGGTTCTTCGATAGAGAATTTAGACACAAGGTAGTCGTATTTTATAAAAGAATATACTGTTCTTGTCGATTATTTCGTAGGATCATGTAGCACAAATAGGTGTTTTTACCAGGAATTAAATCATATTCAGGTTTGTACCAAATATTTCTTTCCATTTGCATATAGGCCTTAGGTCATTCCAGAGTTGTAAACTTTCACCAATATTAAACTCATTTAAAAGATATAAAGTTTATGTTTTACCTCACCTGAGCACAAGGTGCTGAAAAGCACGATGCATCACGGACGACAGACGACCGACATTCAATTATCACAAAAGCTCACCTTAAGCACGATACAGACAGTGCTTCTAACAAGAAACTGGTAGTATGTGCTAATATGATAGACATTATTACATTCTTTTCATCTACACATTTAGTGGCTAATTTGTAAGTTGATAGCGCTACTCTTAAAGTAATATTATGATGAATAAAGCCTAGTTTACATTTACAACGGCGCCGTGCGATATCACAGCCTGCGATTTCTTGTATGATATTTTAGACACCGTACAATTTTATTTTCCACGGCATATGTGTTCACAAAATCGTGTCGTGTCCGCAGGGCTTTTCATAAAGCTATCACAAAAATCGATGTGATGTATCTACGGGCTACGATTTACGTGCGGTCTTGCGATTTTTTAAAATTTGTATTAGTTTTTGTTATACAAAATCGCAAGGGTCTACGGCACCCGTAAAACCATGAGATGATCGCACGGACACCGTATGCCGCCGTGCGGGCACCACACGATTTTGGGATTACGGCGAGTTACGGGCGCCTTACGAGCTCTATATTAATTTGCTTGGAGACATATGGCTGAGGTTATGGCAGGCAAAGGAAAATGTACATGAATTACAGAATTCTATGTTTATAAATAATCACTGTATAGCCCTCACACTTTTCACTTCACAGCAGTAAATGATGTTCCATACTTGGCCGACTATCAGAAACCCTGAAACTCATTCAAAAATCAATCCAATAGCATTCAGCTTGTCTAATGCACGGTGTTCTTAACTGTACTTAATATATTCTTGTTAAAACCAATTAATAATTCTGTATATGGGTATGGGTATTCCGTATACCTATGGGTTCTATGTGTATTTTGTATATTGTGATTGGGCATGTATTTTAGTGTATATGTACTTGTATGTGTATGCATTTGTGCAGGATATATTTGCGATATATCTATTTATGCACCTTTTCCTTATTTGTCTAACACCACTCAATATTATTAACAATATATTCGCGGACTTTAAGCTCTCATGGCCACGGTCTAAAACCGCGTTTATGAGATCTTCAAGCCCAATTTAAGCCTTTCTTTAGCACTCTCTCTCTCCTTGCATTTCGTTTTCGTTGCAAGGGCGGTGTTTCGTGCTACAGTTAGTAGCATCGTGCGATTGACATTCATCTCAGTCAAAACAGTTCATAATCATTTGCTCAACGTTCCAATCATTCATTCCTAGCATTCACTCAAACCATTCAAAAACGCTCCAAAATCATTAAAAGATGAGAAGATCACCATCTACATTCAACATGAAATATAGCTAGGGAAAATCGCAATTTCAATTTAATTATTGAAATTATGCTCGATTGATAGGTTCTCGAAGAAATGGGAAGCTATTCATAGTACTTGTATGGATATTTTAGTAGAGGGAGTTAATAAATGTAGCTTATTTTGTTAATCCTTTACAAAATTGGCGACATTGGATTATCATCCTTTAATTTCACTCAAAGCTCACTCCGCACTCATTCAATTTCATTCCAAAATCGTTCAATAATCATTCACTTTGTCAACTTCACGATGGTCATAACTGTATCTGTAAGCAACATTAAGTATGATATAGCCTCTCTATCTGCAACATACTTAATTCTCAGTATGTGGGGTCTTTATCGTCGAATTGCAAGATTCACCTTTTCAAAAGCTCCATTTAGCTGTTGCGGATAAAAAAGGGGCTATATATATATAAACATTGTTATTATCCATTTTTCTTAGATTACTCACTCTGTTCTCTCTTTGCTATTTGACTGTTTACAAATAAACAAAAGCATAACTCAACACTGAATTTTTTTAGACTGCAAATTTCATTCATTGTCACCAAGACTTCATTTGATACTTCTCTTTTGATTTGTGAGAATATTTAACTAATTTAATGGAAAGAGATTGAACTTTTCTTTTTTTTATCGCTTATTAGACCAATTACATAGCAAAGAGAGACCTGTATATATAATGTAAATTTTATTTTTCTCACTTCAATGTATGTTTGTCTTGTTTGTCAAATTGTCACTTTTCATGTTCTTTCAATGTTTGTACTTTGTAAATGTTATGCTCGCCATCATGGCGGTAAAACAATAAAATAATATTACTGTCTACTTACATAACAGTTATGACAGCATTCACAACATTACTCAGATTTATGCTTTCCTTTCCTTTATGAGATCTTTGGGGCATGTTTATTTTAACTTTAAATTGCGATATGCACTATTTCAATCTTTTCCCATGATTTTGTTTACTTACCGTCATCTTTTGCGGGAATGTTGATGCTCTTTGCGACATAAAACCAACGTGTGAAACGCTGTGCTTCATATCAGCACCCGTTATATGCTCGATGTCTCTTCTATAGCATAGCCGAGGGTTACTCATTTTTAAGACACTAAATGGGATATTGAAACCCTTGTTAACATTCTCCAGTTCTGATAAAGATGCCAATTCAAAGGGATTTCAAAAATGGATGTTTCAACATATTTCATTGCAAACACAAAATACATGTTTTAATACATGTAGTAACAATTATGTACAGAGATAGAATTTTGTATAACAAATATTGACTATTTTCTCAATTAAATCATACTAAGTTTCAGCTTCACAGAAAATAATTAAATTCATAAGTTCAAAAGTTAATATGCAATTTGGCGTTTCATTTAAGAATTGTGCAGTTTCAATAAGGCTTTAGTAAAGATGAATGTTACAAAAACATGATGTTAAAAAAGACCTTTTAATTTTTCAAATGTTCCTAAGATTTCGGACTGAATTGTCTCCTCAATCGAACACACTTGACCGAACACTGACATGTTGCAAAATTGCATGAAAACATATTTGTTCTAAAAAAAAAAAAAAATGGTGTAAAGGTTATTCATATTGACTAAAATAAATTAATTATTTTCAAACAAATAAATATTAATGTTATTGAAAAAAATATTTGTTGGTATAAAAATATATTTGTTCAATAAAAAAACATTTATGAGGTAAAGAAATTTATTTGGTAAAAACATTATAGTTCTATTTATCCAATAAAAATATTCATGAGAAAAAAATATATATATAGATATATTTGTATCAAAAGATATATTGGTTCAATGAAAAATATGTTTATGGTAAAAAAAATATTTATTTGATAAAAAATATTAATTTTCATTCAATAATTGGAATTGTGGGATTGTTCGGTAACAAACTGCGTCATAGCCTATAACATCGTCACAATTCACACGAAAAACTACTGGTAGAACTTGTGAAAGAAATACAAGGACCCCATGGTTATGTGTCCCAGTCTCTGTTGTAAGACTGCCAAACTTTAAAAAGTGACATTGTATACCATATTCAAATAGTACCAACTCCGATATATAGCTCTGGCCTCGAAGAGCCTTGGTTAAATTAACCGAAAGCGGATCCCGCTTTGAAAGAATCCCTGGTTGGCACTCAAACTAACTATTTGCCTTAGGGTAGGACGTTAAAAAGAGTCCCTGTGAGCCGTTTCTTACCCTAGTGCAAGTTAAAGAACCCCGACGGATCTTAGTCGAAGTTTCGTCCTGCATCCTTGTACCATCCTTCCACCATTATAACATATAGAGAAATGACCTCTTCCCATAAAAGACATATTTTTCATCCAATGCCAATAATTTTTGGCTGCATGATAATGGATCAACCAAGGATCATACTAATGAAGTTTGACTGATATCCATCAATCACATTCTGAGAAAAAGATTTTCAAAGTTTGTACTATATAACATATAAAGAAATGACCTCCGCCCATAAAATAAATATTTTTCATCCGATCACAATAATTTTTTGTAGACTGATAAAGGGTCACCCAAGGATCATTCATGCAAAATTTAATTAGTATCCATCAATTAGAACCTGAGAAAAATCACTTTTTACCATATTTGGAAATTAGCCACGCCCATTAAATCCATGTTTTTCATGGGATAAAAATTTCTAGAACAACTTTGAAAGAGGGTCACCCAAGGATCGTTCCCGTGAAGTTTGGTTGAAATCCATCCAGTAGTTTTTGAGGAGAAGATTTTTAAAGGAAAAGTTTACGACCGGACGCACGGACGGACGCACGACGGACACAACGCCATGACAATAGCCCCAGTGGCTTTCAGCCAGTGGAGCTAAAAATTAGTTCTTTAAAAAATCGGTATTGAATGTACACAGTGCTATAAATAATGTAAATAATATTATGGGAAAGAAGAAATGCTCTGGCCTCTAATCTTAAGATCATTCACAATCTTTGTGATTTGGAACTTAGGTTCGATCCCCGATCTCGGCATTTATCTTTTACGACTTTCGTCACCGTTTCGTTGGTATTCATAGACCTAAGTGGATGAGTAGCTGGCAGTTCGGAAAAGGTATAGTGGTTCATCTAGTGTATGAGATTCCGGGATTCCATGGTTCTCCAGTCGTCGCAATAACACATAAATTTTGTTAAAAGTTACGTTAAAACACATCAGTATTCGTTTGTGGCTGAAACAGCTAGCGGTAAAGTATATCCGATGACGTAAGGGAATAGGCCTACGTATTTTATTACCCAAGCGAAGCGAGCTGTCATATTTGAATAAAGGAACTAATAAAGTTCGTTGTTACAAACTAATCTTGCTATCCTACAATTCTAATTGTCCATATATATATTTTTTTACAACATAAATATTGTTTATAACATATATATTTATTTCTACCTAATACATATACTTTTTATTGAATAAATATATTTTCTTATTTACACTATAAATATTATTTTTAATGCACAAATATTTTCTTTAAATATTATTATTTTAATTATTTTATTTTAGTCCATATACATAACTTTTACACCATAAGTATTTTTTTATATTGAACAATTAATTTCTTTATACAATTTTGGAACACATCACACGCCATACACTGATGGTCCTTACTTCAATTTGGAAATTGCAATCCACGGAGAGCTCTGGCTGTAATTGTATCAGAAAGGCTTTTAAAATCTCTCATCCCAAACCGTAAGCTTTGAAAGTTATTCCCGAAGTCTATTCCGTAGAATCGCCGAGGGTTCCCGATTGTAAAATCACCATGATGAAGGCCAGTTGGTTCCACGATTATGAACCAAAAGACGAGAAGCAAACTTCGGAACGAATGTGTGCCGCTGCCGAGGAAAGAATTCGGGACCTTATGATTTCAAGTCCGGCGAGCTACCAAATGTACCAGACGACAGCATTGAGTCAGTAATATTAATTTTACATCTATTGGGAAACAATTTCTTACAACTTAGATTATTCCTTTCGATCCTTCCTAGAAAATTCACCAGTACTCGCGCAAAATGTTTCGGCAACTGAGGGAACAAAAACGAAAGTCTATCCCGGGAAATGAATACGTGATTTCTTGATCAAGAGCTCACGGGCACCACAAAACGGACGACGGCGTTCGTTAGTGAAGCTTTAATTCATAATTCCAATGACAGACCATTTCATTTCTGTTTCATGGGACTTTGTGCTGGTTTAATGGGTGCCTTTAAAAACATTTATTTACACCGAAAATTACCTCAATGCAATGTTAGAGCGCCATGCAAGATTGGTGCGATCGCAGTGTAGAGTGGCAGGCTCTGAATTATCGCTAGCAATTCAAAATAATAGTTAAAGATTTAATGTAGGAATTTTGACGTAGGACCATTTGAAAATTAGGCCTTGCGCAATTAATACCCTACCTATGCCCCCCACATCATTGCACTAAACGATAAAAGGTTTGTCATCCCGGGGATAGAAGTTTAGCGCAAATCTGTCTATTCCACATCTTCCTACGGTAAAACATATATATGATCCATTATCCAAGAAACCTGCCTAAATGACGCTTTGTGATTTCAGATGTTACTACAAAACAAATAGTTTTAAATTTCTACAGTTTTCAAGATTGTGCTGATTTTAATTTAACATCAGTTCAATTGAAAAAAAACAACAAAAAAAACCCCTGCTAAATATTCGAGAAAACATTTAGAAAAAGGGAGAAATTGCTTAAAACAATAAATTTTCCCTTTCTACAATACGTTCGCACTTTATTAATTTAAGTGCATTTGAATTCCGGTTTGCAGGGAAAGTTACATAGACACCTACACACAATGATGTAACATCTACTTCTTTAAGGAAATAACATAATTTTCTTCTTTTACAAGTAAGAAATTTTGCATTTTTTGAATTGGAGTTTTTGTCTTTAGTCAGGTTTTCTTGGATAACAGGTCATATAAACATGTAGAAAGAATGTTTTTAAATGGTTCAATTAAAAGACAACTTACGAATAGAATAAATCTGTTAATATAATTTAATTAGCGTGATCATCTCCAACTCAAATACACATTAAAAACAGTTGTTTGGTATTTCACAATAACATCTTAATCACTCTAAATCATCCAAATCATATATGCTTTATCTCGTATAAAGATTATTCTGGGACTATTCTTTCACATACGGTAGCTAACTCTAATTATCTATGAACTAGAAATGTGTCAAGGATGCCCCCCCTCCCGCACAGACATAGAAATACTTGATTTTTACCCATGACGCTTTAGCTCTGACCTTGGCCTTGTTTGTATCTGAAAACCCTCTTAGACTGGTCCTACTGTCGACTCATGTATTAAGCCAGCTTTTATGATAGTCGACAGTGGGACCAGTCTAGAAACACTCTTTGATTGACACTTTGATAGACTGGTTCCACTGTCGACTATAAAAAAAGCCTCATACATGAGTCGACAGTAGGACCAGTCTAGACACTAGTACTCACCCAGGAGAACTACTGTTCAAAATAATTTTGAAATGCATCCATAAATGTTAAGTTATTTTCTGTATAAGAATGGGGCACCCACTCACTCACACAAGCACATACTCACAGACGGACAAAGGTAACTCTATATGTCCGACGTCTTTTCATAGCAGGGTCATCAAAAATCCAACATAAAAGTTATAAGGAAGCACGAATGATCCCAGGGAAGATAACATAATGGTATTTTTTCGCAACTTGAATACTCTAGCTAGACTGTAAAATGCCAACTTGGTTGGCAAAAGCCTTTGCTTGCAGCAATTTTGAAATTGTTGAAAATTCCACTCACAGAATCAGGATATTGCTCTAATAAGAAACTCTTCTCATAGTATGTGTAATTTCTTATGGTATAACCATTTCCATTTACTTTATTTCATTCCTTCATTTCACAATTTCTTTTTAATTTTTTTTTTAAGAGAACACATTTACATTTACTCTTGCGTTTTATTTCATCACTTCCCATAATGACTTTTTTCAAGAAAACACAAACGTTAATCAATATAACCAATTTTGGAATTTTTTCTTAACATACACATATTAACTTCATTTTGGCCATTCTTTAAAAAGAGCTTTTGTTTGACATTTCAAACAATTTCATGTTTGCACCTTGGACAAACATTATGTACATCTTAACCCTTGTCATGCTGAACCCGGAATATTCCTGCTTTAACAGGAGGTATAGACAAAGATCAGCCTGCACATATATGCAGTCTGATCTTTTGTTCATACCACCTGAATTTCGTTTTTAAACCAGAAAGTTGTAAAACAATGCATTTCCAAAATCAATACTCGCTCACATTTGGTAACTTCAAGTGCTATTAGCACTTTGATTTTACATTTATTTTTTCAAAGATTTTTATTCAGCATGACAAGAGTTAAGAAGTTTTTAGAAATGTCACACAGGCTCAAGTTCAGTTCTCAGGTATATTGTTAGTTCTCTGTTTATGTATTAAATACCAATGTCTATAAAATAATAAATATGAGACATTCTGTGAAATATGAACATCATACCAACATAATCATATACAATTTACCTACATGCATTTTTACATGTAATATTTACACCTTGTTATAATGTAAATGTAAAAAAATCTTCAATCCAAAAAAGGGTGTTATACAAAATATTTTAACTTATATGAAATTAATATTACCCTGTGTAAAATGTACAATGGTAATGAGGAAAATATGTATCAGGAAAAAAGACACAGAAATAAAATTAAGAGTAGGAAATTTGAAGACTTAGTAATACACTGTTGTACTGTTGTAAGTGTCTATGTATTTAGAAAGGTGATAACACCAGTGTCGCTCTAATTCTAAGCTCTCAAACTATCATGTTTTAAAACACACTTTTGTCAAAGAGACTTTTCCTCATTGAATTGGTTAAAAACATAGCTCTTTACCATACTGTTATAAAGGGAACATTTTTTTTATTATTTTTTTTTTCAGAACATTTTATTTTCTACTATGCATTGAAATTTGGCCCTTGCAATCAAATTCATCGTATAAATGGCTCAGCACTAAACAATTGTGACTGCCTATACATGTATAGGCAGTTACAATTGTTTTGTCCTGTGTCTTCAATATAAGACATTTCCTCCCCCTTCTCAAAACTGCAACAAAATTTCTGTGACTTCTTTCCTCTGATTCTTTGATTATAATGTTTGTCTTTATACACAATCAATGATCACCATTCTCAAACACTTTCCCCTTCAAATTAAACTTGCATAACACAAATACATGTTTTACACTCTGCTCACTTCTTTCAAGAATGTTAATAATGTAAACATTGCTTGAAAATAGCGATGTTTTGTTTGCTAATTAATGCTTTTTATCAGAACAATTTTATTGTTTTTTTCTAGAGACAATTTTAAAACAAGAGGGCCGTTGGCCCTGGGTCGCTCACCTGAGAAAAAAGCTTCATTACCTAGGTATGTCCATGCAACCACAGAAAAAGAGATTTTCACTTATTCAATCAGATAACATTTGAAATAATCCTTCCCCCCTCTGCTCCTCCCCTGGTCATTATTTATTTCAGCTTTTTTCATAAAAGGTCTGTGATCAGCTAATCTATGCCAGATATACAGGCTGAGTCTGAGACTTTTAAAGTTTTCTTTAATGAGTTGATCAATCCATGTCATATATAAAGGCTGTAGGGACTCAAAATTCTCAACAAAGCACCCCCACCCCCAAGATGCTCTGCACCTGGTGAATCTACAGTCATGATTTTAGCTAATTCAATTAATGTCCATAATTATGCTGATCATCCATACCAATTTTCAAGTCTGTAGGACTCCTGGTTCATTAGAAGAAGTTTAAAGATTTCAAAAATGATCCAAAGTACTAACCCCTCCCCAAGACACTCAGCACCTGGTGACCCTACAGTCATGATTTTAGCTATTTTAATTAATGTCAATATATTGATCACCCATGACAATTTTCAAGTCTGTATGGTTCCTGATCCAGGAGAAGAATAAGGTTAAAGATTTCAAATTTGATCCAAAATACTATCCCCTCCCCCCCTAATGCTCCCCATCTGGTGGCCCTACATTCATGATTTTAGCTATTTTATTTTAGATCCATATGCTTATCATCCATGCTAATATTGAAGTCTGTAGGGCTCCTGGTTCATTAGAAGATGAAGGTTAAAGTTACAAAGTTTTCACAAAAGTACTACCCCCTCCCCCTGGTCCTCTGCACCTGGTGGCATTACAGTCATGATTTTAGCTATTTTTATTAAGGTCTATGAGCTGATCCTCCATGCCAATTTTTAAGTCTGTAGGGCTTGTGGTTCAGAAGAAGAAGACGGTCAAAGATTACAAAATTTTCACAAAAGTACTACCCTCTCCCCCCTGGTGCTCCGCACCTGGTGAATCTACAGTCATGATTTTAGCTATTTATATAAAGGTCCATATGCTGATCATCCATGCCAATATTCAAATCTGTCAGGCTCCTGGTTCAAAAGAAGAAGAAGGTTAAAGATTACAAATTTTCACAAAAGTACTACCCCCTCCCCCCTGGTGCTCCGCACCTGGCAGCCCAAAAGATTTGATTTTAGCTATTTTTATTAAGGTCTATGAGCTGATCCTCCATGCCAATTTTTAAGTCTGTAGGGCTTGTGGTTCAGAAGAAGAAGGAGGTTAAAGATTACAAAATTTTCACAAAAGTACTACCCTCTCCCCCCTGGTGCTCCGCACCTGCCGCACCTGGTGAATCTACAGTCATGATTTTAGCTATTTATATAAAGGTCCATATGCTGATCATCCATGCCAATATTCAAATCTGTCAGGCTCCTGATTCAAAAGAAGAAGAAGGTTAAAGATTACAAAATTTTCACAAAAGTACTACCCCCTCCCCCCTGGTGCTCCGCACCTGGCAGCCCAAAAGATATGATTTAAGCTATTTTTATTAAGGTCTATGAGCTGATCATCCATGACAATTTTCAAGTCTGTAGGGCTCCTGGTTCCGAAGAAGAAGAGGCTTAAAGATTACAAAATTTACCCAGAGTACTACCCCCTCCCCCCTGGTGCTCCGCACCTGGTGGCCCAAAAGATATGATTTTAGCTATTTTTATTCAGGTCTATGAACTGATCATCCATGCCAAGTTTTAAGTCTGTAGGACTCCCGGTTGAGAAGAAGAAGAATTTTAAAGATTTTCTTAAAATTTCACCTTTTGTTGCCATAGCAACCAGAGTTTTTCATGGATTTCAATTCTTTTAGCTATTTTTGAAGGGGACCACCTAAGCAACATTTCTGTAAAATTTGGTGTTAATTGGCCTAGTAGTTTAGGAGGAGATGTCGTTTAAAGAAATTGTTGACGGACGCCGGCCGACGACCGACGACCGACGGACGGACGGACGCCGGAGGAAAGGTGATCACAATAGCTCACATGAGCACTTCGTGCTCAGGTGAGCTAAAAATATATAGTGTTTTAAATTTACACTTAAAATCAAATAAATGGAAGACCCATTTATAGGCCAATTTTGTCTTTCAACATTTTATTGGCAATTATGACTTAAAAATGACAGTCAGTGAGATAGGATTTAATAAGACCACAGGAACTTGAAATTTTATCAAGAAAAGATGTTGAAATACATAAATTGATTAATATCCCCATAGATACTTTACAGTACCTATATTTACATACAACTTATAATGTGCATAGTAATACCATACAGCATACAGGTCTATATAAATTTGTATAGACCTGGATGAAATATGGAGTTACTATGCACATTTTAAGTCGTTTTATTAGGATGTATTGATAAAGTTTCAAGTTCCTGTCATTAGACTGCCTATCAATGCAGACTGATACGTCTTTAAAGGACCTGCCAAAATAGGAATATTAAGAGATTTAGCATGACAACAGATCAGGAGAATCATGAATGTTGTTATTTAGCTTTATCTAGTGATCCATTCAATTTAAAACAAAAGAATTACATATTACTTAACATTAAAATTTAATCTCGTATTATGTCAAATATATGTCATGTTATTTGGCCGTTTTGGCTGCGTCTGGCACATTAGAGTCTCATTATCACTAGAAGAATAGCTATCACAAAAACTATCACTAAAACTAATCTCCCCGTCAGTATCTATATTCGAATCTGCCGAAGTTGATGAGAATTTTCGATCTGCGATTACTTTTTGATAAGTCTTTGAATCCTTCCTTGTTTTTGGTCGAAGTTTTCTTCGATTTTTCTTAATAGGGGAAGCCCTTGATTCGTTGGAAGTTGTCGAAATTGTCATTATATTTTTATCATCTGAATGCAGCCCCCTATTTATATCCAAGTCGTTCATTAATCTCTCATTTGATTGGTCAGACATATTGGAAGAGCCCATTTCATTAAGAAAGTCGAAAGCTGAAACCGCCTCTTTTTCTAGGTCGCTGTATCGTATAAACTGACTGTTTGTGAAATCCAATCTTGGTCTTGAGTATGGAACTGATCTGGTCTTATCATCAGAACCTAGATAAATAGAAGAAAGGAAAAACAGAATAACTAAACTTGACAGAGGATAGTAGCTTATTTTAGCAAAAGATTGATCTATCTTTCATTGAATGAGAAGATCTCTTTGTTACTTAATTTTGCACAGATTATACTATTATTCTTTTTCTTTATGAAATTTGAAATCTTTAGGCTAAAATCTCTTAAGCCCAACACATTACATTTCTATTTTCTTTGCCCAACACAGCAAAAGCCTCTTAGATCATCTTTAAAATGTTGCCCGTCATTAT
The DNA here is from genome assembly GCA_948146395.1 of Fragum whitleyi. Classification (NCBI taxonomy): domain Eukaryota; kingdom Metazoa; phylum Mollusca; class Bivalvia; order Cardiida; family Cardiidae; genus Fragum; species Fragum whitleyi. The sequence goes on from OX411558.1 coordinate 36,038,143, forward strand.
ATATTTAGGCACACAAATACACTGGGTGGACCCATTTACGTACCTATATAAATACCTAACCTTTTCCCCCTATCAGCCAATGACATATCTTATTATCAACTCCAAAACCATTTTGTCCAATAAGATTTTTCCTATCACTCATTGGATGGTGACCAAAATGTCACATCTACAGCTACAACATTTTGGTCACCCATTGAGAATATACCCAGATACTCAAACCCCATAACATACCTTTTACCCCAATCAGCCTATGAAACATCATAATATCAACTCCAAAAGTATTTTGTCAATTAACCCTTGTCATGCTGAATAAATTTTGGCTAAAAATTTGCGTCAAAATCAAAGGGAAAAAAGCACTGAAAGTACCAACTGTAGGTCAATTTTTATTTGAACTAGAAAGCCATGAATGGCTTGAGTCGCTCCACAGGCTTGAAAATCTTGAAAAAGCAAATCTAAGATTTGACTAGATTTTAAGATATTTTGGGTTCTACTGATGTTGAAATGATTTTCAAAAATGCCACTATATAACATATAGAAAAATGACCTCTGCCCATAAAATACATATTTTTCATCTGATCACAATAATTTTTGGTAGACTGATAAAGGGTCACTCAAGGATCATTCAAGAGAAATTTGGTTGATATCCATTGATTACATTTTGAGAAAATGATTTTCAAAGTTTCCACTATATAACATATAGAGAAATGACCTCCGCCCATAAAATGTATATTTATCATCCGATCATAACAATTTTTGGTACACTGATAAAGGGTCACCCAAGGATAATTCCAGTGAAATTTGGTTGATATCCATCAATTACATTCTGAGAAAATGATTTTCAAAGTTTCCACTATATAACATATAGAGAAATGACCTCCGCTCATAAAATGCATATTTATCATCCGATCACAATAATTTTTGGTAGACTGATAAAGGGTCACCAAAGGATTATTCATGTAAAATTTCATTGGAATCCATTAATTAGAATCTGAGAAAACTCACTTTTTACCATATTTGGAAATTAGCCGCGCCCATTTAATCCATGTTTTTCATTGGATCAAAATTTCTTGAACAACTTTGAAAGAGGGTCACCCAAGGATCATTCCTGTGAAGTTTGGTTGAAATTTATCCAGTAGTTTCTGAGGAGAAGATTTTTAAAGAAAAAGTTTACGACTGGACGGACGCACGCACGGCCGGACGGACACACGACGGACACAACGCCATGACAATAGCCCCAGTGGCTTTCAGCCAGTGGAGCTAAAAACTAAATCTATTGACAAGTCTGGTTTGAAAGTGAGAAACAGGTGGTGTAGACTAACATCAGACTGCACATATGGGCAGGCTGATGTTTTGTCTAAAGCTCCTGCCAAAGCAGGAATATTCTGGGTTCAGCATGACAAGGGTTAAGATTTTACCTATCACTCATCAGTGGGTGACCAAAATGACGTATTTAAAGCTTCAATCAGCTGTAGATACAATATTTTTAGTCACCCACTGAAAATATGATACACAAATCCCTCCAAGGAGGTAACTACCATTACGATATTACGCATGTGCATGATACAAATCAATCCTCTTCAAAAAATATCATTGATTAATGATCAAAACATCGTAACAACGGCTAATTCAACACTCTAAATCTTGAAAAAGGGGAGTGGGTGGAGGGCATTCATCTTTTGTCATAGTCCACTTATCACCTTTATCCTATATGTTCTTTAATTGTTGTCTTCTGACAGCATATAAATTGCAAAATCCTGGTTACGCCTATGCCTCAACTTACCTTTTCCCCCAATCAGCCTATGACACATCATATTATCTACCCCAATGTTATCATCCAGGCTGTCTTGACTTCCTCCATAATCAACCATCTTTTCTTGTAACCTATCTCTCTTGGATTTCTACAAATATCATAAATTTAAATAAACAGTTATTACAGGCAACACCATAAGGTAACATTTTCTTGTTTTCAAAATTGAATAAGATGTTGAACTTAAGCACTAATGCTCCTGCAATGTCATTTTTTTTCCAAGTTAGACTCGAAAAATGTGTATAGGGTTCAAAATTCTTATAAGATTTTGAAATTTGATTCACTCATTTAAGGTGGAAATGGACAGTGGCCTCCCGACTCTGTAAACCGGAAGTGGGTTTTCGTTTATTTTATGTCTTTTTTTGCGCGTTCTTTAAAAAGACCGGTTTTTATAAGATTCCGCTTTTGGAAATAACGTAGAATAATGAAGGTAAAATTTCACAATTTTGCTTCTTTTCAACCTTTGATATCAATTGAATGACTGGATCATTGAATTTAACAATAAAAATACGTTTTAAGGTCAATTGATTAGGATGTGTTACTACAAAATAACGAAAAACTTTCTAATTTGCATGGAAAGGTATGCTGATTTTTTTACCAAATAAAGGACAAATATGTTTCATAAACATATCGGAAAATAAGAAAAATTCATTGGGTAATTTCTTCAAAAATAGGTTTTTATGGCATTTTTCTAGCTTAAAATTACAAAAATTGGTGCATTTTCAACTTTTGAAGGCACATAATGCAAATGCAATTGATCAAAGAGAAATTTCCTTGGCAACAGCCATTATGTACATGTATAAGGTCTATCAAAAGGCATATGTTTTATAGCTATCGGCTGGTACTGAGTTTCTACTAAACTTAAAACTAAATTAAACGTTTTACTGAAAAATGGCTAGTACCACTCCAGGGCAGACAACTCTAGCATGAAAACGAGCACGGAAAGGCAACTTCAAATTTTGATATAATGACTATACAATGTTAATGTACAACATATGTGAACAAGAAAAAAATTCATTGGGCGGAAAAAATGAGGCCATGTGTCCATTGCTACCTTAAAAGATGAAGAGGGTATTTTTTAATTTCATTGAGGTATTAAACCAAATACCAAATCACACTGTATGAATATGCGAAGCAGATTCATACATAAGTGTGATTAGGTGTTTAGTTTCATACTCCCATGAAATTTAAGAAATAACCTCTTCATCTCTTATAGTTTAATATCATTAAGCAAAATGAAAGGATTTCTCCATAATTAGATTAGTCTTTTATGGGATTACTTTATGTGCAAGCTTAAAAATAGCTGCATGCTCCAAACTGTTTTCATTTAGGAATAAAATTATTTTTTCAGCAAATCAGGATGCACATAATTTGATGGACACAACTAAAATTAAACTAATACTATATATAATAATATATAATATACAAATATATACAAGACTGCTTCCAATTGAAAGACATTACAGACATATAACATTTAGATTTTTCAAATTTTGAAATTCTCTATCTTTATGTGCAGATACCATTTTGGAAAATGATATTAAATTGTAAGCCCTCCCCCCATAAGGCTTTTTATTTCCATCTCAAAAGTGATTGTTTCAGAATAGGTTATTACTTCATAATATATCTCACCTTGCCAGGAAAATTCTCAGTTTCATCAAGATCCTTTTCTGGAGTCATTCTAAGCTCTTCTTTTGCAGTCAATCTTCCCTGTTTATTCGATACCCCATCACCAATCCTTGAATTGTTAGGAATCGCATAATTATGAATATCGAAAGCATTGTCAAGAAAATCTGGAGTGGTTGCCTTATTTCCTTTCCTTCTCATCTCTTCCTGATGCAGTCTTCGTGAAATAATTTTTTTACTGTCAAAATTTCCCTCTTCGTCCAAACCTGATGCCAGGAGTGAGTCATGTTTGCTCGATTTATTTACTTTCGAAGTAACCTTACTGGACTGGTCTGATAAAGGGTCCTCATGCAAAGCTTCTTGGCCACCTAGTTCATCTACGAAATGATTAAAGTTCTCCGAATATTCATTCATCCATTCACAAGAAGCACCGGTTTCAGAAAAAGGAGATCCGCCAAGGATGACCTCCCCTCCGTATGGCGATAAAAAGAATTCATCCTCGACCCATTGATAACCATCCAAGTCTTTATTTCCTATTGCACTAGTCAATAAACTATCACCCTCGTTTGACTCAGATCCACTGTCACTATTCTCACTATTTAGACTCGTAAGACTCTTGTGAAGGGCATTTACAGTCCGTGAAAGACTTTCGATTTGACGAGAGATATCATCGAAATCATTTTTATTTTTCTCGTCGATACATTTATTGCAGTCCGTATCACCAGTATGGCAAGTGTGTTTGGTATTATCGCTAACTCTCCTTGAATCTGACGAAATAGTTCTTGCATCATTTGAATGAGGATCGCTCTTTTCTGAAATACTTTTCACCGACCCTGTATTACATAGACTGTAGAACTGACTGTTGAATTTTTTCTGCTCCTCTCCAACAGGGCTTGTTACGGCACTACTGTTTTGTGATATGACTCCTGCTCCAGTTTTCTCCTCCAAGACGAAATTGTCAACATTTGGTGTGTTGACCTTGGAGGAAAGGTTTGAAACAGTCATCTTGTTTAACACTGGAGAGTCCTATAATGAGACAAAAACATAACTTATTTCTTTAACAACAACAACTTTCCTATTTACAACAGAATTTGTTACCGCTTCTTTTAAATAGACTTGACGAAAAAATCTTTAAATCTCTTCTTATTTTTCATTCACTTAAATCTTTTGAATCAGATGTTTAAAATGATATAGGAATGTCACTCTAATGCTTTAGTTGAAATTTTTTAAAGGTGACGGGGGATTAAAACATAGATAATAAGAAGCTTACACTTTCTTTTATTCCTCCTGTCAAATTTTTTGTAAGATGGATACAGTTAACAACATCGTGAAATTGAGAGGATGAATGATTCAGGAATGAAACTGAATGAGTGTGTCGAGCAAATATTTTTGGAAATTCAAGGGAGGTAATCCAATATCGCTAATTTTGTTCAAGATGGACAAGATAACCAATATTTTTTACCTCCCTTTTTTAGTATGCATTTAAGTTCTATGATTTGACGAACCCATCATATCCTTACAGAATTCAATTATTTCAGTGAAATTGTGGATCAACTGATTTTTGTTTTCAACGCCGTTGATGATCTTATCATTTTCAATGATTTTGGAGCATGTTTGAATTGTTTGAGTATTTTGGAATGATTGAATGGAGTGCTGAGTGAGTATTTAGAATGGTATTGATAGGAAGGAATGTCAATTTCACGATATAACTAACTGGAGTACAACCTAATCTATATTCAAAATCTAAATGTTCAATCCTCTCACACTCCTCTAGCTGTGGCCAAACAGCCTAGAAGTTTGTAATTACAAAGTTTTGTCAGTCAACCTACTAAAATTCTCTTTGACTCCGACTTTCTTACCTCCTTACTGGAGATCCCTGTTCCAGGTGAGGCCCCCTGTTCCATCACATGACCTCGCTGAATCAGTAACTCGACAAAACTCGTGAAGTTGGCCTCATCCTTGTCTGCACTGTCAACATTCTTTTGGATCTGAAAAGGTTGATTTCCATTTTTGAATAATCAAGACTTAGACATGTTAAAGACAATTTATTGTAGCATATAATTACAACATTTTAAGATATTAGCTTACAGTAATCTTAGAAGCAAATTCATAAAGGTAGTTGACCTGTAATAGTTCCATATCGTTACGGAAGTAATGAACTTAAACAGTGTTAACTGAGGTTTCCTAATGATTTTCATTCGGAAACCTCGGTCAACATTGTGAAATGAGATGCAAGTTCAGCATTTTTATCATTGAATATTATCTGGTTAAAGTTTCTAAGGCATAATGATGGTAAATGGAACGGCCATTGCTTTCTATAGTTTATTCAAGGGAAATCATTAGCACATGATATTGATGTGGTATGTCTGCATTTAATTCCCATTATTATCATTAATAACATTTTAACCATGGTTCTAGTTCTAAGGGTCTTCTAGATTATTTCTTGGGCCTTTTGAGCTTAGAGGCACGGTAAAATTTTTGATACACAATGGTAAGAATTTGTAATTCTATAAATAATACCTGGTTGGAGTTCCTGAGGCACAGGTGCATAATTTTTTCTCCATTGTATCACAAAATTTGACCAGGTATTATTAGAGAAATTATCTATTAAACTAACAATATCTTATTTGAGCCTGTGCGTGACATTTCCAACAATTTGACATATGTGAGAGGTGCAACAATTGAGCAACCTAGAAACTCCTACAGTGCAATTAGAATATTGTCTGACTCTAAAGATACTTCAAGACCTTGTTTATCTACCAAGTGCATAGTGAAGGCTTTGGTCAGACTATGCGAATGCACAGGCTAGCTAAGGTCTTTGCTTTGCGCACATTTGAAATTGTTGGAAATGTCATGCACAGGCTCATTTCATAATTCAAAATATCTTTTTGATCAACAAACCTGTCTCAACATGTCAGCTTTCAACAGAGCTTGAAGCTTCTCCTCTACAGCAAATTCATCGATACGTAGATAGGCATCACTTCTTGACCTTCGTAGTCTTGGCAACAAGGTCACTTCAGGTTTGTCACCTCGGTTATAAAGGTCAGATTCTGATGTTGACCTTTCATTCAAGGTCTCAATGTTAAGACAACCACCGTAAAGTTCATCGTAGTCCGCTGAATTCCTCAAATGTTCTTGTTGTTCGTAGAAACTATCTTTAGCTGCCCTACAAAGACCTTGTAAGGAGGACCAGTGTTTTTTTAGTGTTGTCGTAAACTTTATTGTATGATGATGTTGTACGTGGGAATTATGTGAAGTTGTATGCCCTGTTTTCTTCACGATGTTCACATTTGGCAAAGACGAAAATGATGGATTTCCACTTCGATGTCCGACAGAGCTTTCATACCCTTCTTTTTCTTCTGGTATATCTGAGAGAATGTTGTCTTCAGAAATATGAAGTGATGTTAAATCGGACCCTCTATCTGATAGAGAGCTGTTACTGTCACAACTTGCATCTTTTAGAAATTCAATACGTTCTAATGTAGGAGAGAAATATGCCAAATTGTTGAATTCTTCGTCTAAGCTTTTTGGTGTTGAAGTTTGTGGTACAAAGCCCATTGGGTTATTGAAGATGAATTCCATTTTATTTGGAGTTGTTTGTACTGTTTTATTTTCGCTTGGTGGGTAGACAGGCTTGATTTTGCTTACTTCTGTTTTATACGAGTTATCTTTGATATTATCCTTTTTAACTGAAGATGACTTTGGAATCGGTAAAGCGCTCTTTGGCTTATTGATTACTGTTGACTCCTTCACCGGCTTTGACATTGGAATTCTACTTGCAACCTTTGACTTTTCAGATATTGCTGTTGAAGTATGGGCAACTGGCGTTGGTTTAGCAAGCATTGATGACTTAGCTGACTTAACCACAGTTTTCAGAGGCAAGGGTGGCGGTGACTTTGCCAACCTTTCATCCTCCTTTTCTGGTGAAATATTATTTTCCATGTCAAATTTCATTTTCATAGCTCTTACACGACTAAGTGATCCATTTGTGCTTGGTCGCTCCTCACTTGAGAATGAATTCTGGGAGCTTAGACTTAAATTTGAATTTCTAATCTCATTACTGTTTGTTGGAGTTTCGAAAGGATCGGCATATTTTTCCATCATCTCAGGTTGCACATCGCTTGACATTGTTGAGTAACCGTCATCCTTACTACCTGATCTCTCAACCTTGACCTCATCGAAAGTAGAGTTCAAGGTTAAGTCAGGGTCAAAGGATTTAGTGGAAGACATTGTAGCATGGCCACTGCTTTTCAAATATTTCACTGAATCTGATTTTCTGTCACTTTTGTCTAAATATGAATAACATGTCACAGCCTGTGTAGAGGCTAAAACTGTATTAACACAGATTTCTACAGATTTAGGTCTTGGTTGCACTTCAGGTTTCTGATTAGATCTTTTCTGTGCAGGCTTCGCTGCTATAGGTGGGGGTATTTTAGATTGTTTCTTTACTGTTTGAGTCACTTTGGGAATGAGTGATCCAGATTTATTAATCTCTTTCTGGGTAACTACTGGTATACCTTTAGTGTTAGTTTTGTTGTTCTTTATAGCACCATTTATTGTCTTATTACCTTTTGGGGACTCGATTATTTTGGCTTGACCAGACTGTATACTTTTAGCAACTTTAGACTGAATCTCATGTTGTTTAATATTTTTTGCATAGGATAACTGATAACTCCATTCCTCATCAGACGAATCCGAGCTAGAAGACGACCCATATTCACAATATAAGAATTTTTTGTCTTTAGCACCGAGTACAAGAGATTTTGGCCGTTTTGCTCGGTACCCTGGCATGGAAGACCCTGGAATTTGTGACACTTTAATACTTTTATGCATATTTCTTTGTTCACATTCCTCAGTATCTTTCACAATATCAGGTTTACCACGAAGTCTACTCTCCTTTTCACCTTTCCCGTCTGAAAGTTTTTCCCCATTGGTCACAACTTTAATTGAGTTTAATCTTTCAGATGCATTGATTTGATCTATAACTTGTGATACATTATTACACACTCCGTCTACAGAGTCATACGGAGGTGATGATTTTTTCGGAGTTTCTGGCTCAGCACTACTTCTGTTACTACCACTACTACTTTTAGAATGTAACGAAACTTGTCTTAGACTAAATAAATATTGCTCCGAACTAAAATCACCATCAACCTGAGTTTCGATGTTTTCTAGAGTTTGGTCTAACAATTCGTCCAAAGACACGGTTGATGCAATACTGAAGTCCTTAGATACTGGCCTATTTATATTCACATCACTATCCTCGTCACTATAATCATAAAAATACTGAGCTTGTTTGAGAGCAGACATTTCACTCGGTTCACTGTTAGATAATCCATTATTGTCAGAATTTTGATTTGAAGAATAAATGCTTTTAGAAGAGAAAAGATTAGCATAAATATTTGAAGAATCATCGTTTTTTGGACTTGTGTGATTTAAGTTTGTTAGACCCATAATGGGATAATGAGTGTCAGGTCTATTATGCACAGTGGGTTTTTCTCCTCTTGAAGGGATAGGGGGTTTATTTGTTCCTTTAAAGGGCTTAATCTGTGATTGTCTATTAGCACTTGGATTTATTGCATACACACTTTTTATTGTAGCTGGGGTTGTAATACTCGAAGTTGGCACTTTGGTCGGACACTCAGTCTTTGAGACCGGAGTGGTCTTAGAAGCTCCTTCTGTCTTCAGGGTTGTACGAATTCCCGAATACCTTAATGTCGGAGATCGGGGTGGAATTAATTTTGATTGACTTGTTGTAGACGATGCTGTTCTTGAAGAGGATGTTTGTCTGTCTGAAATTGTTTTTGTTTTACTTTGAGTTGAGACATTTTCCTTTGAGTTCACTTGTTGCGTTTTAGTCAAATTTGATTGTGAGTTACGAAAACTGGGAATTCTTGAGCTTGTAGATTTTACAGAGGAGACAGATGGTGACCTTGAATGACCTTGACTGCTACTAGATTCCACGGAAGATGGTCTTGAGCTTTGTGATTGTATCTTTGACGAGGGTATTTTACTAGTAACACTACCCATAGTCTTTGAAACAGGTGATTGACAACCCATTCTTATACTGTATTCCGCCTTTAAAGAGTTTCTCCTGAGTCTAGATTCACTATTCACCTGACTTTTTACCTGTATTCCAGGTATTTTGGACCCTGAACGAGACACATGTCCCTGAGCTAACTGGCTGGAAATGGAAGGATTTGATTTATCTGAAGGCACCATATTCTCAATACTTTGATTGGTTGAGATTTGAATATGCTTCCCCGCCATTTCATTGGTCGTTGCATTTTGAATTCCTGAATCATTGGATTGTGAGCGATCTGGGGGTGATAAAAAGCTCAAACCCCGGACCCTGCTCAAAGATGAGGTAGACCTGGTTCTCTGTTTATTTGGTCCGTTATGTTTGGAAGTAAGGGATGACACAGATGAACTACGCTTCGTCTCATTCTGTCTGTCTACAACATTGACATGTTTTGACTTGGGACTGGAAGGTGTTGCAGGAAACTCTGTTTCGATTCTTGTTTTACAACTGAATCCACTAGCCAATGAAGTACTGGACGAGAGATCATGTTCTGGCATGGACAAAACGCTACCCGTCAACGACGTTACACTATGTCTGTCACCTGGAAGTCTTTCTTGTAACCATGTTGATGGAGAACTCGTCTGTGGAATAGAGGTCAAGTGTTGCGACATCTGGAATAGGAAAAAAAATATCATAACAAAGATGTGTTTGTGAAACATTTATACCCAGAAATACTGTTTTTTTTTTCATAAGATCGACTTTGACAGAGGATTATGATAGGCTTTTCTGCTAGCTCTGAGGGGCCAAATATAGGCCCGATTCCATAATTGAACAAGAGCTGTCACTGTAAGATGACAATGCCCCCGACACCGCTTTGATTTAGAAGTTATGGCCAATGTTAAAGTTTTTGGACGGACAGACGGACGGACAGACGGACGGACGGACAGACAGACGGACGGACGGACGGACGGACAAGTCAAATTTATGATGCCTCCCTATCGGGGGCATAAAAAGTCTCCAATTTTTTCGCAATAGTGCAGAAAAAATCTCAGTAAAGTAGGGCAAAAAGTTATTTCTTCAGACAAGTGAATGTTACAGAGACAAATAAAAAGATTTTGCTTAATATTCTACGTGATTTTGTACTTCAATCATAAGAAAGTGTAACTTATAACCAAGATATCTTTTCTTGAAAATTCCCAATGTTGTCGTTTTGTTGATAGTTGTTTTCCAAATGATTGCCAGGGGCCCTTTTCCAAAAGAACTTGTCCATTACCTTGGTGTCAAAAGAGGCCTATCAATGTGATCTATCATCCTACCAAACAAGAGTCATGTCAGACATGGCCATCTCCCGCAATCAAAGCTTTATAGTAAACTGAAGCCTTATCAAAGGTCAATAACTCCAAAATTATGCAAGCATGAGGTGCAGTTTTCTTGTGCATTGCACTTTTCCTCCATGAGATCTATCCACCAATAAAGTTTCAAGTTGATAGTTTTAATACTTTAGGAGATATGCTCTGGACAAGTTAAGTGAAGGAATGACGGATGACGACCATTAATATATCCTCACCAAATGGTGGGGGTTATAATACTTTATCTTAAACAGTCTTGAAGTAATTAACATTGTTAGGTGTTTTAGTCACAAATGAAGACAGAGTCACCAAAAAATGTTAATCCATCTGCCTTTGATCTTTAATGCAGTGCATGAAAATACAAATATGTAGAATTACAATTCCTTTTCTTCACACTGAAGTTTCATGTTCAGAGATCATCTTCATAAGTTTGATGGAACCTCAATTGAATATTTTCAAAATAAATAAATCTAGAAATAAAATAATAATACAGTCCTTCTTGCTTGAGCAACCTTGCCTTTTAATTGACCATTTTTTTCAAGAGACTGTTTTCAAATTCCCTTCTTTAAACCAAACTAGACTTAGAGCCATAACTCTGTCCAAAATCAATGGATCCTAACCAAAATTTCACTTGCACATCTCTGATACTGATCACATTTCAATGAAATCCACTCCTAAGTTGCTTAGAAATTGAGCCAACAAGAAAATGCTACAGACAGACGGACAAACAGACTGACCGACCAACAAGCTGTCTCTTATATACTCCAAAACATAGTTTAGTGGTTAAAAATATCTTTAGACAAGAGCCATGTCGGACATGGCCATCCCCCGCCGAGAAAGCTTGATAGTAAACTGAAGCCTAAAAGATTAAGGTTCTACTTTAAGAAATTAAGCCCCTACAAAATCTAAGTCTTTAAATAACAAAGGGCAATAACTCCAAAATTATGCAAGCATGAGGTGCAGTTTTCTTGTGCATTGCACTTTTCCTCCATGAGATCTATCCACCAATAAAGTTTCAAGTTGATAGTTTTAATACTTTAGGAGACATGCTCTGGACAAGTTAAGTGAAGGAATGACGGATGAAGACCATTAATATATCCTCACCAAATGGTGGGGGTTATAATACTTTATCTTAAACAGTCTTGAAGTAATTAACATTGTTAGGTGTTTTAGTCACAAATGAAGACAGAGTCACCAAAAAATGTTAATCCATCTGCCTTTGATCTTTAATGCAGTGCATGAAAATACAAATATGTAGAATTACAATTCCTTTTCTTCACACTGAAGTTTCATGTTCAGAGATCATCTTCATAAGTTTGATGGAACCTCAATTGAATATTTTCAAAATAAATAAATCTAGAAATAAAATAATAATACAGTCCTTCTTGCTTGAGCAACCTTGCCTTTTAATTGACCATTTTTTTCAAGAGACTGTTTTCAAATTCCCTTCTTTAAACCAAACTAGACTTAGAGCCATAACTCTGTCCAAAATCAATGGATCCTAACCAAAATTTCACTTGCACATCTCTGATACTGATCACATTTCAATGAAATCCACTCCTAAGTTGCTTAGAAATTGAGCCAACAAGAAAATGCTACAGACAGACGGACAAACAGACTGACCGACCAACAAGCTGTCTCTTATATACTCCAAAACATAGTTTAGTGGTTAAAAATATCTTTAAACAAGAGCCATGTCGGACATGGCCATCCCCCGCCGAGAAAGCTTGATAGTAAACTGAAGCCTAAAAGATTAAGGTTCTACTTTAAGAAATTAAGCCCCTACAAAATCTAAGTCTTTAAATAACAAAGGGCAATAACTCCAAAATTATGCAACCCAGAGTTATACTTCTTGTGCACTGCACTCCTATTCCATGAGATCTATCCACCCATAAAGTTTCAAGTTGATAGCTAAACTACTTTAGAAGATATGCTCCGGACAAAATCTAGGTCTTAAAAATAACATTGGGCAATAACTCCAAAATTTTACAAGCCAGAGTTAAAGTTCTTGTGCACTGCACTTCTCTTCCATAAGATCTATCCTCCCATAAAGTTTCAAGTTAATAGCTTAAATACTTTAGGAGATATGCTCCGGACAAAATCTAAGTATTAAAAATAGCAAAGGGCAATAACTCCAAAATTATGCAAGCAAGAGTTGTAGTTCTTGTTGACTGCACTTCTCCTCTATGAGATCTATCCACCCATAAAGTTTCAAGTTGATAGCTATTATACTTTAGGAGATATGCTCCGGACAAAATCTAAGTATAAAAGATAACAAAGGGCAATAACTCCTAAATTATGCAAGCAAGAGTTGTAGTTCTTGTGCACTGCACTTCTCCTCTATGAGATCTATCTTCCCATAAAGTTTCAAGTTGATAGCTTTAATACTATAGGAGATATGCTCCAGACAAAATCAAAGTCTTAAAAATAACAAAGGGCAATAACTCCAAAATTATGCAAGCAAGAGTTGTAGTTCTTGTGCACTGCACTTCTCCTCCATGAGATCAATCCACCCATAAAGTTTCAAGTTGATAGCTATTATACTTAAGGAGATATGCTCAGGACAAAATCTAAGTATTAAAAATAACAAAGGGCAATAACTCCAAAATTATGCACGCAAGAGTTGTAGTTCTTGTGCACTGCACTTCTCCTCTATGAGATCTATCCACCCATAAAATTTCAAGATGACAGCTTTAATTCTTTAGGAGTTATGCTCAAGACAAAATCTAAGCCTTAAAAATAACAAAGGGCAATTACTCCAAAATTATGCAAGCAAGAGTTGTAGTTCTTGTGCACTGCACTTCTCCTCCATGAGATCTATCCACCCATAAAGTTTCAAGTTGATAACTATTATACTTTAGGAGATATGCTACGGACAATATCTCAGTCTTAAAAATAACAATGGGCAATAACTCCAAAATTATGCAAGCAAGAGTTGCAGTTCTTGTGCACTTCACTTCTCCTCCATGGGATCTATCCACCCATTAAGTTTAAAGTTGATAACTATTATACTTAAGGAGATATGCTCTGGACAAAATCTAAGTCTTAAAAATAACAAAGGGCAATAACTCCAAAATTATGCAAGCAAGAGTTGTAGTTCTTGTGCACTGCACTTCTCCTCCATGAGATCTATCCACCCATAAAGTTTCAAGTTGATTACTATAAAACTTTAGGAGATATGCTCATAGGAGATATGCTCAAGACAAAATCTTAGTCTTAAAAATAACAAAGGGCAATAACTCCAAAATTATGCAAGCAAGAGTTATAGTTCTTGTGCACTGCACTTCTCCTCTATGAGATCTATCCACCCATTAAGTTTCAAGTTGATAGCTATTATACTATAGGAGATATGCTCTGGACAAGTTTAGTAATGGAACCTCAGAATGACAGAATGACGGACGGAGAGCATTACTATATCCCCTACTGAAAATGGCGGGGTATAAAAATGTTTTACTGAACTGTTAATTGAGTAAATTTATAGTGTTTAAGATATTTACCTGTTCACTGAAAATACCCTGTAGTGAATCCACACTGCCCTGTACCATTATTGTCTCCCCTTCTATTGATGGCTGAAAGAACAAGGAGCAATGCTAAATACTATGATATTTTCTTGAACTTGACCTTGAACTTACTAAATGACATGTTGATGGCTCAGTGCAAAACAGTTGTAACTGCCTATAAGCATATAGGCAGTTTCGCGCTGAGCAATCGAATTTATTGTCTTTGTTTATGAAAGATAATGCCCCCCAAAAAGCAACTTTTTAATAGTCTGACCTTGATAATTGATCTTGCCAGATGACCTTGACCTTTCCCTTCACAGATATGTATTGATGAGATGAACCTTCATTTCTAATATAAGCATCATAAATCAAATAGTGTTGAAGTTACAGGTAAGTGTGAAATTTGTATGTAAAACAAAAATGCCCTCAATCTACTTATGTTCGGAGCAAAAAAACTAGTATATGTGTACAAAAAGAAAAACAAGATGTGTTTGTGAAACACGAATGCCCCCGTAACAGCATTTTTTTTTAAAGTTTGACCTTGACAGATGACCTTGACAGATGACCTTGACCTTGTCACATGACCTTGACTTAGCTTTGTATGTCAAATACTTTTGTAGAAAAGGCAAAGGTTAAGTTTGGCTAAGTTTTCGGACAGATGGACGGACAGACAGACAGACATGAGTAAAACAATATGCCCCCTATCTCTCGATACAGGGGGCATAAAAATGTCTTAAGTTCAAGGGCAGATAATTCTTGAACCAGGGGAAGTTGTTGCTTGCAAAACTTCAACATGTGATAAAGAAAGACAGAGATGGGCAGATTCCAGTTTACTCCCAAAAACATTCATTTTGCCGGGGGGGGGGGGGGGGGGGGTATCAATATTGTGCTTTAAAGTGATAAATTTGAGTAGAAATGCTTGAAGACAGACTCATACAAAGACCAGTGAAACAATATGGTACCTATGTAAATGAGGGCATCTTCAATGAATTGATAGTCAATCCCTTACCCTAGAATACCTGTATAGCACAAAGAGCGAGGGAAGTAACTTAAAACTTTATCATATGAATTGTATGAGGAGTTTTTTCCCTTGCATTTGAAGGAGGCTCTCTCTCGTAAATACAATCCTTTACACTCACATGAGGTAAATTCTACCTACTTCAGAAGCCCATAATGATTCTTTCTAATGTCATTGATATTGTAGATTATTTCTGAATACCATATAGATGTTAATTAACAGCTTTTAAGAAAAAAAAGCATCATTATCGTCAACAATCTTGTTGTGCTGATTAAGTTCCTATTATAGGTAGACTTTGTGCGATGAGCTAAGAAATATACTTCTAATAGTAAGATTCCCATGCCATTTTATCGAAATAGATAAAACGGTTTAAAACAACAACAGTTTTCCTTACAAACAAAAGTCTTTGTTTATCTTAAACCATAAGGTTGACTATAAGGGGTGTTTGAACTGCCTTGCCGTACAAGCTAGCTTTATAGCGACGTGGTAGAGCATTTGCTTTGGGATGTAGAGGTTCCGGGTTCGAATCCCGATGGAGTCGAATATTTATTTGTAGGAAAAATATCATTAAGACCCCGTTTCCTATGATATAGCATGGAACCTTCCCATTGTGATTCGATCACAGTTTGACGCATGAGATTTTCATTTTGACTCTTGAAAATTTTGACTCAAGGGTCATTGACTCTTGGCTTTTGGATGCTAATGAAAACCCTGAAGAAAATTGTCTTTTAGGCCCCTTTTCCCGTGATATGACACGGATCCTTCCCATTTTCAATAGGGTTGGTCCTCATAAAGTTTCATGATGATTGGTCCATATTTGTGGCCTCTAGAGTGAAACATTTAAATTGATGATGTCTGACGACGTACGACGCAAGACAGACGACGGACATCCAATGATCACAAAAGCTCAACTTAAGCACGATGTGCTCAGGTGAGCTAAAAAAGCTTCATTAAAACTGTAGTTATGAGGTTTTATAAATCCACCTACTTATTGCCATTGATCTACTATTTTGTAACACTACTTTACAAACCTTGTCTGTGTTTTCTTGAGCCATTTTGATTTTATGTTGGAAAATGGTACACAGTTGTTTATTCTGATGTTCAAGGTCATGGACGCGGTTTTGTAGTTTGAAACATTCTTCTCTTAGCATCTTCTGGGCAAGAAGGGCTTGAACAACCTGTCAATTGAAATTGATTTTTATGTAACCCAACAATTAAATAGAAGATAGTAAAAAACACTAAATTGTTTTATCAAAGGCAAGTAGTAAGTCATATATGAATCTGTATGTGATATTTCCAACACTTAAGCATATTGATGGGCAGTTACAACTGTTTCACGCTGAGCCATTGATTCGTACACAGTAAAGCCTATGGCCAGCCTGTGCATCTGCACAGTCTGACCAAAGTCTTTGCTATAGCCTATGTAGATAGATAACGTCTAAATCCCTCTTCAGGCAGTGATTAAATATTCTTAATGCTTTGCGTGATAAACTAGATTACTGAACGTTAGTGTCTTGAGCACAAGTGAAAGTGAAATTGTTGGAAATACCAGACTTGGTCTCATAATTTTCTAGGGTTATTTGATCAGTATTTGGAGATCAATGTGCTCTCAAACTATTCTTACTGAGAGCATTATGTTGTTGTTATTCCTAATCCAAAATAATCAAGAATGTAATTCTAAAGTCTCGTAAAACTACAGTTTGATTAAAGCTGTAGTTACGAGATTTTAGAATTACATCCACAATTATTATTTTTAAATTCTTCTACAAACACATTAAACTAAGCATCTTTCTATGCAGGTGTATCAAGATTTACAATACTTTGTTCAAATGTGTCAGATTTGAATCATACATTAATACCTTAAATATCAGGCTAGCTTTTCTTACATACCGTATCCTAATAATCTGCATTTGTTAACTCATTTCTAGCATATTTGGATAGGAGGTATAGACAAAGGCTTGAGTCTGCACATTTATGCAACCTGGGCCCAAGGTTATAAAAATTTTAACAGGCTCAATTCAAAATTTTCTCTAATTCTAATATGAGATTAAAGACGTAATTCTGTTTTATTACTCATTTCAATGTTTAAACATACAAGATGATATTAATAAGTTGTTATAAATTTCTTTTATTTTCATTCATTTATTTTGATTTAAAATTTGAGAAAATTGAGCCTGAACCTGATAAAAGTTTTATAACCTTGGGCCCTGATGTAAGTCTACACAACCTCCTTGTTCTTTTAATCCCTAAGTCAGTAATCATTTAGAATTTCAAAAGAAATGTCGACCCACAATTAGAGCTTACATTGATTTTAGCCCTTAGATTTAATTGCAGTCTAGCAAAATGCTTAGAATCAGAACGATTTTCTTAGTTTTTCAAATATATAACAGCAAACCTGATTGGCTATTTCATCCAGACATTTTTCATACTGCCCCCTCTGTTGTTCATTTTCCAGAACCAAGGAAGAGTTCTCTCCCTCTAACATCCGCAATCTCTCTAGGAGGAGTTTTGATCTGTCTGGGCTGGTGTCATGTTTATGGCTCATCTGTGAAAAATACAAAGATAGAAAATTTAAATTTACATTTTGTTTTAACCCTTTGCTGTTTAATCCCTGCTTTTTACGTGCCTGTGATTTTATTATTGAGAAAACATTGTGAAAAAAGAAGAAATTACTTTGGACAAGCAATTTCTTCTTTTTCCACACTATTTTCTACCCTACTGAATGGTTTTTTTCCAAATTAAATCCACTTTTAATTTTCATCTGCAAAACCTTTGAATTAGGACGGGTCCAAAATTTTGTAAAACAGGAAAGTGTTAAAGAAGTGAAAATAAAACCTCATCACAATGGTGTGAATATGACCAAATTGTCAGTGTGAATTGTTTTTAAGATTAATATCTGGAAAATTTAGTAGACTCTTATCTTATCACCTAGATATACAAGTAAACATATTCCAAATTTCAAATAGTTTTCTTATTTTGTTTACATGCATTCAAGATGAGTCTGTGAAAAACTAGTTCTTGTTACCGGTGACTTGGAAGATGACCCAAATTTTGTCACATGACCTTGACCTTGAGATTTGCAGAAGAATACTAATGACATCAATCTATCATCAAGCCAAGTTTGCTAGCCTTGTCAATTTGACCTATATCCCCTAGGTTCCCTAGATGATGCAACTACAGCTTAAATACCACATTTATGTTGCCCATTTTACAAAATTAGTTTTTACAAACTATTAACAAAATGTTATGAGTTCAACAGTGATCTCATTATAAATAAGTGTTTTGATTGGTCAATTGATTTTTTTTATTGATAGTAGTGATTTGTTAATTCTTGAAAAGGCTTGAAGTAATAAAGAAATGTTTTTTTCAGTTAAGTTTTGCTTAGTTTGACCTTGATAAGATGTACTTAACTTTATTCTTCAGCATCCCTGTAGAGTTGATGATAACACAAGATGTAAAATAAAAAATTCTTGCTCAAAAAGTAGTTCCCCTTAATAGTTATATGAATTTCATTGTATTTTTATTTTTGTCATATCTAAAACTTGAATATAGCCAAAGATACAGGATTAAACTAACATAAACCATAACCAAATGGTGAAAACATATATCAAAATGAGATTAGCAAGTGTCGAAAAAAAGTTGATCAGTTTACCGACAGGGTTGAGCAGGATTAAGTAGTTCAGCCATTTTATCTGTCTGCGATGTCAAACAGTAGCGCCAAAAAACCATAACATAGATCACATCATCAGAGACAAAAAACATATGGATCTTTATACATTCCTGTAATATTTGTGTTCATATCGCATCTAACCTTTGTATCGAAAAAAACATGTTTTAGAGGGTAAAGAATATTTATGACTGCTTGAAACTTATATTTGAGTCTGTGAAACAGACAACAAATCCTTCTTTAAAATTTTGCGAGCTGAATCTGCCATACATTCAGGATGAAAAATTGGTGCAAACTGTTTGCAAGTTATACCCTGCTTTGCACATGCTCGTGTGCAAAGCAGGGTATAATTTGGAAACAGCTAACCATATAATGTTATTATTACCACATTTTTGCCAAAATTTCAAAAGGGAGCAGGAAGGGATATCCAGATTCCCACCCCCTTCCGTTGATTCAATATAGAGACAAGACAAGTTTATTACCTGTGATTCAAGTTTCTTGACTTCATTGAGTAAAAGGATGTTTTCTCTTTCTAGATCTGTTATATGACTCTGGAACTTCTCCAGTCGAGTCTGAAACCAAACAATTACAACATACCGTACATCAGGATTTTTAGCCATGGCATAATTTTTGCCATTTTCACCCCCTTGCTAGGTTGCGAAAATTGAACACACCAAATATCCCTAATATTTCTAAAATGTGCAATCCACACACATAACCTACAAAAATATCCCATATATTCACAGATCTGACATGTCTACTAGAGGTGTCAATTACCATATAAATTAAATAATTGTTTTATCATCAATGAAAAAAAAATAAATAAATAAATAAAATGACACAAATTATCAACTTAAAACTCCTGCTTGAGCATCGTATAGTATTTTCCCTTATGAACGACCAACTTGTGAATAAAATTTCATTTTATTGAATCTTATTTTCCCAAACCTTTCCGAGGGGGTGAAAATAAGATACACCAAAATTAAAATACATAATATAAGGTAAAAGTTGCAAAAATAGTACTCAAAAAGTATGAGTACTCCTGAATCCTTACTTGTTACCCGTCTATTCTATAAGCACTATGTACCTTTAATTGCAAACTTTTTATGTGTAATAGCAATTCACTGCTTAATAACAAATGACTTTCTGCACAAACCATAGATTTAAAGAATAAATAGGTCCTTTTAATAGCAAGTTGTTGATAATAGCAATACACTTCTCAGCAATTTTTTATGCTTTTTGCAATTATTAGGATTCAACTGTAATATTTTAAAAATATGGGATTTTTTTCTTCTCTCACTATATGTAGTGGTTTGTTGGTAGTTGTCTACAATTGCTTTAATTTACCATAATGCTTACCATTTTGGTTAAGAAGTAAACAGTTTGGTTCCATAAAAGACAATAAATGAGTAAAAACAGGCCCATGTATAACAAGATTGTTGTTTGTAAAGCAATGAATATATGATTGAAATGATCATTTCATACGAACAACATGCTATTTCCATTCATTTATTTCCCTATATGGTCATAAAGTCTGTGGAGAGGGGACAGTAACCCAAATTGACCACAATGAACTTTTTGAGAGGTTAGCACAAGACTGTACTACTTGTCTGAACAATGTTAGAACAATTGATTCAGTCTTGTGCTAATAAATCCTTTGTGACATACCTCTGAGAAACATGTATTTTACCGTTCTACCATGCATGGAACTTTTACTAAAACCTTCAATGAAGTCCTTTAAAGAGATCTTGGTGAGTATACCAATATTACTAGGCATGCTACCCATGTGAAAAATGTTCAAGAACTGGTCCTTGTTTGCTAAACTGGCAGTGCCATATTATATTTCTGAAGCATTATATCTATCAAATTGCTCACTGTCTTTTAATCCTTTTACCTTGATTAGTGAAAATTCACCTCTTATTAGATAGAAAATTAAATACTCACAATTTTTTTTCAATTTAGATTATTTCAATCAAAAGAATTTTTTGCAAATAGTAAAAGGGAGGCTTCTATTAGGGAAGCTGCTATTTTTAGAAAAAAAAACAGAATCATTAAAATATTACCTCATAAGATGAAGACAGGCTTGATTTTTCTTGTTTAAGTTGGTCTATCTTGGATTTGTACTGGACCATATCTCTGACAATGTCTTCCATCCTACAAAATAATAAATACAAGGATACAGTCTATCATACTCATTTAACCAATCACAACACAATACCACTTTTAAATGCCCCTGAAGAGAAAAACTTTTAAAATATGTGGAAAATGAAGAAATTGCTTGTGTCAAGCAATTTTTTTTATTATACACAACATCTTTAAATATTTACCAGTCTAAAAATGTTGTCATAAAATAATGAATTAGGTAGACAAAAGTTATTTTTCCTCCATATTAGAATAGGCTACTGCTTGTCCTAGCTAATATAATTCTCTCAAAAACTATTCAAAGCTCTGAGAAGAGTTTTGAGTGAAATTAAAGAGAGGTATTCCAATACAGTTAACTTTGTTCTGGATGAACAAAATTAGTGAGGTTTTTTACCTTCCTTTACTAAAACATGCATACAAGTTCTGAAAATAGTTCATATTTCTTCAAGACCAAATTAGATGCCCATAATTTCAATTATTTCAGTGAAATTGCCTTTTTGTTCTTTTTTGAATGAAGTTTATGGTCTTATCTTTTTAGTTATTTTAGAGCTTTTAAGAAAGGTTTGAGTGAGGGCTTGGGATGAATGAATGGAACACTGAGTGAGTGATTAAGAATGGTTTTGATCGAGATGAATGTCTTAATGTTTTTTAACTGTAAATAGACTTTAAGTTACATGAATCCATTGGTGTAAAAAGAAAATAATTAACTAAAGATGCCAAATTTGGATGTAATTACTGACTGGAATAAAGAGTTAATTGAGGTTTAATATTAGGCTGTGTCTGGATTTTATTATCAGACCCTCATAGAAAAGACAGTTAAAACTAATGCCCCCCAATAAATCAGCCATTTTGTCCAAACTTGGTGTCAAGATCTGATACAGTAAATTGGAAACAATTGCAGAAGGCTTTTAGTAGAAAACCATTGTGTGAAATGGGCAATAATTTCTTAGTACATAAAACAAATTGATCAATTAATCAGAGAAATCCTGCTCAAGGCCCAAAGTTATAAATCTTTTCTCGGTCTCAATTCAAATTTTTCTCAAATTTCAATTTGAGATTAAATCCATAATTCTGTGTTATAACTCATTTAAATGTAATAACATAAAAGATGGTATTAATAAGTTGTTATAAATAACAACCTTTTAATATTTTCTTTTATTTTCATACATTTATTTTACTTTAAAATTTGAGAAAATTGAACCTGGGCCTGAGAAAAGTTTTATAACCTTGGGCTCAGAATCAGTTTATTGTCTTTTTATGCCCCCGATAGGGAGGCATCATAAATTTGACTTGTCCGTCCGTCCGTCCGTCCGTCTGTCTGTCCGTCCGTCTGTCCGTCCGTCATTCCGTCCAAAAACTTTAACATTGGCCATAACTTCTAAATCAAAGCGGTGTCGGGGGCATTGTCATCTTACAGTGACAGCTCTTGTTGTTCTTATATTCAAAATTTACATCTCAGCTTAATCAACAAAAGAAATTGTGTGAATTTTACATATACCCAGACTTAAGTCTATTTTAACTCATGCAAGGGTTTGGAAATAATTAAGTATTTTCTCCACTTGTTACTGAACATATAAAAGATGATTTCCAAACTTGTCCAGGGACAAGAAGAACTTGTCCACATAAAAAGAAACTATACATGTCAGAAAAATATTATGGTAACATTGTCTTGGGTAATGGTGGAAGGGGGTTCAAACTTACAAATCAGGGGGCTAAATTTCCTTTTGTTATATAATTTTGAATTAATTGTTGCATATGGATGAAATAAAAGGCCATAAAATGGAGGGGGATGAGTTAGAACCTCCGAAACCTTTTTTGATCCATCACTCCTGCATACCAAGCCAAGCCTATAAAGCAGCTGAGGTGAGCTATGAATATGGCAAGGTGTAAATCTTTCATGGTCATTTCAAGAATAAACACATTAATGAATGGTCCATTTAACTAGATAATGAAATCAGTATATCTCTACAAGATTAATGCATCACTAACCCCACCTACTGCCCACCTTCAAAGCCTACAAGATTGTTTTAATGATCATTAACCCTTTTCATGCTGTATGGAGCATATTCTGAGTACATAAAGCTTTGGCAGACAGTAAAGACTAAGATCAGCCTGCACCTATGTGCAGACTGATCTTAGTCTACACTTCCTGCTTCCTACTTAATTGTACAAAACAAAATTGAGCCTAACTTGTTGATATGTACTAAAGATGGTCAATTTGATTGAATCAAAAATTGCATTAAGTAGGGTAAGAGTTTAAGCACCTAATAGACTCTGCAAACAGGTAAATTAAATCTAGTGGCAAATAATGGCCAACTTTAATGGCTACTTGTCATGTTCAAAGATCGTGGAAATTCCTTTAGAAATAATCATCCTTTCATGATACAGAGATTAAGGTAGTGGACCCATAATAAGCCCCACAACATTTCAGTACAAATAGTCTTTCCCGATGATACAGAGGTTTCCTTATAAAATCATTAGGAATTCTCAGTTAACACTGTTTAAGTGCATGACTTCCGAAAGGTTTCAGTCATTACAAAGACACTACCTCATATAATTTTAGGGACTACCTTTTACTAATGAAATGATTTTCTTTTAGAATTTAAAAAAAAACTGTTAAAGTTTGGACCTTTTATCAATGGAACAAGAGCACCTCCAAAAGGTGCCTACGCTCGGCTGTTGGCTGCTGGATAGCCTGGACAAAAAAGGGGGCAAAGTTTTCACAAAATGCATCTAGAGTTAACCCTCTTGATATCATAGATTCCGCCTTATATAGTGAACATGTGTGACAAGTGAATGCCTTTAGTATAAACACAGAGATATCATAAGATATTCAAGTTTTGCACGATGCCAACGATGATACCAAGGCTATAGCAATACCTTTGGTTTTCTCTAAAAACAACCAAACTAAAACTGTCCTTTAATTATTCAGCCAACTTGCAAAAGTTTTTTGTGTCTTCACATGTTTATTACTGTAAACATTTGAGAAGGTCCTAGCAACCATTCTTATACATTCTTTAGATGGTATTCATACGAAGTCAAGAGAAGAAGCTTGCCTCGATGAACATCTTTTTGATATGCACATATTCTTGCACATACTCTTAGAACTCATTTCTGCATAGTTGAAAATGTAAAATTTATATACATAAATCATACAGAACTATGGGCACATATTCTAAAAGCCAAAACTGCCCCTAAAAGAAGACTCATTCCTCAAAGCACAGTCCATTTTATAATCTATGCCATCATCTCTGCATGTTCCTCCAATGTAATCTATATTGACATTACTCAGTCCGATACATCAATGTTAAGACACATTGTTTAGATACCTGGCCATGATAATACATGCTGATTCAGATTCCTGAACTTTAAGCTACCTGTATGCCTGTCATAACTCATAACATAGATAACATGTATTTCCTTTGTGCCAAAACTTTGTGGCTTAAAAGTAACAATTTTAACAAGCTGGGGTTGCATGAAATTGTAATATTAGGCCCACCTCAAGATTTATTACAGGTTACACACTATCTATATCTATTAACAATGTGATGGAAGTCAAGTGTTACAATACCAAAGTAGTTGAGGGTGTTTTACTGCAGACCAAGGAATTCAAGGTCTGCAATCTAATACAATGGCCTTCACTGCAGACCATAGAAATTCATGATCTGCAATCAAATACAATTGACTTATAACCATGCATGGCTTTCAGGTCAAACATGAATATTAAGATAGATTGCAGAGAATATTACCTGACCATGGTTATACATTGATACTCTAGATTCCTGAACCTTTTTCTAGCTATGAGTGTGTCATAATTCATTACATTGTTAATATGTATCAAGTTCTTGGAAAAGACCTTGCCAAAAGTATCTTATCATAGTTACAGTTTTAAAAAAAACACTCATTTATCAAAGTTGACATTAATGTTAATAATACACCTATGTCTTAGACACATTATTCAGATACCTGACCATGGTTATACATGCTGTTCTGAATTCCAAGACTTCTTTTTAACTGTGATAATGTCATATTTTGTAAATAGATAACATCGATGGTTCAGTGCAATACAGTTGTAACTACAAACATATAGGCAGTTACAGCTGTTTCACGCTTTTTCACGCATTTAATTTCTTGGTTCGCTATTGCTGGTCATCTAACAATATTTCTTGGCCCACACTTAGGCTAAATACCTTACAAATCTAAGACCTCAAGAAATGATAAAACTTTCAAGACTTACAGTGCTATGATTTATTCAATTAAACATTAGCTCTGAGACACATTGATTCTTTAGAAACATGACCAAAATAGTACATGCCAATTCTGATAACAAAATTTAATGCTTCTTTGGCTAGCTCTTCTTCTGTAATAGTATTTATTACATAGCAAACATATGTTCATAACTTAGTTAATTAACTGACTGATAATAATCAGTAACGCATTTACACTGGACAACTAAAACAATTTATACATTTTTTTAGGCCTTTACATTAATGT
Source organism: Fragum whitleyi (assembly GCA_948146395.1). Lineage (NCBI taxonomy): Eukaryota > Metazoa > Mollusca > Bivalvia > Cardiida > Cardiidae > Fragum > Fragum whitleyi. The sequence continues at coordinate 36,063,768 of OX411558.1, forward strand.
CTCAAAGACCCAGTGAGTATTTAACCTTCTTAAAAGGGTGAATAAATGTTTAAAAATTGCTTCAGATGTCTTTCATCTATGTTGGACCTATGACCTTTTTATAAAAAGTCAAATAATTAAGTGGTAACTAATTAACAATAATTGAAGAAGTATCATACATAATAAGTAATAATCACCTTGTTTCTTTTACTTTTTAACCTAATTTTTTCATGAGATGCATTTCATTATATTTTCGTTAAAAGAGGCATACAATTATGCTGGATAAATGTCCTATGTCAGAATTACATTTCATTCAAAGTGCTGGAAGGGCTGCATGCCCAATATTGCTTTTAAAATAAATTTCAGAAAAAATTTGGAGTTTATTATGTGACAAACGGGTATTGTATATTGATGGCTCAGCACAAAACATTTGTGACTGCCTAAAAATATATATACAACTGTTCCATGCTGAGCCATCCATATGTACTTACTCCAATCTAACATTTAAACTTTCCCATAATTGCCCAACACCTCCTATTGGATCTGGGAATTCCAGTGTCTTATAGAAACAAGAGTTGTTTGTAAAACATTTATGCCACATGTTAAAGCAGGTCAATAACCTATTTTTTGTCAATCAACAAAGGACAGTAACTCACAAAATATGATGAGTAGAGTTATGGTTCTTGTGCACTGCACTTCTCCTCAATGAGATCTATCCATATGTACATGTGAAGATTCATGGTTCTAGCTTGCATACTTTTTGAGATATGCTCCAGACAAAAAACGGTCTATGGATGGATGGACTGAACAACCGACCAGGTGACAGACAGACCGATCAACTAAAAGACAAGCACAAACAATATATATTGCTTTTCTTCAAAGGGGGTCATAATTAACAACAATTGATTGAAATGAAAAATTATTTTAAAAAGGTTAATTTAATTGAAATAATTTTTTTCAACAAGAACTTATTTCAGACACACAAAATAGACGACCTGGCTTTTCAATTTCATATTGTCCATGGGAGACCAAAATATTGTAAATACAACTTGATTCAAGCTGTATCTACTACATTCTGATTCCTGAATATGCTGATCACCAATATTCTTAATTAAAATAAACCCATTAATACTGTGACAAGTTCATTAATTATCTCCCTTTAGGCTATACAAAAAACAACATTTGTAAGTAAGGAAAAGAATCAAATGAGTTTTTAACTCAATCAGTGTAAATGCTAATGGGACCATTTAGGTTGGAATATGTATGGGTTAGATGTGAAGATAACAGTTTTCTGTTAAATATTAATGTAAATGGCCGCTGATTGAGTCACTATGATACTTCAGGTACTTTGATATTTGATACTTCATGTACTTTGGTATAAAATATCATTGGTTGGCAACCAAATCATTGTAAATACAGCTTAAATAAGCTGTATTTACAATGTTTTTGGTCGCCAAATGATGGTATCATGATTTCTCCCTAGTCTTATACATTTCTTTCATAGTATTAATTTTTTTTTGAAAGATGTAAGATTTTACAGAGAGCTTCACATATTCTGAGAGGGAATTTTGAAGTTAAGAATTAAATTATTCAGTGAAACAACCCCTTCGTTGCTGTTATTACAATATTATAAATTTCCAGCCATTTGTAAGAAAGGAATGTCAAAAAGAATTTGTGTGTAGCAGCCAAAGATTGGAGATTTAGATTCTGATACTTTTTTTGTTTGTTTAAATGGGTTTTATGCCATTTTCATCTATGTTTCAGTTATATTGCAGCTACTGGGGCACCTATCAATGGATTCCTTGTAATCCTCACACCAGTACAGCCATTACATCCTTTCCTAGCCTTCTGCTGTTATCCCACATAGGCCTCAGATTATTAACTTTTGGTGGTAGACAAATTGTTAGAAAATATGAGGGCCCAGGGCTTGAAAATTCTTGAAATTTCTACTCATCCTACAATATAAGAAAAAATAGTAATGCATTATTTTCATAAGTGAGCTTTTGCAAAATCCACTTGTCCCGCTTATATAGACAAAGAAGGAAAAATCATGCAGGACGAGCAGACGAGTAGAATTTTCAAGCCCTTGTGCCGCCATAGGGGGTTCGAGCCCGGGACCTGTAGTCTGATGTGATACCAAATGCATAATAATCTAGCCATTTCATTGATAGCCATGACACTACATATTTGTAATATCACAGGTAAAAGCTCTAATTGAGTTGTATCATGACAGATTTACTGATAAGCCACATTGCTACAAGTGTGGTCTTTGACATTTCTTGTATTTAGTGCCAAGATAACAAGCATTCAGTGCCAACAATTTGGATGGTTCAAATAAATCTATTATACTACATAGACATTCTTAAAATATTTCAAGACTCTGAGAAATAGCAGAACTTTTGCTTTTTGTATTTTACAAGAGCACATCCTACAGGTTGGATGTTATAATAATAATAAGATAACTGAACCTTTTGAGTTGAATCCAATGCGAATCCATAGCATGGGGAATCCATGCTTTCTTCAAATATTCATACTCAATTTTATATTATCAAACTAAAATACCACTAAAATCTAGAATTTCTCATGGGGTATTGGGAATCGTAGTTCATGTTTCTAAGTACAATTATGATTGATTTCATAGAAAAAGGAAAATCAATTTTGTACTCTATGAATGCTGATTCTGTGGTTTGGGGGCTATATTTTGGTGCTTTGTATGTTCTTGGTCCATATACAATATAGGGAGCCTTCATTATGTGACTAAAAGCTTCTTAAATACACACACATAGCTATAATCTCAATTTTGTTTGAAAGGGTTAAGATAAGCTTTAATTACTTAACCCTTGTCATGCTGTATTAATTTTGTCTAAAATTTTTCATCAAAATCAAAGAGCAAAAAGCACTGAAAGTACCAACTGTAGGTCAATTTTTATTTGAAAAACTAAATCTGTTGACAATTCTGGTTTGAAAGTGGTGGTGTAGACCAACATCAGACTGCACATATGTGCAGGCTGATGTTTGTCTATAACTCTTGCCAAAGCAGGAATATTCCCGGTTCAGCATGACAAGGGTTAATTTGATAATTCAACTCAAAAATTTCTTTACCAAAACGTTCAATCAGTTCTCAATGAAATTTATTACAATGAAAATAAAAAAACAATATATAGTTAGTTTCTGAGAAAATTTATACGTATACGTATGTTGAGTGCTGGTTGGTGAAAAAAATCTAAGTTGAAAATGGGGCATAATTTGCACAAAAATGTTTCTAGAATTATCCCCTTTGATAGTATAGGTTGTCCTTTTGATGGTGAACAATTGTGTGCCAAGTTTTTAGTGAATGCCTTCATTTATTGAACCAGAGAAATCACAAAATATGAATTTTCCCCGCCACGATGACAACAATAACTACAATGACACCAAGGCTATAGCAATACTGTGGGTCTTCTTCGGAAACAGCCGAGCTAAAAATATGCAATAACATAATAATTATAAGTTTACATTGCTTAATATGCTAAATTTGACAATAGAACTGGGTACTAGTCTTTTGAAAGTGACTCTATCGAAAAGCCTTAAGAGCAATTCAACCAGTGTTAATTATAAAGGTTTTATTTGGCTTCAAAGCAAAATAATAGAATATTATTTAAGGAGTTTTACCATTATGTTATGACTATATGTAAAACTGCCTTAAAAATCATTTCAAGCTATTTTATATACTATCAAACTCCCTAAAGAATGACAAAAGCATCAATTTTCAACTATTTATGAGAGCAATTAACTTCTGTTTGTAAAATATCTGCTACGGCATGAAAAGTCTTGATGTCTCGTACATGAAAAACCATGGGAATTATCAAAGCACCGATCCACCCAAAACATGAAAAACAATGATTATTAGCTGCACTTGTTACCCCGGTATATGAGAAAAGATGGGAATTGGAATTCAGTCAGAAGTCATGTTTTTGTACTAAATAAACATTGGCATAGGTCAGAAAACTGAATCATTAACAATTTGGTAGTTAATGATTTGGTTGTAGTTTTTTTCATTTCAGTCTTTTTTGTTGTTGTTTTTCTTAATGTACTGCATGCATGTTGGCTTGCATATTGCTTTTCATATAGCATCTAACACTTTTTAAGAGCAATTGAACCTTGAACCATCATTATACCAAAAGATTTACAATATTTACATGTGCAAATTATTTCAGGTGTGGAAAAGGACTGTTTCTTTAAAAGGGATTTTCAGTCTTAACATGATGACTGTTATAATTCATATCTTGGGTAAAATGTGATAGTACTATTAAATTATTTTACTTTCATGTAAATCCCTTTCAAGCTGAATAAAACCTTGACAAAAATGCATGAAAATCAAAGTGTCAGAAGCACTGGATACATTTTTAACAATTGGATATAATACACCAAGATATGAAAGATTTAGATGTATTTTTTTTTCTATACATATATCTACAATAAATGATGCTAAGCATCCAGTTATTTCTCTGATAAAAGATTCTAAGCTTCAGAAGAGATCCCATTTTCCCAGTAATTTGTCTAATATAGTTGTTACAGGGAATTGTCCAATAATCTATTTAGCCGTAAGTGAGTTGTCAGCATAAAAATTTGTCACACTTTCAGCATCTTCCTTGGAATAATTCACTCCTGCTAGAAAGTTTTTTCCTTTCATTAAAGGAGAATACTATAACTTTCCGCTCATTTTTTTTTATCTTATTTATATTGAGTTTTACCTTAATTTCAACAATGTTTCAATTTAAAAATACAGCTATGTGCACTGAACCAAGGCTTTCTGTCTTTTCTCAGACTTGACAGTAACTAAACCAAATCTTGTATGTCCTCTCATTATTATCAGTTTGGATCTTCTGTAAGAGGGTTAGATTGGCATAAGCATTATTACAAACTAATATAATGTAAACTTTATGAGTTTTAAGAATAAACTATCAAATGAATACCTCAAATCAATGGCTCAGCATGCATGAAACAGTTGTAACTGCCTATATTTTAAGAGGCAGTTTACAACTATTTTGCCCTGAGCTATTGAAAGCATCTTTGCCACTATTCAAATACATTTTGGAAAGGAATAATTTGCTTGCAGTTGACATAATTATGATTCTGAATTTTTAATTGAAAAGCACTTTGAATGTCAATTTGCCAATTAAAATGTCAAGGATGAACAATATATATTTTAAGTTCATCTTCTTTGTTTAAAGCTTTTAGGTGTCTCATGTCAATGACTCAGTGAGAAACAGTTGTACCTGCCTATAAACATATAGGCAGTTACAACTGTTTCGTGCTGAGCATCAATGTTTTAAAGAGGTGTAATAGATACAGAGAGTACAGCATTATAAATGCCTTCATGTTTGTCTGTTGAGAGCTGGGCCCTTTGAAAAAAATTTGTCAAAGAAAGGGCATTAATTATTCTCACAAAATTACTGTAAGAGTTGTCCCCATTATTTTAAGTATAAAATGCTCTTTTGTTAATGAACATAGTTACCATAGCCATAGTGTAAGTTTCAAAATACGTTAATTTTTTTCCAACTGGCTTTAAGGCTATATTAATACCCTAGTAATATATTAAATAAATCTAAAAGATCAAAACCCATAAGCAGGTCCATGGGATTTCAAACAGCAGGTATTACACAGAATTTACCTATCCAGAATTCTTAAGGGAAAAGGGGATAAAAAATAAACAAAATATAGGGTGATAATCAATGAAACTGGTAAAGCAATTTCATCCAAAAAATGGGGAAGTAATTTAACAAGTACTTGTGAGTGGGGATGTTTTTTTCACAGAGAAATTGACAGCAACGCTAACAAATTACTATCTTGTCATATACAATTTTTCTAGGCTATGTTAGCTTTTGATGTGAAATTTATCTCCACTAAGCTATTTTCCAGTCTCCCCCAATTTTATAGGTTTTCATAAATATTCCCTGCTAATCAAAAAATATCAAAGCTCATTTAATAATCGTCATAGGATGAACTTTGGTTGTTTGAAAGGACTTTGCCAAATTGCCATTAATTCATTCATGATGACAAACCATTTGCAGAGGTATAGATAAGAGGGGGTAACTCCAGTCTTAAATCTTTATCTCTGACTGTAACCCTAAGTTGTTGGTGCTTATTTAAGATCATTTAAGATATTTAAGATTATTTAAGATCAGACTGCACATTTGAGCAGCCTGATCTTTCTATATACCACATTCAAAAGCAGTGATATTCCGGGATTCTGTGACACAGGCTATTGTAAGCTCAAGTAAAGACTTACTTGCGAAACTCATCCTGTAGGGAAGCTAGCCTGGACCGACAGTTTTCACTCTCTTTTGTCATTTCTTGGAGTCGATGTTCGGCCTCGGCACGGAGCATTTTTTCATGCTCCAGCTCCTTGGAGAGCTGCTCCTTCTGAAAATAGAAAAAAACATCTCTATTTTAGACAACTGGTGGCAAATTGTCACAAGGTAAATCCGTTACACTGCTGTACGTCTAAGTATGAAAAACAACAATGGGAAAGAGCTCCAAAAGTAAGCTAGGTAGAGTGAGAGTTCTGTACTGGTTACAGGGAACTATTACATTTCCCGTTGTCGACCATTATAACAAAGTTTCAAGTCAATTGGCCATAAGGCTACAAAGTATGCTTTGGACAAAGACATGGATGCCGCCTCCTGTCTCTTGGACACCGTTTGCTTTGACGCTCACATAATACATCCCGTCTTTCCAAAACAGACAGGCATATAAAAACAGACTACAATCTCACATATTCTGTCATTCAATTTGGTGTAACATTAAAAAGAAGTTGCGGCAGTTTCAAGTCAATTTGCCATAAGAGACAAAGTAATGCTTTGGTCAAAGACGTGGATGCTGTCTGTCTGTCTCTTGGACCCCCTTTGCTTGGACGATCATATAATACATCCAGTCTTTCCATGGATCTCACATACTCGTCATTCAATTTGGTGTTACATTAAAAAGAAGATTCTTGTTACATTTTTATTGATCCTTGTGGCCCAATTTTCTTGATATAATCCATCAGGAATAGTGAGGATACTTTAATTTTCATGTCATGTTGCACAACTCATAACTCACTCAAAACATCAGATTTTATTGCCATCTTTTGAGAAGAAGATCATGAGAATTTTCATTATTGCTTATGCAAGATCATTGAATGTGGAAACATAGTTCATATCAACTAAAATTAGTATTGTAGTGAATGATCACATCGCTTGCAAATATGCTGTAGATGAATTCAATAAATTTTGAATAAGTTGAAATTAGTTTCTCAGGCACTAGATGGAAATAAGAGTTGTCTCTATCATGAACTATTTGTTCATTGTATGAGATCTGTTTCACCAAAATAAATCTATCTAAATCAGTTCCTGAAACTTAGTTCTCATGCTTTCTTTGACAAACAGACAGATAAAACAAAGTTACTCTAAATACAACAAAAGTCCCACAAAATTTGGAAGAAAAATTATACATGTTGATATTTTGCATGAAGGGAATCAACCGTACAATAATCATGGATAGATAACAACTTTGTTCAAGAATTGTCACAACATATCGGTTCTAGAACTGAAATGGTCTTTCAGTTTGGGTGAGTTTCCAATATTTCGAGACTGAAATTCAACAAGCAAGTCTCTCCTGGGATTAAAGATGAAAATCTATTGATTTGATCAAAAAAGAACTTCCCAAAAATTGTATTATATAATGATTAATTGGTTTTTGAGCACACATGATGTTTTTTGCTCATGTTTTTTCTAAATTTGATATTTATAATATCTTTTTGTATCTTGAGACAAACTCTATGTTACTCAAGACCTACATTTCTTTCATAGCTAGCATTGTCTTCTATAATAAACAGCCATCAGAGATATCATTTTATCATGCAATGAATCCTGTATTGACCTGATATCACCTGACTGATAACGTAACTTGATACACGTTCACCTGAATTTCCTTGATTTTTAAGGGTTTATCATAATTAAGCTCTGAAAAATGATTGCATGATAATAGAATGACATAATGTAAGTGTCTTAAGATATCAATGTTATCTGGTCTCGGCTGTGAAAAACTATCATGACTCCGCAAAGCCTCATCATGATAAATTCTCCCAACCTCGACTAGATAACAAATATTTTAAGACACTAACATGCCATTCTCTAGCTATGTCTTACATGATATGTGTTGCTCAATTACAATAATTCACCCTTAGAAAAAGAATTGGATCCTACAATTTATATTTCAGGGGAAAAAATTAAGATAACTACATTATATATAGTGTTGTTTTCTGCTTGGTTCTGTGTGATTGCACCATTTGAATAAACCATACTAAAATTTCAGAGGAAAGTGACTGTCTTAAATTAGATGTCTAGCATTTCAAGTAAAAGGTTTAAAAATCTCTTGAAGAAGCACTTATTTGTCAACCAAAATTACCCACAATCCCTCAGTAAATTACCCATAATACCCTATAACTTCCTGTTTGAATTTAGCTTTGTCATACTAATGTCAGCTTGGAAGGAATTATTTCCAACTTATTGTCAGGCTTTAGCTTAAACATTTAAAATATTTTCTGTTCAGCGTGAAAATCTCCGAGAGAGGAAGCATAGTAAGTGCTGGAATGTCAAGCAAGACAAATGTGGAAGAGACTTGGGAGGAAAAAGTTGCTGTTTTCGTTTTTCCCATGGTACAGTAAGACGACTATGTCCTGAAAACGAGTAGATTTTACTCAAACAGTTTCTGTGCTTTATCTCTTTTATCAGAATTGTCGACCTCTAACAATTGTTACTTGATGCTGGCCATAAATCTTAATTATAACTAAGGTAGACTGCTGACAGGGGACCGTTAGATTAGTTAACCAGATTTTTTTCTATACAAGTTGTTTAATATGTATGGACCTAGAAACTTTTAAGAAATAGTAAATTTTGTGCATTTTAAACAAATTTTATCTCTTTTTAAACACTAAAATATTTTTCTTAGATCCTGAAAATAACACCAACCCTTGTCATGCAGAATGAGAAACTTGGTGAAATTTCATCAATGTCAAAGTGCTGATAGTACTGGATTCACCAATTGTCATTTAGTATTTCTTTTGAAGAAGAAAAAAAAATACAATTCTTTTACTCATCTGGTATAAAAGTAAAATCAAATGGTATAAACTAAGATCAGACCACAGGCTAATCTTTATCTGTTACATACATGTGATATTTCCATGGGCACTCATAGGGAGATTAAGACCTTTTCGTAGGGAGATTGGGTCTCAAATAGGGAGATTTTGCGTAACGCGCGTTGTGGCTAAAAAAGGGGGTTTTCGCAATGTATGTCTGGACCAAAAATTGACTCTAATACCTTCCATACAAGTTTAATTTATTTTTCTTTTATTTATAATTCAAAAAGGTTATCATTGAAAGTATTTTGAGAGGATAGTATTGCAATGCTTCAGAGTTTGGTCTTATAATTTCAGAGAAATAGATGTTACAATTACTTTTTTTTCTATTTCTATGCAATATTCAGGATTCAACAATGTGTAGTTTTTTTTAGTAGATAATCAGATGAAAATAATATCTTACCAAATTTAAAAGATGAAGGCCTTGCAATTTAAGAGGAAATTGTTATTTTTTCTCTTTTTTTCTTTGAGTGGTCCAAAAACACAAGGCTTACCTTTAATGGGGAGAACTTTCAAGTAGTTTGGTAGTAAAGATAATACTGCATTTATGCAATACTGCTTTATGCAAAGTATGAAATACTAGACCTTGTAATTGGAGACGTTTGTTTTTTACCTGTTGCCATGGCAACCAGAGTTCTTCATGATTTATGATATTCTGTGAAATATTTTGAAAGGACTTGTCCTAAGGATCATCTCTGTGTAGTTTTTGTATGAAATCCAATAAATAGTTTAGGTATATTTAGAATTGTTGACGGATGGATGCATGGATGGACGGAGGGACAAAGAGACAGACCAATAAATCGTAACTGGCACTGACTGCTACTGACTACTAAAAATGAATGGTTTTGATAGCAAAAAGACGATAAAAGATGATAATCCAAGTTAGCGGACGTATTTAACGATCATGGTAGAAAATGAAAAGTGAAAGAGCTACCTCTCTGCAAATAAATCCATGTTGATTAACTTTATGAGAAGCTCTGTGTTACCAGTAAAGAGCCAGTCCACAGTTTTCTATTCTCAAATCTGTAATATTTTTGTTTGACAAATAACTTGATTAAATTCCTATTTCGAGAAAGACGGTCTCGGATTTATAAATTGTGTGTAAACTCTCAAACGACCCCAACGAGGATCCGGTGGAATCGCCGTGGCATTAAAAAGCGAATGTCCGATGTTAGTTTCTTTAATTTCAATATCAAATATCATATTTGAATGACATTTTGAGATCGCATGATACAGTTTTTACTTTTTATTACTTTAATAATTTGACCGTAAAACATACGTAGATCCACTAAATAAATATCTTCGTCGGAATTAAAGTATGACCGCTTCTTATTTTACTCAATTACGTGTTACGACATGAGGGTTTTTCTGCGATGCCGCGTAATTTTACCAAGGTCGTGTGAGCGTCGCTTCGCATATTTTGCGACCTTTGACCTTTTCCTTCATGACGCTTGTCGCGAAAAGAGGAAATTTTTAGCGGCTTTTTGAAATAGGATATTAAAATACGGCGGAAACTTACTGTGTTTACAGCCATTTTAATTTTTCAAAGTACATGTAAGTGATAAAAATCTAATCACAGCTTAACTTGTATCCACTACAAGTAATAATGGGTAACAACGTTTCACCCAGTTTAGATCTTTTTTTTTCTAAGAAAGGTCAATATTGAAATTGCTGATCGTCATAATACATTCCGTATACAGTGTGAAGGGTGATAGGTACAGTAGCACCCGTTTGTCGGCAATAGTTGATCTACCCTACCACAATAAACGATGACACTTCCAGACAGATAAACAACACTTTACCCGATATTGGATTTCTCACTCGCCATTCGAGCCTTCAGACCGGCGATTTGCATTTTGGGCTTCCGATTTTTTTTTTTTTTTTGCAATTTTTCCCAGGTCGGGAGAAATGGTCTCCCGATCGGGAGAGCGGGAGGAAGGGTAAAATATCGGGAGAATACGCAGAGATCGGGAGATATCACATGTCTGCTGTTACCCTTTTCAAAGCCGGAATACTCTAGATACAGCATTAGAAGGGTTAAAATGGAAAAAAAATGCAAGAAGTGTCACCATTGATAAATCATTTGATAGATTAATTTTGTCTAAATTGACATTTATTGGGAAAACATTGCAAGAAATCAATAAATGGCTAAATAATTAATTCCTCCTATTATTACACATTTCTGATACACACTGTCTGTCCATCCGCCTTCCTGTCTGCCTGAGAAATTTAGCCTGTAAACAATACGTTTTCCCATAATAAACTGGGTCAAGGTCAACCGACAAGGCCAGGGTTAATAAACAAGGTCGAACTTCTAGAATAATAAATCTCGTGTTGTATACAGCTGCTTCTACTGCAAAAAAGAACAATAACAAAACCTGGATTGGCAACCAAACAATTTCAATAAATGCTTCCAAAAAATTGATTCGTTTGAAAACTTGATACGCATTGAAAAGGATGATGAAATTATAGATTAAGAAAAGTTTGAAATATATCGTTGATGTTTTTTTTCTATTTTGTATATTTCCTTTTCAAATAAAAAGCAAGAGCATATTAACTTGCAGACGAGTCAATTTCCAAAGCATGTACGACTGTGAGGGGAAATTTCGGTTTATTTCCAATAAAAAAACCCTTGTCCAGTGAATTTAGAAACATTTTGGCCAAGTTGGCATCAAAGTGTGGACTGATAATATGCCATCAAACGAGATACCTTCACTTTAGTGTCAAATAACTTGATTTGACAGGCCCTAGTGTGAACTTCACCTTATGTTGAGTAGATACATGGGATATTTTCCTTGCATGTCTCTCGGTTTATGCTGACTAAATTTCAAAAAAGCTATGCAGCATTTAAGACAACATTCCAAAATCTAAGTCAATTATATTGAAAATGTTGGATTTATTTGGCCCATACTTGATCAATATACTTGATATCACTTTTAGCTCCACTGGCCGAAGGCCAGTGAGCTATTGTCATGGCGGGGTGTCCGTCTTTCGTCCATCCTTGCGTGCGTACATGCGTAAACTTTTCTTTAAACATCTTCTCCTCCTAAACAAATGGGAGGATGTTCACGAAACTTTGCCAGAATGTTCCTTGGGTGACCCTCTTTTAAAGCTGTTCAAGAAATTTGGATTGACCCCTAAATATGGGCGTGGCAGGGTGGGGCTTATTTTGAGCCCGAAATCTTTGAACGACATCTCCTCAGAAACCATTGGGCTTATTTCAATGAAAGTTTACAAGAATGTTCCTTGGCCGACCCTCTTCTAATGTTGTTCAACAAATTTGGATTGAAGCCCGAAGCGTGGCAGCCCAAAATTTTTGAACGACATCTACTCCTGAACCATTGGGCCGATTCCTATGAAACTTTGCCAGAATGTCCATTGGGTGACCCTTTTTAACAATTGTTTGCGAAATTTTGATTGTCCCATGAATTTGGGCGTGGCAGGGCTGGGCTTCTTTTCAGCCAAAAATCTTTGAACAACATCTCCCCCTGAGTCTCTGGGATAATTTCAATGAAACTGACCAGAATGTTCCTTGGGTGACCCTCTTCAAAAATTGTTCGTGAAATTTTGATTTGATAATAATTCAGGTGAGTGGTTAAGGGCCATTCTGGTCCTCTTGTTTTAAAGTGATATCTAAATAGTGTTCTTCCTTGTAATTTTATATATTTGTTATATAAGTTCATTTCTGAAAAGTCAGATTCAACTTGAAAAAAGTCTGAATGCTGGTGACTTTCATTACCTTCTATTTTCAATATCCACATGTCTTTCAAATCTTTAGATTTTTAAGCCAGTGGAGCGATACAGGCCCTCTTGGGCCTCTTGTTTAATTCAAAATAGATGTAGCAGAATTTTTTTGCAACAAACACATCAATATCTTGATCAATGTTCAAATATATCTTATATATAAAAAGGAATTTAGCTTGACTTTGAGTATCTTTTTTTATTGTTGAAATATATTATGGGTAAATATTTCACGGGCATTTACATTTCCATACATGGAGAAGGATATTTAAAGTATTAGTAATCTGCAATGACCTGGCACGCATTGAGTATTCTTTTTGAAAGCAGTATTGGGAAGGGTATGGACCCTCTACAAGGGGGGGGGGGGGGGGGGGGGGGGGGGGGAGGGGGAGGAATCGAACCTGTTCATTTCCAGATATGTCATTTGTTATTTGATTTTTACGGCAACACTGCTATTTGTGCCGAATTAGATAGTCACCTACAACAGCAGCGTTGCAATAAGCCTTTGTTATTCTGTATTTCAAGCTTTCCGACCTTACTCACATTCATTTTTAAAGTGATCATTGATAAGAGCTGCACAGTACATCACTAAAATTGGATAATGTCCTAAAGGAGCAACGTGGCTACGGTTTTTCTTTTTTAATTTTGAAATCGCTGAACGAAAGCAATTATATTTGTGTTGTTGTTCAAAAGAAACATCAAACTAATTGAAATTTCTTTAATGGAGATTTATGTATCTATGAGCTTGAATAAAAAAAATGTTTATCAATTGTGGCCTAATGAAATGATTACAAAAGAATGAAAAAAATTATCGTCGAGAAATGAGTGAAAAGGAAAAATATTGATAAACAAAAGCTCAATTTTAAACATGTTACCCTCCAGGGGTTTGGTAAACCTGACAATCGATCAAATTGGCAAAAGTGAAATAATAATTATATAGCGGTGAAATAAAGTTGGGCTACATTGTGGGAATAATCGAGTACTGATGAAGTTCATGAAGTACCAGATCATTTAAGATACACAATACAGCGTACTTCAATACTATACTACTCAAAGTTTGCTAAGTACCAAACTTTTTCGCTTACCTACACAGGCCGATTAAAAAACATTCGTGTTCGAGTTTAAAATTGTACAATAATGTATTGACAGGATATCTAATGTATACATTACCAAATTTCTCGAGAGACTCGTGCAAAATGAGGAACCCCTGTTTCTTACCTGTCCTTTCTGATTTTCTACATCTACATCTACATGTTTCGTGTAGATGCTTAGTTTCTGTTTTTCAGTACTTTATTGACTTTTAAGTCGTTACTCAGGGCTAATCCAATTGTCAGACGACATTTATCTGTCGAACAATTGTGGCGTGCTGTAGGTATGGTGGAGCAAGGGGCTTCCCACCGTGATGTTGGCATGGTACTTGGGATACACCATACTGTTGTAACTAGAGCTTGGGCATGATGACAACAGTATGGTACACCTGTTAGGAGGCATGGTGGAGGTAGGAGTATAGCTACCTCCATCGCAGGTGACCGTTTTTTAGGTAATTCAAGCCCAAAGGAACAGGTTTGCTACGACAACGCAGCTAGTTCTGTTTTTCAAACACCCCGGGAGTGCGAGTTTCGACTCAAACTGCGACACGGCTGCATGAGCATAACCTGGGGTCAAGAAGACCATGTACTCGTATTCCGCTGTCCCGAGTTCATTGTCAATGTCGGTTAAAATGAGCATTGGGCCACGTTGGCTGGCGCATAAGACACTGGCACCTCATCCTATTCACGGATGAGTCCAGGTATTGCCTGGACTACACTGATAGGCTGGCTAGGTTGTGGAGAAGGCCGGGGGGAAGGTTTCATGTAGCAAACATTGCTGAGCACGATCATTATGGGGGTGGGTCTATCATGGTTTGGGATGGCATCAGCTGGGATGGGCGGACTGATCTTGTTATTTCAGAAAGAGGTACTCTGACAGCTTGTAGGTGTTAAAATCCTCAATACCCACGTAAGATTTTACGCTGGTGCTATTGGGGATGGATTAATTTTAATGGATGATAATGCCTGTCCACACGCGGCCCGTATAGTCAAAAGTGTATTGCCAAGAGAGGGCATTCCACTTCTTGACAGACTCGCGGCTCGCTCATCGCACTTAAATCCGATAGAGCATAGATGGAATGAGCTAGAGGTCCGAGTTTCGGCTCGCCAGCTCCAGCCAAGGACACTCCATGAGCTCGGCCAGATCCTTAGAGAAGAATGGTCTGTTATTCCCCAAAGAGTAACCCAGAACTTAATCAGGAGTAAGAACAGGGGCTGTCACGCTGTCATTGACAGTGCCGGCTCTCAAACTCCTAATTGACCGATATGCAATTGAAAGCACTCATTTTTGGTCAATTTCGATTTTTCAATTTTCAAGAAAACAGACCAATTTCTAGGGTCTCCCTGTTTGGTCTACATTTAAAGTCTTCTTTGATAAACTGGTAACAATCGACAATTTTCCAACAGTCTTATAATCAAATTTCATTTTTTCCTGAAATTATAGTTTAAAAAAGTTTTGATGCGTAGCAAACGCTTAGTAGTATACAATAAGTCATGGAACAGAGTAGGTTCCCTTATGCATAATTTTGACCTCATTTGTACAATATTAATCAATAATTCACAAGGTTTTTATAGTCATCAACAACTTACAACATACTTCTTACAAAAGCATCAAATGGGAATGTGATGATACATTTTCTTTAAATTCCACATAAGGAAGTACTGGTTTTTATATGCCTTTAACTTTAAAATGTTCATTTAAGATTTTGTTTATAGTAAACGGATTAAAAATGTGCACACTTTATAGTTAGATTTTTTTTCAAAAAATGTTGAAAGTAGAATTAAATATCCAGTTGGTTCAGAAGTGTTTGCCTGCGATGAAGACCTTAAAATCTCAATTACCTTGAAATTCTTTTTCGTCACGCACCTGGTGTTGAGCAGGGAAGGGAATATATTTATTGCTCTGATAAGCCCAGTAGTAACTTGACAATGTGTGACCTTATAACAGGCTGATTTGATTTATGGCAGGCGGAGAAAAAGTCGGCTCAGACATAGTCGCTAAACTGGGTAGGGATTTTATCATACCAATGGCTCAGTGCAAAGTAGTTGTAACTGCCTGGAAACAGCTGAGCTGAAAATGTCAGAAAGGATATGTTTCACTGCCAGATTGGCTAATATAATTTTAACTATCTAACAAAATTTAACGTTTGAATCAGCTATATTTGTTACTTCTGTTGATCATCTAAATTTTCAGTTTCCCCCCAAACATAATCCAGCCAGACTCCACTCCGGATCTGTTGTTTTGATATATTGACTTAATGTTAGGTCATACATTTCACAGCTTGGGGGGTGTTATAACTTATTTTTGCCAGGTGCAAATTTGAAAACCTAACAAGACAAGAAACTTTTTTCAAGCCAGGTGCAAAATTGAAATCGTAAAAGTTAAATAAACAAAGTCTGGTGTTCAAACAAAAATTTGCAACACGCAATTTATCAAGAAAAACATATTGTTAAGCTATATCTTTTGACCCTTTTTTGGCCTGTTTGCTACAACAGAAGCTTTGATATACATTATATCTTAAACAATTTTGTTTATGTCCTAAGTTTTTCTTATCTGGTAGTCATTTAGAGCAAAACTAAAGCAAGTGTATCAATAGGCATATCTTTCGCATTA